>OY759208.1:66810791-67123154 GCA_963662105.1 Meiosimyza platycephala
GCAATAAAACACTTAAACCTCCCCTCATATACTTGCGTGAACGCAGTTTTAATTCACTTGTCTGCAACTTGGTTTCACTTATTGGAAAAGATGCCTTTCATATAATTCCTCTAATGAAAGGCAATGTTTCCGAAACCAAAATACAAATATACACAGAAAAAAATTATGGAACAATTACGACTTACCTTTATAAAAATCAAAAAAGTTTTTACACCTACCAACTTAAAAGTAGCAAAGGTCTAACAGTCATATTAAAGGCCATAGAACCCGACGTGGAATATAATGAAATAAAAGAAGCTCTTACTCATGCCGGATTTAATCCTAAATCAATTTTCAACATAAGGAACAAAAATAAAGTCCCACAGCCGCTTTTTCGTGTAGAGCTTGAACCAGATGCCCGAAAATTGCAAAAAAATGAGGTACATCCTATTTATAATTTACGCTACCTAATAAATCGCAGAATAGCCGTTGAGGAACCCCATAAGCGAATGGGACCTGTGCAGTGCACAAACTGCCAGGAGTTTGGCCACACCAAATCATATTGTACTCTTCGTACAATTTGTGTTGCTTGTGGCGACTTTCACTCTTCGTCAGCATGTTCTACCGACAAAAAAGACGCTAATACAAAAAAATGCAATAACTGCGGCGGAAACCATACAGCTAACTACAGGGGGTGCCCAGTATACGCTGAATTAAAAAACAAAATGCGCTTACGTAGGGAAATAGCTCGAAGTCCACCTACCCAAGTCATACAGTTTTTTACCAATAGCATTGTACCTACCAACTTGCCCAATATATCGGCCCAGACCTATGCTAACGTGCTTAAATCTAGCCAAGATAAACCTGCAAATACCACAAGTAACTCTCAAAATTTTGAAACCATGCTTATGACGCTCACTCAATGCATGACTCAGTTCATGACAACAATGCAGACAATGATGCACGAAATGATGAACAATCAAAATCAACTTATGAAAGTTTTGATTGGAAACAAATGAATACCCTTAAAATCTGTCATTGGAATGCGAACGGCGTAAGCCAACACAAATTAGAAATTAAAAACTTTCTTTACAACAACGAAATTGATATTTTACTTATTTCTGAAACACATCTTACCCTCATGCACAATTTTAAAATTGAAGGGTATAGATTCTACAAAACCTGTCACCCTGATGGCAAAGCGCGTGGAGGTACAGGTATACTCATTAAGACCCGTATAAAGCACTACGCATTTGAGCAGTATGAGAGGGACTACCTACAAGCTACTTCAATTTGCATAGAATGTTGGAACGATAAAGTAACAGTTTCAGCTGTATATTGTCCTCCAAGATATAAGATCACGACAACCCAGTTCGACCATTTTTTTAATACACTAGGATCAAAATTCATAGCTGCAGGTGATTATAATGCGAAGCATAATCACTGGGGTTCTCGACTTGTCAACCCAAAAGGCAAAGCACTATGGCTTTCATTAACCAATCGCCGCAATGGGCTTGATTATGTATCCACTGGTCAGCCAACTTATTGGCCGTCAGACCCTCAAAAGATTCCTGATCTTATGGACTTTGCAATTACAAAAGGAATTAATAAGAGGCAAATTTCAGCAGATTCATGTTTTGACTTGAGCTCTGACCATTCCCCTGTAATTATGAATCTGCATAAATGTGTAGAGCTGCTGCAGTCACCCAATGGGCTTACAACAAATAAAACAAATTGGCTCAAATACAAAAAATATGTCAGTAGCCATCTTTCTGATAATGTAAGCCTTAAAGATTCCGAGGAGCTGGAATCGGCCATACAGCTATTTAATAATAATAATAATAATAGAGTTTAGCTACTACAGCTATTTGCTTTCTTAGCAATTTAGCATGAAGCTTTAAAACCAAGTAAAAAGCTTATATAATAATGGAAATGAAAAAATTATACATGCAATTAATTTTTTATTTTTTTATAATTTCTTCTTAGCTTTATCACACTTTCTCAACATACCCACCCAGATCATATGTATATAAACATACAATTGCATGAATGTAATTGTATGAATTTATTAACATGGTCCAAGGCATAAATGTTAGAAAAAATTTACCCATCATGCGGTGGGGCTTGGACAACACAAACATAAAGACCAACAACCATTAAGCTACAAAATTAACTATAGTTATTTTTCAATCTAAGCTTGAGTTGACCTTTTGACAAGCTAATATCATATACATCGCAATTATTAATAAGAGTAGTCATGCGATTAAAAGGAGCTGTAGCCATATAATTAGTTTTACTGAAAGGTTGGTAAAATAATTGATAAGAGTTACGGTTACTCCTGCGATTAGTATTTAAATGAATATAATTAAGAAGCTCTGGTGCAGCAAGAGACCCAGTCACAAGTTGATGCAGAAAAAGTATATCCGCGATATTTCTACGCGAGCTCAAAGACTGCATATGTAGTAACTTCAAACGATCCTCATAAGGAGGAAGGTTTAAAGAGTCAATCCAATTTAAGCTATTGAGAGCAAAACGAATGAAATTTTTTTGAATTCGCTCAATTCTATTAATGTGAATATTATAAAATGGTGACCACACTTGGCTGGCGTACTCTAAGTGAGGACACACTATTGTATTATATAAAGTCACCGTTACTAAAGGGCTATTAAATTCCTTTGCCCACCTCTTAATGAAGCCAAGCAGAGATGAGGATTTTTTACAAATTTGATTAATATGCTCATTAAAAGTTAATTTTACATCAAAATGTATACCTAGGTCTTTGACTAAATCAACACGACCTATTTTCTTATCTTTTAATTCGTAATCAAACTCCACAATATTTTTTCTCCTGGTAAAAATCATAGTTTGGCATTTATCAGGATTAAGATGTAAGTTATTTTTAGAACACCAAACCTCAAAGGATTTCAAGTCAGACTGAAGTGGAATAGTATCCCCAACCCACTTCACGTTCATGTAAAATTTCATGTCATCTGCATATATTAGCAGATGCGAGTTTTTAATGACATGTGTAACGTCATTAATTGCTAAAATGAACAGGAGCGGCCCCAGGTGGCTTCCTTGTGGAACACCTGATGCCGCGCTGAATGGGGAGGAAAACACCCTCCGAAATCTTATCTGATATGAGCGATCAAGATTCAATCCAGCTGACAAAACTTAAAGGAAATCCAAGCTTTTTTAACTTAAACAAAATCAAATTATGTGGTAATTTGTCAAATGCTTTACTGAAGTCAGTGTAGATGCAGTCAACTTGCTCACCAGAGTCAAAAGAGCTTAATGCAAAGGAAGTAAAATCAAGGAGGTTAGAAACTGTAGATCTGCCATTAACAAAACCATGCTGACGAGTTGTTATGACTTCACTACAGCACACCTTAACTTGATCGTACACAATGCGTTCAAAAATTTTCGGTATCGATGATAACTTCGCTACGGGCCTGTAATTTGAAACATCATTTTTACACCCTTTCTTGAAAATGGGGCTTATGTATGCATTTTTCCAAAATTTAGGAAAATAGCTATATCTAATTGATTTATTAAATAACAAACTGAGGGGCTGACTCAGCACAGAGCTACAGTTGACTAGTACTGTCGCAGGAATACCATCAGGTCCGAAGCTGAAGTCATCATCAAGAGATGAGATATATTTCTCTATTAGTTCAGGTGAGAAATATATCTCATTAATCGAAACTAAAGGGTCGTTATCCATATATTCAAAATAGTTGATCTCAGGGCTAAATAATTCCGTAGAAAAGGATTCTTTAAACAAATTAGCAAACAACCCAGCTATAATTTGTGGGTCGCTAGTGAGCCCATCAACTGTTCTGAATTCTGATGGAAACCCGTCAGACTTTTTTTTTGTATTAATAAATCCCCAAAAATGCTTGGGGTCATGAAGAATATTCAACCTAATTTTATTCAAATATTCAGAATAAACTAAAGCCGACATATCCTTAAATTCATGGAAAAGTCGCTGGTAAGCAACTAAGTCATTTCGGTCCTGGCTACAAACGTATTTGTTCCATGCCCTATTACGGCCATTGCGAATTTTTTTTAAATCCTTTGTGTACCAGGGGTATGAAGAATTATTAACATACCTCTTTGCATAAGGCACCGACAATGCTATAGCCGAAAAAAGTTCACCATAGAAAAATTTAATGCACTCATCAAATGAATTACTCGTATTATTAAAAAAAATAATAAGGTCGTTTAATTTATTCCTTAAATTCTCATTCAACTTTAAAAAGTCAGCTTTTTTAAAATTGAATTCATAAATATTGATGGAAGAACATAAAATAATTAAATTTTCATTGTCAGATTGGTACACAATACTCAAAGGTGGATGATAGGAATCAACCGTAGAAAGAGCATGGATAGCATTTCTCACAACAACATTACTACTATTTGCAGCCAAGACTAAGTCAAGTTGTCGTCCATGAGAATTAGTTATACAACTTACTTGTTGTAAACTTGAAAGTATTTCGTCAACAAAAATTTGTTGTTGTCGAGTTTTTGGACACGATGCATAAAAATATGTACCATCATCCGAAGGAGTCCATTTAAGGTCAGGCAAATTGAAATCACCTAACAATAAAATGTCGTCATTAGTGTCTAGTTCATTTATTATGTATTCTACGGACATCGAAAGACATTCGTAGACATCTGCGCTACTATTTGGAGGAACCTAAGCGTTAAGAATATAAATATTAGAGTTGTATGTAACTTTAACGCATAATAGTTCAATATTAGATGCGCAGGCAATTTCGATTAATGAACTAGTTAAATGATTTTTTATGGCTATTAAGACGCCTCCACCAACAGAAGAAATGTCTTCCAAGTGTCTGTCTCTTCTAAAAACATTGAAACTATTGTCAAAAAGTTCCAAATTGAGAAAAGTGTTATTTAACCAAGTTTCGGTAAAAACGATAATATCCTCAGAAAAATTCTGAGTGGCTAAAAAGATGTCATGCGTCTTAGAACGCAAACCCCTTACATTTTGATAGTAAAGGGACAACCGCTTCAGTTTTTTGAATTGGAACGGACAGTCTTATTATTTTTTTTCAACTTAAATTCTGAAATAAAGATATTATCCACCCATGCATTAGAATTTAGAATGGCAGAAACATGAGAAGATGCCACTGTAATTTTAAAAGATGCATGAGTTGGTTGATTACCGATTTTCCTGCAAGAAACGAAGGCATCGGCAGGAATAATTTGGTTTTGTCTGATATAGTTTATAACATTGTCAGTGGTAGTGTTAGCATTAAGACGTGAAATGAAAATCGATTTCAACCTTGGCAATGCTTGCAAGGAGACAGGTGCCACAGAAACCACCAATCGTAACAACTCCTTGCGGATTAGGAATAACAGAAATGGATAGAGGAGTATCGATAGTGGAGGAAAGGGGTGGAGGATTATTTATAGGAGCAGAAGCGGGAAAGTCGGAAGTAGACGGAGAGATATTTAGAGGGGGATCTAAGGCAGTTACTTCACGATTAGCAGCTGTGTCACTCGCCCCCCCCACACTACCCAAGTTAACATTCGACTTACGATTCTTATTTAATTTTCGTTTAAGTTTTCTTTTCTTCTTCAGGGAAATAGCTTGCTTGGGTAGAGTAGAGATCGAAGGAGTAGAAGAAAAAACCATTGCAGCCTAAGTAATAGTTTTATTTTGAAGCGAACTAACATCGGGTGAGACAGCCTCATTAAGGCTTTTTTCAATTTGGGGAGTTATGTCTAAATAATTATTTAGAATATCTCTGAAATTAATATTCAAATTGTTAAGATTTTCCCCAAATTGTTTAATTTTGTCGAAAAACACCGACGGGGACAGGGCCCTGCACGATGGACAGTACCAATGCAGGCCCGAACGATTAGAGGATAATAAATCAGTAATAGTGTCAGTTAGGCCTGCACAAGAGGCATGAAAGACCTGTTCACAGGGACCTGAACAGGAAAACATGGCATTCAATATATTTTGACTTTTACATTGATCTCTTAAAGAGCAAGCTAACAAGTTTTCAGACGAAAAATAATCCATCATGAAAAAAAGAAAAGACTAAGTTAAGACCTAAAATATTTTTAAAAGTGCTTACAACGGGTTAAAATTGTGAAAAATATACCCGTTGAACAGCAACAACAACAACCTATTGAGATTAAGGTAAAGCAATGTAAGCGGACAAAGCAGAAAAGGGAATGAAAAAACAAAACTGATCACTGCTTACACTGCTTGTAGAAAGAAATGTACTCACGTACGTATGTATGTTTACATTAAAGAATAAATTAAATTAAAGTAAGCAAACATGCAAAACTAAATCAAATCAAATTTCTACCAACACCAATTATTATTAAACAGCGACAATTATGTACGCGCAAAATAAATAAAATTATTGTTATTGAACAAAATTATTAAACACAAAGAAATATACGTATTAAAAAAAACAACACAAAAACACAACCGACACTGACAAAGAGACGAGATCAACTGAATTATTTAATTTAACGGCATGTTAGTATCAGCTGCTCTTCATGCAACTCCTGTGCACTCAGTAACAACCCATAAAAGGCAACACCTCAACTCTTCTCACATAGAACGTTTAGTGATGGAAAAAAGACGACTCAGGCGTCAATGGCAAGAAGTTAGGTCACCCACACTTAAACATAAATTAACACTAGCCAAAATTGAATTAAAAAAGGCTCTACGAGAAGAGTCTGAAAGAGGTATAGACGCATATATTAAAAAGCTGAGCCCTTTACAGTCATCCAACTACTCCTTATGGAAGGCCATCAGGGGTATGAAAAAACCCACTGACTTAGATTCCCCTATAAGGCTAAGCAATGGTCACTGGGCTAGAAGCAATGAAGAAAAAGGCCAAGCTTTTGCTCACCACCTTAAGCATGTATTTCAGCCAAATCCTCCGCGCAACAGCTTCAAAATACCGCAAGAATATCAAAATATGAGACAAATTCGGTTGCGCTTCACAACTAAAGACGTTGAATCTTTAATACAAACACAACTTAACAAGAAGAAAGCACCTGGACATGACCTAATAACTGCTAATATGCTTATTGAATTACCTTGCTGTGCAGTCAGACATTTAACCATACTTTTCAATGGTATTACTCGATTGGGCCACTACCCAGAAATGTGGAAGATGTCGCAAATTACAATGATTCGTAAACCTGGGAAAAATCCTACACAAGTTGCATCCTACCGGCCAATTAGCTTGCTGCCCATCACTCAAAACTCTTCGAAAAGCTGCTACTTTCGAAAATTATGCCCCACGTAAACCAAATGAGCATAATACCCCAACACCAATTTGGTTTCCGCAAAAGACATGGAACTATCGAGCAAGTTCACAGGATAGTAGCACAAATTAGAAAGACATACGAAGAAAAAAAATATTGCTCTGCAGTGTTCCTTGATGTAGCGCAAGCTTTTGACAAGGTGTGGCACGAAGGACTTTTACACAAAATAAAAAAATTACTCCCTAAAAATACACACGCTTTACTAGGGTCCTACCTTACAGGGCGAAAGTTCCGTGTAAAATGTAAAAATTACATTTCAGATGATGTGGAAATTTTTGCTGGCGTGCCACAAGGTAGTGTTCTTGGCCCAATTCTTTACCTTTTGTACACTTATGACTTGCCAACAAACAACTCTATGCTTACATCTACTTTTGCTGATGACACTGCAATTTTGTCTTGTCACGCAGACCCTAATAGTGCGTCATATACCCTCGATGAACATATGCGCCTAGTTGAAACATGGCTTTTAAACTGGCGAATAAATGTAAACGAGCAAAAAAGCACACATGTAACTTTTACACTTAATAAAAAGACTTGCCCCACAGTTCACCTAAACAACACGGAAATACCTCAGAGCACTGAAGTTAAATACTTAGGTATGCACCTCGATAGACGGCTTACTTGGAAAGCTCATATTGAAAAGAAACAAATGCAGATGAAGTTGAAAGCATCAAGCATTAATTGGCTTTTACATAAACATTCAAAACTTAGCCTTGAATATAAAGTTATTTTGTACAAAGCAATTATTATACCTATATGGTCATACGGAATCCAACTGTGGGGTAACGCAAGCTTATCAAATATAGAACTATTGCAGAGGTCTCAGTCAAAAATACTTCGAACTATTTCCGGCGAACCTTGGTATGTCAAAAATATAAACATACACCAAGACCTTGGTATACCTTTTATTAAGCAGATACAGGGAATCAAAAAGCAATCATATCAACTAAAACTGCAGCAACATCCAAACACACTGGCTAGGAACCTACTCCTAACATCGAATTCATCTCGACTGAAGAGACAAGATTTACCACCCCTGTAGCTCCTATGTACACGAATACTGGCAACTCCTTCAACAACTCAAGACTGAGTTTGATATGAAAAAAAAAAACAACATTTCTAAGCAATGGCTTAGAAAAGTTCAACGTTATTTTAGTTTCTTAAGATTTATTCAGTTATTGTTAGTCTCCAAGCGAGTTGGTACAATAAATAAATAAAAAGTTTAAAAAAAAAAAAAAAAAAAAAAATGATGCAAGTATTTTCTTACGGTCAGTGATGCACGTATTTTTCTACGGTCAGTGATGCAAGTATTTTTCTACGGTCAGTGATGCTAGCTAATATCGTTTAATAATTATTACGAGAATTTTTTTGGCATAAACCAAATTTCGCTACACTGCCCTCCGCTTAAACTTGTTCGTCCCGAACAAGAGTCTCTCCATCTCTAGTATAAGGTGCCAGCCTTTCGATGTGGACTACCTTTAATTTACCTTTGTTGCTGAGGTATTTTTGGATTCGATACACAACATCATTAATTCTTGTGACGATCCGATAAGGTCCCTCCCAATGAGTCTGTAATTTAGGAGACAAGCCTCGTCTTCGTTGTGGGTTGTGTAGCAGCACCAATTGACCTTCTTTGAACCCTTCAGCATTTGCTCGCAGATCATACCGAGCTTTCATCTTGTCGCTAGCCAATTGAGTACGTCTCCTGATGAGCTCGTGTATATCTGCTAGTTCTTCTCTTTTCTGCGATATGTAATCGTCAGCATTGGTCGTTTCTGGGACAGCGCTTACTCCGTACTTCAAATCTGCTGGAAGCCTTAAGTCCGTACCAAAAATTGCTTTTGCTGGCGTGACTATAGTGGTATCGTGTATTGACGAACGATAAGCCATCAGAAATATTGGTAGATGCTCATCCCAATCTTTTTGTCCTTTGTCAACAACCTTTTTCAGATGCTCCTCTAGAGTACGGTTGAACCTTTCGACCATGCCATCGGACTGAGGATGCAATGCTGTGGTACGTGTCTTCTGTATTCCAAGCATGTCACAAACCTCCTTAAAAAGTGCCGACTCAAAATTTCGTCCTTGGTCGGAATGCAACTCAAGGGGAGCTCCATATCGGCAAATCCAATTTTTGATGAAAATGTCTGCCACTATTTTTGCTTCTTGATTGGGGATGGGATATACTTCTGGCCACTTACTGAAGTAATCAATTACCACAAGAATGTATTTATTTCCTGAATTGCTAATTGGAAAAGGTCCCGCTATATCCATGGCTATCCTCTCAAAGGGAGCTCCAACGTTATACTGATGCATTTTTCCCCGAGTGCGGTGCCTTGGTCCTTTAGCAATTGCACATTGGTCACAACGGCGGATCCAGTCAGCAACTGTTTCTTGGCATCCTACCCAATAAAACCGTTTCTTTATTTTCTGTGTGGTTTTGTTACGCCCAGATGTCCACCACTCGATCCATTGTGATAATCCTTGATTATTTCCTTAAATTTTTCCTTTGGAATAACCAGCAGTTTTGAACGAATTTTACCATCCTCGCTTTCCCAGATTCGGTAGAGGCAACCATCATGCAACTCCAAACTTTGCCATTGCGCCCAGTATGCTTTACAGATTTGGCTTTCACTTGATATTTCTTGCCACGCCGGTTTCCTACCCAGCTCTTTATACTTAATTATAGTTGCCAAATCTGTATCACTGCGCTGATCCCGTTGTACCTCCTCTTTTGTCCACTTTTCTTCAGGTAAAACGTTCAAAAGGCGCACATCAATTTTTCCAGCTTTACTTTCCGTTCGTGAACAATGACCGCATTCAATTTTACATGGACGACGGGAAAGTGCATCCGCATTTCCATTCTGGCTTTCTTTGCGATGTTCTATGGTGAAATCATAGCTCTGCAAGCGTTCTATCCACCGTGCGATTTGACCTTCAGGATCCTTGAATTGAAGTAGCCACCTTAATGCCGCATGGTCTGTCCTCAGGAGAAAATGCTGTCCATATAAGTACTTATGGAAGTGCTTCACGCATTCCATTACTGCCAATAACTCTCTCCGAGTTACACAATAATTCCTCTCAAGTTTCGACAGAATTTTTCTGAAATATGCGACGACTTTTTCTTGTCCATTGATGACTTGGGACAAAACTCCTCCTATAAAATGGCCACTCGCATCGGTGTCCAATATAAATTTTTCGCCAGGTATTGGGTACGCGAGTATTGGCGCTGTAGACAATAATTCTTTCAGCTTTTGGAATGCAGTTTCCTGTGCACCACTCCATTCGAATTTCCGATTTTTATGTGTTAGCTCATGTAGACTGCCTGCAACATTTGCGAAACCAGGAACAAAACGTCTGTAGTAAGTGCATAGGCCCAGAAAACTTCGCAACTCATGAAGATTAGATGGTCGTGGCCAATTGTTCACAGCTTTTATTTTATCCTCATCTGTGTGTATTCCTTCTGACGTAACCTTGTGCCCCAGATATTTGACTTCACGCTGGAAAAGTGAGCACTTTTTCGAACTTAATTTTAGTCCAGCTGCCTCCAAGCGCTCAAACACTTCCTCCAGATTTTTCAAGTGGTCATCAAAATCTTTTCCCATGATGATTATGTCATCGAGATACACTAAACAGGTCTTCCAATGTAGTCCTTTGAGCACTCGTTCCATTAACCGCTCAAACGTAGCTGGAGCGTTACAAAGACCAAACGGCATGACGTTAAACTGCCATAGACCATTCCCAATACTAAAGCCAGTTTTCTCCTTGTCTTTGTCATCTATTTCCACCTGCCAATATCCACTTTGTAAGTCCAGGGTGGAAAACCATGTTGCTCCAGATAACGTATCCAGTGTATCATCGATTCTGGATAACGGGTAGCTATCTTTTTTGGTGACGTCATTTAATTTTCTGTAATCCACACAGAATCGCATACTTCCGTCCTTTTTCTTGACAAGCACGACCGGTGAACTCCACGGGCTTTCTGATGGTGCAATGACCTTTTCTCGCGCCATATCCTCTATAAGGCCCGTTACTTCCTCTCTCTTAGCGCGTGCTAGCCTCTTTGGAGGTTGACGAATTGGCTGAAAGCTACCTGTATCAATGCGATGTTTGACAACTGATATTCGGCCATTATTTTCTCCTTTGAACGCAAATATCTGCCAATTCTTTTGCAGAAACCTTTTTGCTTTATTTTTGTTCTGGGCAGACAACTCTTTCGTCCATTCTTTCGTCAATACTTCCAAGGCCTATGATTTTGTCAAAGCTGTACCTTTTGTGTCCTACTGGTCATTTTCACATTTTATAACAGCCGCAACTTTCTCACATTGCGCTATTAGTTCACCTTTTTGCATCCATTTCGGCTCATTCGTTGGATTCAAAATTCGTACCGGTATTTTGCCGTCCGCTCTTGTTTTTACTGGGGTCTTTTCAATAATCAGGTCTTTCTTTAAATTTTTCTTATCTGCTTCCACTACCCACAGATGGCCTATCCGCCAGTCTTCACTTGTTGTTTCTTCAGTGTTGGGTTCAATTCGACAGCGCTTACTTGTGTAGACTCCTGCAGTTGTTAATTTTTGTTCACAGCCAATGTCTAAAGGCAACTCTACATTGGCATACCTTAACTTCTTTTTCTTTAGATCCAAAGTGAACCCGTGTCGAATCATGAAGTCCACGCCAATGATAACCTCATCGGTGATGTTTGCAACAATAAAATCATGTTCCACAGTTTTGTTGCCGATAAGAACACTTGCTGTAACTTTTCCTACTACTTATTTGCGCAATTTCTCCTGTCGCTGTTCTCAATTGGATCCCATTTAATGGCATTACTCGTCGTCTATTAAATAAATCTGTCCTCACAATTGAGTGCGATGCGCCTGTATCCAAAGTTAGCTCACATGGTCTTTCGTTGATTTTTCCACCGATGGTAAGGCTGTTGGAATTTCGGCAGAGCTTCGAAATTAAGACTGTGGGGCAATCATGAGTGAGAGTCAGTTCACGCCCTGCTGTACTGACTCTCTTTAGTTTAACGACTGCTCTTCACTACCATTTTCGCCATCGTTCACCCTATTTCAAAATTTTCTTCTTGGTGAACGTGATGCGGAACGTTTACGACATGATTTGCAGTCACGTGCCATGTGTCCCTGCTTGCCACAGTTATAGCAATTTCCGTTGAAGCTACTGCTGGCGAACGACGAATTTTTGTTCTCAGCCTCCACCTCCATCCGACGAGTTTTCAATGATGGGCGGCATGTCAACGCAATCACCTCCTCAGTGAGGGCAACCGTTACTGTTTCATTAAATGTTGTCTTCGGGTTCCTCATTGTCTCGCGTTTTGTCTCTGAGTCACGTATGCCGTCAATAAACGCCTCTATTTTGAATTTTTCAGCTACGACACTTAACTCGTCAGGATAGGAAAGGTGTGCCAATCGTTCAATATTTGCGGCATACTCCTGCAAGGACTCACCAGATTTCTGGATATGACTTTTCAACTCCAGTCTGTGAATCTGCTTCATGTGGTCACTGCCATATTTTCGCTGTAAAGCATCCATCACTGCCTTGTAATTCTTTTGCTCCACCACTGGGACCGTTTGCAATACTTCTGCAGCTGCGCCTTTTAATGCCACAATTAGCGCTGCTGCTGCGCTATCGTTATCCCAACGATTATGAGCAGATGTTGTTTCGAATTGTAGCTTGAAAACACTAAATGGCGTTGTTCCATCGTACGTAGGTGCCTTAAGCCTCTCTGCGCTGATTTCTCTTATCATTTGAGTGGTTGGCCCGCTTATTTCCAACTGTTGAATCCTTTTATTAACGTCTTCAACATTATTTTGAACTTTTTCAAGATTACTTTGAACTTTTTCAAACTTATCTTGGGCTTTTTCTTTGAATGATTCAACGTCGTCTCGTAACTCAATCACTTTTGCATCGACGCCATTTACCATTTTGGCAACCTCCGTTGGAACAGCCTCGTGGATCTCCATCGCGTTCTGACTCAACCTCTGATCAATCTGTAGCGCGTTCTGACTAATTTCTTCCCGAACGTTCTGGATTTGCTGCGCGTTCTGACTTAACTTCTGGTCTATCTGCAATGCATTTTGATTTAAGCTCTGACCAATTTCTTCCCGAACGGCCTGGATATTGTTATTCATCAGCAGCGCGTTCTGACTCATTGCCTGCGTCATCGCCATTAACATTTTCTCGAACTTCGACATATCCACAACTTCTCCACTTGCAGCCGTTCCAGAAGCTTCCTCCATTTTCGCTGTTGATTCTGAGGCATCACTATAAAATTCATGCTCTTCCAGGTTTACCCCTTGAGCCTCAAGAGCCTGCCGTAAGCGTTTCTGTAACTCCAACTTTCCGCCAGACGATTGCAGATTCAGCTGCTGCAACTCCTTCTTTAGTTGATCCACTTTTAGTTCATCAAACTTAACCATTTTTTTTTTTTTTAATTTGGTTGTTAATTCTTTTTACACAATCCCACTTGTGACACCAATTGTTACGAAATTTGCTGTCCCTTTGACAGTAATTTCAATCTCTTACACTTTTCTAAGTTCGATCACTGGATTGTGTAATAATCAAGAAAAACGCAATCTTTATTTAATTATAAAATGGTTTATTTAAATCACAAACGTTAGTTTTTACACAGTATAATTGTTTATTTAATCTTTACATTCAAATTGTATACACAAACGTTATACTTTATTACTTAAAATCCACTTTTATCACTTTAGTACTTAAATTCAAATGTTCTCACTTAAGATCCACTGTGTTCCACTGTCCAATATCAACTGTGTCTCTGCTGCTCATATGACAGCCTTTTATACTAAAGTCATCATTTTCTCGAACCATCTGCCGTTGTCTAGAATATCGTTTCCAGTGCCTTCTAGATGGCGATAATGTCGTACCATCCGCCATTATCCAGAATGTCGTTTCCAGTGTCTTCTAGATGGCGATTATCGACGTTGATAATGTCGTACCATCCGCCATTATCCAGAATGTCGTTTCCAGTGTCTTCTAGATGGCGATTATCGACGTTGATAATGTCGTACCACTTTATCATTTATAGTACAGAAAACATGCTACATGTCGCTAGATGGTGTTATTTTTCTACGGTCAGTGATGCACGTATTTTTCTACGGTCAATGATGCAAGTATTTTCTTACGGTCAGTGATGCACGTATTTTTCTACGGTCAGTGATGCAAGTATTTTTCTACGGTCAGTGATGCTAGCTAATATCGTTTAATAATTATTACGAGAGTTTTTTTGGCATAAACCAAATTTCGCTACAATATTAATCAAAATTTAAGAAAAATTAGTAGATAATTTAGTAATTTAGAAACGGTTCGAGTGTTTATTAAAAATTACTAAGCATAATATAAAAATTGCATCATGCAGGCATTAATTTTTCGAATGCAAGTTTTTAATTTTTACAAAGTAGATTTTAAAATTTCTGCAATAATTTATTATATTAAAGACTGTACTATTTTTTAAAAAGTACATTATAAAGTTTTTATGATGAAATAATAATAACTGAAATTTATTTTTAAATTTTTTTGTGTGCTGAACAAAATTGGGACGGCCAGCGAGTTTCCGTTGCCGCTTTCCCGACCCTGACCCAATTCTGTTCAATACATTACTTCAAAGCCAATTAGTAAGTGTTTGGAAAGCCTTATATATTTATTTTTTTGCATGAACATGTTAAGAACTCAAACAGAGTACAAATTAAATACAAAAGAGAAATAAAATTCAATATAATAAAAAGTAATAATTCTGAAATAATTTTTCTATAACTACTTTTTAAAAATTATAAAGCGGAAATCATATATTACAATATGAAATATATAAAAATTGTAATGTGGCAATTTATTAAAATTTAATAAATTCTTGTAAAATTTCAAAGTTTTTAGGTGATAATTAAAATGAAGAAAATAATTTTTAATATGCACTTATTAAAAAATGTAAAATGAAAATAATTACAAACTAGAATAGAATTTTTAATAAGGATTTTCTATTTATTACTATAAAAAAGTAATATTTGTTTTCAGATTTTAATTTTTATAATCTCCTATTAATTTTTAATAAAATTTGAGTTGGTGTTTTTTCCGTGTACAGCAAACTAAGACCGCCCTCAAAGAAGAAAACTTCTGAAGATCCCGGAAAATTGTGGCAAAGTGGTTAGTAACCACTGGTTACCAAATATTTTTTTTATTTGGAAATTTATAACGATGGCTTATATTAAAGGGTTAAGTTTTTTCTTTTAGTTGCAAAGAACTGCATTAAAAACTCTTTATTCGTTTAGAACCAGAATGGCCAGAAGAGTTGAGTACGGGAGCAGGAAATCACTAATCACCTGATTAAAAGAGTGTATTTGCAAGTAAATTTGCAAAATCTAATTCCACGAAATGAAAAAAAAACAAAAAAAATTAAATGCGATGGGAGCGATCGCAACAATTACGTACATTTCATTTCGATAGCCAAGCATGAAGTCAAATGAGTTGAGACATTTTTCGTATATTCCATATTGCTTTTTATTTTGAAAAATAAAAAATTACAAAAACACTGAAACTGATAATGAGCAACTGAATAGAAAATAGTCAAAAAACTCGAGCAACGGTAAATGCAACAATATCCAATTTTTATTGTTGTTTGATCGTGTTTAGTATTTTTTACAAATGACATTTTTCATCAAATTTATATGAGAGCTCATTATATTTGGGAATGAGCAGGAATAATAAAATTTTGTTCGACCTGGCCATCCCTGGCTTAGGAGATACAGATTTTTTACTATTAGTATCAAAAAAAATTGCATTTTTGGCGCAAAATGAATGAAAATGTATGAAAAACTACAAAAAATTAACTTCTCCCTCCAAAAAAGTAAAGAAGAAAAAATTGCAAAATTTATAGCAATAACACATATTGAAGGTCTATGTTTCTTCTTTTAGTTGCAAAAAACTGCATTAAAAAATTTTAATTCGTTTAGAAGATAGAGATTTTTGACCACCAAATGCCAAAAAACCGCTTTTTCTCCCACTGTGCGACGCCTATGAGGAGCTTTGTCAAGATGTATAATGCTATATCCGCGTAAGTATCATAAAAATCACAAATTTTTTATTTGAACCACTCTAATAGAATTGTAATTATTTAGATTAAACAGCTTCACCCTTAAAGTTACACATAAACTATTTTGTGTAGTTATTGACACATATTTGAACACAATTGTGTAGTTTAAGTCATGCAGACCACACTGTGTACGTACGAACACAAGTTTTATACCTAATGGTTACAGTGTAGACACAATCGGTCACAACATATGATAAGGTCACAAATTTGCCTGACGTCATTTTTTATATGAAAATTATGGCATCCATTTTTATTTATAATTGTAAATATAAATATAATTTTTAATACGTATATTTCTTTGTGTTTAATAATTTTGTTCAATAACAATAATTTTATTTATTTTGCGCGTACATAATTGTCGCTGTTTAATAATAATTGGTGTTGGTAGAAATTTGATTTGATTTAGTTTTGCATGTTTGCTTACTTTAATTTAATTTATTCTTTAATGTAAACATACATACGTACGTGAGTACATTTCTTTCTACAAGCAGTGTAAAGCAGTGATCAGTTTTGTTTTTTCATTCCCTTTTCTGCTTTGTCCGCTTACATTGCTTTACCTTAATCTCAATAGGTTGTTGTTGTTGCTGTTCAAAGGGTATATTTTTCACAATTTTAACCCGTTGTAAGCACTTTTAAAAATATTTTAGGTCTTAACTTAGTCTTTTCTTTTTTTCATGATGGATTATTTTTCGTCTGAAAACTTGTTAGCTTGCTCTTTAAGAGATCAATGTAAAAGTCAAAATATATTGAATGCCATGTTTTCCTGTTCAGGTCCCTGTGAACAGGTCTTTCATGCCTCTTGTGCTGGCCTAACTAACACTATTACTGATTTATTATCCTCTAATCGTTTGGGCCTGCATTGGTACTGTCCATCGTGCAGAGCCCTGTCCCCGTCGGTGTTTTTCGACAAAATTAAACAATTTGGGGAAAATCTTAACAATTTGAATATTAATTTCAGAGATATTCTAAATAATTATTTAGACATAACTCCCCAAATTGAAAAAAGCCTTAATGAGGCTGTCTCACCCGATGTTAGTTCGCTTCAAAATAAAACTATTACTGAGGCTGCAATGGTTTTTTCTTCTACTCCTTCGATCTCTACTCTACCCAAGCAAGCTATTTCCCTGAAGAAGAAAAGAAAACTTAAACGAAAATTAAATAAGAATCGTAAGTCGAATGTTAACTTGGGTAGTGTGGGGGGGGCGAGTGACACAGCTGCTAATCGTGAAGTAACTGCCTTAGATCCCCCTCTAAATATCTCTCCGTCTACTTCCGACTTTCCCGCTTCTGCTCCTATAAATAATCCTCCACCCCTTTCCTCCACTATCGATACTCCTCTATCCATTTCTGTTATTCCTAATCCGCAAGGAGTTGTTACGATTGGTGGTTTCTGTGGCACCTGTCTCCTTGCAAGCATTGCCAAGGTTGAAATCGATTTTCATTTCACGTCTTAATGCTAACACTACCACTGACAATGTTATAAACTATATCAGACAAAACCAAATTATTCCTGCCGATGCCTTCGTTTCTTGCAGGAAAATCGGTAATCAACCAACTCATGCGTCTTTTAAAATTACAGTGGCATCTTCTCATGTTTCTGCCATTCTAAATTCTAATGCATGGGTGGATAATATCTTTATTTCAGAATTTAAGTCGAAAAAAAATAATAAGACTGTCCGTTCCAATTCAAAAAACTGAAGCGGTTGTCCCTTTACTATCAAAATGTAAGGGGCTTGCGTTCTAAGACGCACGACATCTTTTTAGCCACTCAGAATTTTTCTGAGGATATTATCGTTTTTACCGAAACTTGGTTAAATAACACTTTTCTTAATTTGGAACTTTTTGACAATAGTTTCAATGTTTTTAGAAGAGACAGACACTTGGAAGACATTTCTTCTATTGGTGGAGGCGTCTTAATAGCCATAAAAAATCATTTAACTAGTTCATTAATCGAAATTGCCTGCGCATCTAATATTGAACTATTATGCGTTAAAGTTACATATTGTAACTCCAATATTTATATTCTTAACGCTTATGTTCCTCCAAATAGTAGCGCAGATGTCTACGAATGTCTTTCGATGTCCGTAGAATAATGACGACATTTTATTGTTAGGTGATTTCAATTTGCCTGACCTTAAATGGACTCCTTCGGATGATGATACATATTTATATGCATCGTGTCCAAAAACTCGACAACAACAAATTTTTGTTGACGAAATACTTTCAAGTTTACAACAAGTAAGTTGTATAACTAATTCTCATGGACGACAACTTGACTTAGTCTTGGCTGCAAATAGTAGTAATGTTGTTGTGAGAAATGCTATCCATGCTCTTTCTACGGCTGATTCCTATCATCCACCTTTGAGTATTGTGTACCAATCTGATAATGAAAATTTAATTGATGCATGTTCCTCCATCAATATTTATGAATTCAATTTTAAAAAAGCTGACTTTTTAAAGTTGAATGAGAATTTAAGGAATAAATTAAACGACCTTATTATTTTTTTTAATAATACGAGTAATTCATTTGATGAGTGCATTAAATTTTTCTATGGTGAACTTTTTGCGGCCATAGCATTGTCGGTGCCTTATGCAAAGAGGTATGTTAATAATTCTTCATACCCCTGGTACACAAAGGATTTAAAAAAAATTCGCAATGGCCGTAATAGGGCATGGAACAAATACGTTTGTAGCCAGGACCGAAATGACTTAGTTGCTTACCAGCGACTTTTCCATGAATTTAAGGATATGTCGGCTTTAGTTTATTCTGAATATTTGAATAAAATTAGGTTGAATATTCTTCATGACCCCAAGCATTTTTGGGGATTTATTAATACAAAAAAAAAGTCTGACGGGTTTCCATCAGAATTCAGAACAGTTGATGGGCTCACTAGCGACCCACAAATTATAGCTGGGTTGTTTGCTAATTTGTTTAAAGAATCCTTTTCTACGGAATTATTTAGCCCTGAGATCAACTATTTTGAATATATGGATAACGACCCTTTAGTTTCGATTAATGAGATATCTTTCTCACCTGAACTAATAGAGAAATATATCTCATCTCTTGATGATGACTTCAGCTCCGGACCTGATGGTATTCCTGCGATAGTACTAGTTAACTGTAGCTCTGTGCTGAGTCAGCCCCTCAGTTTGTTATTTAATAAATCAATTAGATATAGCTATTTTCCTAAATTTTGGAAAAATGCATACGGAAGCCCCATTTTCAAGAAAGGGTGTAAAAATGATGTTTCAAATTACAGGCCCGTAGCGAAGTTATCATCGATACCAAAAATTTTTGAACGCATTGTGTACGATCAAGTTAAGGTGTGCTGTGGTGAATTCGTTACAAATCGTCATTATGGTTTTGTTAATGGCAGATCTACAGTTTCTAATCTCTTTGATTTCACTTCCTTTGCATTAAGCTCTTTTGATTCTGGTGGGCAAGTTGACTGCATATACACTGACTTCAGTAAAGCATTTGACAAATTACCACACTATTTGATTTTGTTTAAATTAAAGAAGCTTGGATTTCCTTAACTTTTAATGAGCATATTAATCAAATTTGTAAAAAATCCTCATCTCTGCTTGGCTTCATTAAGAGGTGGGCAAAGGAATTTAATAGCCCTTTAGTAACGGTGACTTTATATAATACAATAGTGTGTCCTCACTTAGAGTACGCCAGCCAAGTGTGGTCACCATTTTATAATATTCACATTAATAGAATTGAGCGAATTCAAAAAAATTTCATTCGTTTTGCTCTCAATAGCTTAAATTGGATTGACTCTTTAAACCTTCCTCCTTATGAGGATCGTTTGAAGTTACTACATATGCAGTCTTTGAGCTCGCGTAGAAATATTGCGGATATACTTTATCTGCATCAACTTGTGACTGGGTCTCTTGCTGCACCAGAGCTTCTTAATTATATTCATTTAAATACTAATCGCAGGAGTAATCGTAACTCTTATCAATTATTTTACCAACCTTTCAGTAAAACTAATGGCTACAGCTCCTTTTAATCGCATGACTACTCTTATTAATAATTGCGATGTATATGATATTAGCTTGTCAAAAGGTTAACTCAAGCTTAGATTGAAAAATAACTATAGTTAATTTTGTAGCTTAATGGTTGTTGGTCTTTATGTTTGTGTTGTCCGAGCCCCACCGCATGATGGGTAAATTTTTTCTAACATTTATGCCTTGGACCATGTTAAAAAATTCATACAATTACATTCATGCAATTGTATGTTTATATACATATGATCTGGGTGGGTATGTTGAGAAAGTGTGATAAAGCTAAGAAGAAATTATAAAAAAATAAAAAATTAATTGCATGTATAATTTTTTCATTTCCATTAATATATAAGCTTTTTACTTGGTTTTAAAGCTTCATGCTAAATTGCTAAGAAAGCAAATAGCTGTAGTAGCTAAACTCTATTATTAATATCTAAAAAAATTATTAAATAAATTTATGGCTCAAATTACTTCAATAAGGTTGTATTCATATATTTAAAACACCTAGTAAACGTTATAAGATCATTCCAGCATTTTAAAAAGCATTTGATTAATAAAAACTTTTAAAATTTTTTTTAATTTATTATTAAATATGGGATATTTTTTAAGCGCATAAGTTTTTTGTTGAACAGAATATTAATATTTACAGTAAAAATGAGCTTCCTTTTAATTTCTACGCATAATATGCGGAATTAAATTCATATACAAAGTTGGGGAATAAAATTTATAAGAAGTAAAATAGTATAAGTCGTAATACATATTACACATAGGTACATATTAATGCTTCTTACCATTCAGTTATATTTAGAATACTAAGGGCCGGTTTCACAGTGTTTAGTTAACCAATTAGTTAACTTAACCAACGTCTGTTAGTTAACTACCGATTTTATGTTTTTCAGTTTCACAGTTCATTGGTTAACTAATGATAATTTTTTGTACAAAATATGGCATCACTGCATAAAACATATGTTTTTTATTTGACATTTTATAGCTGGGGTCGGCAATACTACTACTTTCTTTTCTGTTGTATGCGTATACTAGTGAGTAGCAGCGTGCCGATGCCTGTTTCATATTTTGCGAAATGAAGTCAACAGCAATAAGTTCTAATTTTTTTTTTCTCTTTTCAACTCTATGTTTTCATTTCTTATGTTGTTTTTCGTTATGACAGCAATCAGCTGTTAGTTAACTATTAGTTAACCTGCCAAATTTGGCTAGTTAACTAATTGCTATGAAACTGAAGTAGAATAGTTAACCTCAAATCTTAAGTTAACTAAACACTGTGAAACCGGCCCTAATACAATGATAAAAGTAACTTAAGGCTTACCCAGCAGGCAATTGAACAAGGCCTTCCTCGGAGAAGTCCTGCTAGCACTGCTGCGATTGTAAGTGGCCTTCTCGAAACAAAATTTTCATGCAAATGAAAATATTGTTACGAAATTTCCTGTCCCTTTGACAGTAATTTCAATCTCTTACACTTTTCTGAGTTCGATCACTGGATTGTGTAATAATCAAGAAAAACGCAATATTTATTTAACTATAAAATGGTTTATTTAAATCACAAACGTTAGTTTTTACACAGTACAATTGTTTATTTAATTTTTACATTCAAATTGTATACACAAACGTTATACTTTATTACTTAAAATCCACTATATCACTTTAGTACTTAAATTCAAATGCTCTCACTTAAGATCCACTGTGTTCCACTGTTCAATATCAACTGTGTCTCTGCTGCTCATATGACAGCCTTTTATACTAAAGCCATCATTTTCTAGAACCATCTGCCGTTGTCTAGAATGTCGTTTCCAGTGCCTTCTAGATAGCGATTATCGACGTTGATAATGTCGTACCATCCGCCATTTTCCAGAATGTCGTTTCCAGTGCCTTCTAGATAGCGATTATCGACGTTGATAATGTCGTACCACTTTATCATTTATAGTACAGAAAACATGCTAATTGTCGCTAGATGGTGTTATTTTTCTACGGTCAGTGATGCAAGTATTTTTCTACGGTCAGTGATGCTAGCTAATATCGTTTATTTTTTATTACGATAATTTTCTGGCACAAACCAAATTTCGCTACATCGCCCTCCGCTTAAACTTGTTCGTCCCGAACAAGAGTCTCTCTGCAACAGCTTGCGCCTCCTTTTCCAATTCTTTTCGAGCCGCTTCTTTTGCCTCAATTTCACGTTTTCGTTGTTTCTCTTTTCCCGCGACATGTAATCGTCATCCTGGGTCATTTATGGAACAACGCTTACTCCGTACTTTTTCTTGACAAGAACGACCGGTGAACTACACGGGCTTTCTGATTGTGCAGTGACATTTTCTCGCGCCATATCCTCTATAAGGCCCGTTACTTCCTCTCTCTTAGCGAGTCCTAGCCTCTTTGGAGGTTGAAGAATTGGCTGAAAGTTACCTGTATCAATGCGATGCTTGACAACTGATATTTGGCCATTATTTTCTCCTTTGGACGCAAATACCCGCCAATTCTTTTGCCGAAACCTTTTTGCTTTGTCTTTGTTCTGTGCAGACAACTCCTTCGTCCATTCTTTCGTCAATAAGGACGATGATTTTGTTAAAGTTGTACCTTTTGTGTCCTACTGGTCATTTTCACATTTTATAACAGCCGTAACTTTCTCACATTGCGCTATTAGTTCACCTTTTTGCATCCATTTCGGCTCATTCGTTGGATTCAAAATTCGTACCGGTATTTTGCTGTCCGCTCTTGTTTTTACTGGGGTCTTTTCAATAATCAGGTCTTTCTTTAAATTTTTCTTATCTGCTTCCACTACCCACAGATGGCCCATCCGCCAGTCTTCACTTGTTGTTTCTTCAGTGTTGGGTTCAATTCGACAGCGCTCACTTGTGTAGACTCCTGCAGTTGTTAATTTTTGTTCACAGCCAATGTCTAAAGGCAACTCTACATTGGCATACCTTAACTTCTTTTTCTTTAGATCCAAAGTGAACCCGTGTCGAATGATAACCTCATCGGTGATGTTTGCAACAATAAAATCATGTTCCACAGTTTTTTTGCCGATAAGAATACTCGCTGTAACTTTTCCTTCTATTTGCGCAATTTCGCCTGTCGCCGTTCTCAATTGGATCCCATTTAATGGCGTTACTCGTTGTCTATTAAATAAATCTGTCCTCAGAATTGAGTGCGATGCGCCTGTATCCAAAGTTAGCTCACATGGTCTTTCGTTGATTTTTCCACCGATGGTAAAGCAGTTGGAATTCCGGAAGAGCGTCGAAACTAAGACTTTGCGACAATCATAAGTGGAAGTCAGCTCACGCCCCGCTGTACTGACTCGCTTTAACGACTGCTGTTCGCTACCATTTTCGCCGTCGTCTACCCTATTTTCAAATTTTCTTCTTGGTAAACGTGATACGGATCGTTTGCGACGTGATTTGCAGTCACGTGCCATGTGTCCCTGCTTGCCACAGTTATAGCATTTTCCGCAGAAGCTACTGCTGGCGAACGATGAATTTTTGTTCTCAGCCTCCACCTCTATCCGACGAGTTTTCAATGATGGGCGGCATGTCAACGCAATCACCCCCTCAGTGAGGCCAACCGTTACTGTTTCATAAAATGTTGTCTTCGGGTTCCTCATTGTCTCGTGTTTTGTCTCTGAGTCACGTATGCCGTCAATAAACGCCTCTATTTTGAACTTTTCAGCTACGACACTTAACTCGTCAGGATAGGAAAGGTGTGCCAATCGTTCGATATATGCAGCATACTTCTGCAAGGACTCACCAGATTTCTGGATACGACTTTCCAACTCCAGTCTGTGAATCTGCTTCATGTGGTCACTGCCATATTTTCGCTGTAAGGCATCCATGATCGCCTTGTAATTCTTTTGTTCCGCCACTGGAACCATTTGCAATACTTCTGCAGCTGCGCCTACGGCTGCTGCACTACCGTTATCCCAACGATTATGAGCAGATGTTGTTTCGAACTGGAGCTTGAAAACACTAAATGGCGTTGTTCCATCGTACGTGGGTGCCTTAAGCCTCTCTGCGCTGATTTCTCTTATCACTTGAGTGGTTGGTTTGTTTATTTCTAACTGTTGAATCCTTTTATTAACGTATTCAAAATTATTTTGAACCTTTTCAAGATTATTTTGAACTTTTTCCTTGAACGATTCAACGTCATCTCGTAACTCAATCACTTTTGCATCGAGCCCATTTACCATTTTGGCAACCTTCGTTCGAACAGCCTCGTGGATCTCCATCGCGTTCTGACTCAACCTCTGATCAATCTGTAGCGCGTTCTGACTAATTTCTTCCCGAACGGTCTGGAGTTTCAGCGCGTTCTGACTTATTTCTTCCCGAACGGTCTGGACTTGCTGCGCGTTCTGACTTAACTTCTGGTCTATTTGCAGTGCATTTCGATTTATTGTCTGCGTCATCGCCATTAACATTTTCTCGAACTTTGACATATCTACAACTTCACCACTTGCCACCGGTCCAGAAGCTTCCTCGATTTTCGTTGTTGATTCTGAGACATCACTATAAAATTCATGCTCTTCTAGGTCTACCCCTTGAGCCTCAAGAGCCTGCCGTAAGCGTTTCTGTAACTCCAACTTTCCGCCAGATGAGTGCAGATTCAGCTGCTGCAACTCCTTCTTTAGTTGATCTACTTTTAGTTCATCAAACTTAACCATTTTATTTTTTTTTATTTGATTGTAAATTCTTTTTACACAATCCCACTTCTGACACCAATTGTTACGAAATTTCCTGTCCCTTTGACAGTAATTTCAATCTCTTACACTTTTCTGAGTTCGATCACTGGATTGTGTAATAATCAAGAAAACCGCAATATTTATTTAATTATAAAATGGTTTATTTAAATCACAAACGTTAGTTTTTACACAGTACAATTGTTTATTTAATCTTTACATTCAAATTGTATACACCAACTTTATACTTTATTACTTAAAATCCACTATATCACTTTAGTACTTAAATTCAAATGTTCTCACTTAAGATCCACTGTGTTCCACTGTTCAATATTAACTGTGTCTCTGCTGCTCATATGACAGCCTTTTATACTAAAGTCATCATTTTCTAGAACCATCTGCCGTTGTCTAGAATATCGTTTCAGTGCCTTCTAGATAGCGATTATCGACGTTGATAATGTCGTACCACTTTATCATTTATAGTACAGAAAACATGCTAAATGTCGCTAGATGGTGTTATTTTTCTACGGTCAGTGATGCAAGTATTTTCTGGCGGTCAGTGATGCAAGTATTTTTCTACGGTCAGTGATGCAAGTATTTTTCGACGGTCAGTGATGCTAGCTAATATCGTTTAATTTTTATTACGAGAATTTTCTGGCATAAACCAAATTTCGCTACAATATGTATACTCATTTTTTTTATTATGATTTTGTTTTTTTACATTTTGCCAATACCAGCAGTAAGTAAATTTTATAAGTAGTGAAATTTTAATTAGCAGAATAGTGACACTCCATTGGAACTCTTTCAAAGCTATTTTATTGTTATTTTTAAATATCATTACAAATTTAATTAAATAAAAAAAAAAACTCGAATCATAAAACATTGCAACATATGAAATGACAAAAATATATGTAGTCCTTCTTTGCCTTCTAATACCAGACCTAATAGTATGCCTTCCCACAGCAGGCTTCAGGCGCGGATCTACAATTTTTTTCTGGGGGGGGGGGGTCACGGGATAGAAAAAAAAAAATCAAAAATAACAAAATTAATAAGAATAACCAAATAAACAAAGCAAACCGAATTTCTTCAATGAATAAAAAACAAAGTCAGAATAACCTTATGCAAAAACTCGTCCAATTTGTTTTACTTGAAAATTCATTACATTCATATATAAATTTATTGTTTATATAAAATTATAAACTGTTTACATAAAAAAAAAACATGTGTGCAGTTCACACGTGGTAGAAGTGAAACCTTCAGAAAACTAAACTGCGAAAGATTGAGACGAAAATCTTTTAATAAAATGATTACAGTTGACGGGATCAGCCAGGCTTTGGTTACTCAGTGAATTTAAAAAAATATCAATTCTTTCCAGGCTTATATCTCATATCTCGAAAATAATTTGTATGAAAAAAAGTTTACGCAACTCTCGAAATCTTTCGAGGCAAATTTCATGCGAAAGTAGCCTCGAAAGTTGGAAAATGAATAATATGAGCGAGAAGAGCGCAATTGTTCTCAAAAAGATAAAAAAGTGTCAAAAACGAAAATTAAATTATGACGATTTTTCGATTTTTAAAACAAATTTTAATTCGCTAAAAACTTTTTATTTTGATTAAGTTAAGCAATTTTATATTTATATTTAAACAATATAGGTATCAGTTGATAAGTAATTTATTAAGCTATAATATTAGTGTGAAAAAGTTTCAAATCGGTCTATCTATAATCAAGAAGAATGGTTTTAATTGATCCAAACAAATTATTTTTTTAACAAATTAAAGTTTTTTTATTTAATTTTTTTGATTGACAACTAAGGCACATGTTGATTTCTCTCATTTTCACGCTCATATTTAACTACGTTTGTAAGTAAAAAGACACGAGCTAGGCAGTTTTAGGCAACAAAAGGCGTTTCTCATTCATTTGCACGTTTGCATAGATTGGGGTGTTCCTTTAAACTAGCTCGAAAACTTTCGACGTTTCCATGCTTTTCAGTTTTCGCGTTTAGAGGAATACCCTTAATGTTTTTAGATTTATTATTTGGAGTGTAACTATGTAATTTATTTGGATTGTTAATTTTCCTAAAGTTTTTGTTGAAACTTAGAATAAATTCGTTGGTTTCAAAAAAGCATTTTTCTTTTTTTTTGATTTTTTACTTTCCATTTATTTCTCTAATGCTGTGTTGTTGGGTACTTTTATTGTTAATTTATTAACGTAATACGTTTATAAAAGTTCAAAGGAGATATTAAATTTTTTTTTACCTGTCACCCCCGATCACAGAATTGAACCTGTGTTCTGCGCCATGCCACTGTTCAAAGATGTTCATCTTACCCAACTAAGCTACCGATATCATTTTTAAGAAATACTAAAATGATGTTGTTAAACTGCGCATGTAACAACCATTGTCCTGGTTCAAACCCCGGCGACGACATAATTTTTTTTTTTTAATTTTTTAATTTAAAAGTATTTAAAAAACAAAAAAACAAGTAGAGAACTATAAATATATTGAAAATATCTTGAAAACTGCCTTTTATATTAAAAAATAACGAACTTGTTTTTATTATTAACATAAAAGGCAGTTTTCAAGATATTTTCAATTTATACAAATACAGTTCTCTACTTCTTGTTGTTTTTTAAATACCTTTAAATTAAAAAAATTAAAAAAATAAAAAAAAATTATGCCGTCGCCGGGGTTTGAACCAGGAGCTTCCCTGATTAGACAATGGAAGTTTTTTATTTGCAATATCAGTGAAACATTTTGCTGATTCATTAGAAATGAATAGTTGAATTCCACAAATTTTAACCATAGAATTGCAATTCTTTGATTTTACCAATCTTGTTTTTTCTGTGTAATTGGAACTTGTAAACAGATTGTAAGCAGCTGCTAATACATATATGAAATATAGCTACAATCCAAATATAGAAAAAATAATAAAAAAGTCAGTATTGTGTAAGAACATTAGTCAATTTTGTTGATTCCGTCATTTTTTGATTCCAATTTTTTCAGAGTGCAAAAAAGTAAGTTAATTTTGATCGTTTGGTTAGTTTCCGGCTTTTAAGTTTGCAAAAACTAGGTTTTGTTCGTTTTGTTTTTTTTGTTTTTCGGTTTGCAAAATATTGGTTCAGCTCTATTTTTTGAAATACGGGCTGTTTTGGGGGGTCATGACCTCCGTGGCCCCCCCCTTGAATCCGCGGCTGGCAGGCATGCTATTAGGCCAGATATGGGAAGGCAAAGAAGAAGGACTTCATGTATTTTTTCATTTCATATGTTGCAATGTTTTATGATTCGACATAACTTTTTTGTCATTGCATTGTACATATATGACATCTAAAGTATAACTAGTAAAGGTGTTATCTTCGGCCAGGCCGAAATTCACATACCCTACACTGCACTGAAAATAATTTCCAAATAAATGTTAAAAAGATGTTGAAAAGGTAGAAGAAGTCGAGAATAATGTAACAAGGTTCAAAGAGGTTGAACATCGTGGAAACAAATGAAAAAAAAACTCAAAAAGCTTAAAATATATGGAAACCATTGCAGAAACTTAAAAGAAATTGAAAAACTTGAAATTGGAAATTGAATTTGGGTAGTGTGTGGGGGGGGGGTTGAGTGACACAGCTGTTAATCGTGAAGTAACTGCCTTAGATCCCCCTCTAAATACCTCTCCGTCTACCTCCAACTTTCCCGCTACTGTAGCTATAAATAACCCTCCACCCCTTTCCTCTACTATCGATACTCCTCTATCCATTTCTGTTATTCGTAATCCGCAAGGTGTTGTTGCGATTGGTGGTTCTGTGGCACCTGTCTCCTTGCAAGCATTGCCAAGGTTGAAATCGATTTTCATTTCACATCTTAATGCTAACACTACCACTGACAATGTTATAAACTATATTAGACAAAACCAAATTATTCCTGCCGACGCCTTCGTTTCTTGCAGGAAAATCGGTAATAAGCCAACTCATGCGTCTTTTAAAATTACAGTGGCATCTTCTCATGTTTCTGCCATTCTTAATTCTAATGCATGGGTGGATAATATCCTTATTTCAGAATTTAAGTCGAAAAAATATAATAAGACTGTCCGTTCCAATTCAAAAAACTGAAGCGCCTATCCCTTTACTATCAAAATGTAAGGGGTTTGCGTTCTAAGACGCATGACATCTTTTTAGCCACTCAGAATTTTTCTGAGTATATTATCGTTTTTACCGAAACTTGGTTAAATAACACTTTTCTCAATTTAGAACTTTTTGACAATAGTTTCAATGTTTTTAGAAGAGACAGACACTTGGAAGACATTTCTTCTGTTGGTGGAGGCGTCTTAATAGCCATAAAAATCCATTTAACTAGTTCATTAATCGAAATTGCCTGCGCATCTAATATTGAACTATTATGCGCTAAAGTTACACATTGTAACTCTAATATTTATATTCTTAACGCTTATGTTCCTCCAAATAGTAGCGCAGATGTCTACGAATGTCTTTCGATGTCCGTAGAATACATAATAAATTAACTAGACACTAATGACGACATTTTATTGTTAGGCGATTTCAATCTGCCTGACCTTAAATGGACTCCTTCGGATGATGGTACATATTTTTATGCATCGTGTCCAAAAACTCGACAACAACAAATTTTTGTTGACGAAATACTTTCAAATTTACAACAAGTAAGTTGTATAACTAATTCTCATGGACGACAATTTGACTTAGTCTTGGCTGCAAATAGTAGTAATGTTGTTGTGAGAAATGCTATCCATGCTCTTTCTACGGTTGATTCCTATCATCCACCTTTGAGTATTGTGTACCAATCTGACAATGAAAATTTAATTAACTCTTCCATCAATGTTTATGAATTCAATTTTAAAAAAGAATTTAAGGAATAAATTAGACGACCTTATTTTTTTTAATAATACGAGTATTCATTTGATGAGTGCATTAAATTTTTCTATGGTGAACTTTTTTCGGCCATAGCATTGTCGGTGCCATATACAAAAGTATAGTCTTAAATCTCATACAGTGCGGACGTGTTTTGAGTTTACTCTGTGTTTTATCAAATTTGATTTTAATTTTACTCTTATTTTTGTTTCATATGCTATGCCATGTGAATGTGGACAAAAGGTTGATCGAGGTCAGCCATCAACGCAGTGTGCTAAGTGCAATGAACTTTTCCACTTGGTTTGCATAAACATTTTACCAGCAGATTTAGAATACTTGCAAAAATCAAATAATTCTTATCGTTGTAAAAATTGCTCGGTAGTTCGCCGAAACTCTATTCGTTCGCCTCAGAAAATTCGTGAGAACTCGGTCTCTATGATGTCGTCATCTAATGCTCAATTAGTGCAACAACAGCAAGTAAAACCTGTTCTGCAAAATTCTAATAAACAAGACATTACTTTGCAATCAGTTTTCGATGAAATCGTTGCTCTTAAAGCTGAAAATGCGCGCGCGTTATCTTTGATAATCTCTTTAAAAGACAATGAGAAAGTGCTTGTTGAAAACATTGATGACTTGCAATTGGAGTTACATTCGTTGAAGACGAATATTAAGAGTACAAATTTTAAGCTTGGTGTTTCTGAACAATTTTATACTAATATTCTTGATGCTTCTCTTTGGCAAGAGAATGTAAAAGTGAGGCCTTTCATAAATTTTCAAAAAAGGGGAGTGAATACAAAAGAAAAGTAGTTGCTGCTGCTCCAACAAATGGTATTCATCTTAAAAAGCTTAAGTTGTACTTTCATAATTTATCTCGAATTAGGACTAAGTCTTCTGCAATTTTTAATTGGACTTCTCAAGGAGACTTCGACGTTTTTGTATTTGTTGAAACATGGTTGAACCCTGATTTCTTTGATGCTGAATTTTTTAATTTGAATTTGTACAAAGTCTACCGAAAGGATAGAGATGCAGTCAAAACTGGATTGAATTGTGGTGGTGGTGTTCTCATAGCTGTTAAGCGATACTTGTGTTCAAATGTTTATTTGTTGCAGAATTCTGATTCTTTATTAGATCAATTATGTATCGTAATAAATAATCCTAAGGGATCGTTTTATATCTGCGCGTCTTATATTCCTCCAAATAGTGGTGATGATATCTATACAGCTCATGTTGAAAATATAACTAATTTGCAATCTATTTTAAGTAATGTTGATAATCACCTGTGTGTTGTTGGTGGTTTTAACTTGAGTAAAATCGTTTGGAATCAATTTAACAATGAACTGCTGCCTTCTAATATCAATCAATTGTATGAGATAAATTTCATTGATAGCTTATTTAGTATGGACTTAATGCAAATAAACTCTATATTTGATAGCTTAAATAGAATTCTAGATTTAGTTTTTGTATCTAAAAACTTTAAAACCAATTTAAGTGAATGTTTTTGTCCTATTGCTTCATCTAATATGCATCACATTCCACTTGTTATTGAAACTGAATTTTATGAATTTACAAATCTTCAATCTCCAATAAATTATTTCAATTTTAGATTGTGTAATTATGAAAATTTAAATATTATTTTCAATCGGATTGACTGGAATATTATTTTCAGGAGTAAGAATGTCGCAACTTCTTTTGTTTTTTTAAAGCTGAATTATTTAAAGTTTGTAGCGAACATATCCCTCGTGTGTCACCAAGAGTATATAAGTTACCTTGGTACACTAAAAATCTAAAAAAAATAAAAAATTTCCGAAATAAATTTATGAAATTGTTCAAATCTACTAATAATATTGAATTCAAATTTAAATATATTCATTATATGAGGAAATTTAATTTTTATAATAAATTTCTATATAAGCAATATATCTTGAGGTGTGAAAGTAATGTCAAAAAGAATCCTAAATCATTTTGGAATTTTATTCTATCAAAAAAAGATGGTTCATGTATTCCAACATCTGTGAATTATAATGGAAAGAACTCTTTGCCAATTGAAGATACTGTGATCCTCTTTGCTGACTATTTTAAATCGAATTTTGATGACGTAATTGATTGGTCTAATGACTCTAGTTTGAAGAATATTAGTTCTTTTTTGGATCTTGGTGCTATGGAAGTTACTGAGTTTGAAGTTTATAGTGTTATATCTAATATGAAAAGTTCGGTAAAGACTGATATTGATAGTATTGCGTCTATATAACTTAAAAAGTGCGCACATGTTTTGTCTAAACCAAACCTTGATTTTTAATAAATCTCTGTCTGAAGGTGTCTTTATTCAATGCTGGAAAATTGCATCTATAACGCCTGTTTTTAAAAGTGGAATTAAAAATAACATTTCTAATTATAGGCCTATTTCAAAGTTGTCTAATGTATCGAAACTTTTTGAAAGTATCGTGAAGAATAAGTTATTTTTCATGGTTAAAAATCATATATGTATTCAACAGCATGGTTTCTTTGCTGGTCGCTCCACCGTGACAAATTTAGCACTTTTTTCAAAATATTGTGTTTCGTCGTTTGAAAGTGGGTATCAAGTTGACTGCATCTATACTGATTTTTCTAAAGCCTTTGACAAGGTCTGTCATAATGCCTTAATTGCAAAACTTGCGAAAATGGGTTGCCATTCCACTTTTTTGAATTGGATTCAATCCTACCTGCTAGATTGAATTTGCTATGTAGAAATAAATAATGTTAAATTATGTCAGTATGTTGCTTCTTCTGGGGTTCCGCAAGGCAGTATCCTTGGTCCACTATTTTTCATATTGTTTATTAACGATAAAAATTTGTTGAATAGTTTATATAAGATATAAATTTTGTTATTCTAGTTACTTAAGTTATTTTTACTTTTATATCTAGTCTGTAAAGAACATGTATTCTAAAGACTAAATAAACATAAACATAAAAAATGTACGTTAATAATTCCTCGTACCCTTGGTACACAAAGGATTTAAAAAAAATTCGTAATGGCCGTAATAGGGCGTGGAACAAATACGTTTGTAGCCAGGACCGAAATGACTTAGTTGCTTACCAGCGACTTTTCCATGAATTTAAGGATAAGTCGGCCTTAGTTTATTCTGAATATTTGAATGGAATAAAGCTGAATATTCTTCATGGCCCCAAGCATTTTTTGGGTTTTATTAATACAAAAAAAAAGTCTGACGGGTTTCCATCTGAATTCAAAACAGTTGATGGGCTCACTAGCGACCCACAAATTATACATAGCTGGGTTGTTGCTAATTTATTTAAAGAATCCTTTTCTACGGAATTATTTAGCCCTGAGATCAACTATTTTGAATATAGGGATAACGACCCTTTAGTTTCGTTTAATGAGATATCTTTCTCACCTGAACTCATAGAGAAATATATGTCATCTGTTGATGATGACTTCAGCTCCGGACCTGATGGTATTTCTGCGACAGTACTAGTTAACTGTAGCTCTGTGCTGAGTCAACCCCTCAGTTTCTTATTTAATAAATCGATTAGAGATGGTTATTTTCCTAAATTTTGGAAAAATTCATATATATGTATATTTTCAAGAAAGGGTGTAAAAATGATGTTTCAAACTACAGGCCCTACGATCAAGTTAAGGCGTGCTGTAGTGAAGTCATAACAACTCGTCAGCATGGTTTTGTTAATGGCAGATCTACAGTTTCTAACCTCCTTGATTTTACTTCCTTTGCATTAAGCTCTTTTGATTATGGTGGGCAAGTTGACTGCATCTACACTGACTTCAGTAAAGCATTTGACAAATTACCACACAATTTGATTTTGTTTAAATTAAAGAAGCTTGGATTTCCTTTAAGTTTTGTCAGCTGGATTGAATCTTATTTATCTGATCGTTCATATCAAATAAGATTTCGGAGGGTGTTTTCCACCCCATTCAGCGCGGCATCAGGTGTTGCACAAGGAAGCCACCTGGGGCCGCTCCTGTTCATTTTAGCAATTAATGACGTTACACATGTCATTAAAAACTCGCATCTGCTAATATATGCAGATGACATGAAAATTTACAGGAACGTGAAGAGGGTTGGTGATACTATTCCACTTCAGTCTGACTTGAAATCCTTTGAGGTTTGGTGTTCTAAAAATAAGTTACGTCTTAATCCTGATAAATGCCAATCTATGATTTTCACCAGGAGGAATATTGTGGAATTTGATTATGAATTAAAAGATAACAAAATTTGTCGTGTCGATTTAGTCAAAGACCTAGGTATACATTTTGATGTTAAATTAACTTTTAATGAGCATATTAATCAAATTTGTAAAAAATCCTCATCTCTGCTTGGCTTTATTAAGAGGTGGGCAAAATAATTAAATAGCCCTTTAGTAACTGTGACTTTATATAATACAATAGTGCGCCCTCACTTAGAGTACGCCAGCCAAGTGTGGTCACCATTTTATAATATTCACATTAATAGATTTGAGAGAATTCAAAAAAATTTTATTCGTTTTGCTCTCAATGGCTTAAATTGGATTGACTCTTTAAACCTTCCTCCTTATGAGGATCGTTTGAAGTTACTACATATGCAATCTTTGAACACACGTAGAAATATTGCGGATATACTTTTTCTGCATCAACTTGTAACTGGGTCTCTTGCTGCACCAGAGCTTCTTAATTATATTCACTTAAACACTAATCGCAGAGTAATCGTAACTCTAATCAATTATTTTACCAACCTCTTAGTAGAACTAATTATATGGCTACTGCTCCTTTTAATCGCATGACTACTCTTATTAATAATTGCGATGTATATGATATTAGCTTGTCAAAAGGTCAACTCAAGCTTAGATTGAAAAATAACTATAGTTAATTTTGTAGCTTAATGGTTGTTGGTCTTTATGTTTGTGTTGTCCGAGCGCCACAGCATGATGAGTAAATTTTTTCTGACATTTATGCCTTGGACCATATTAATAAATTCATGCAATTGTATGTTTATATACATATGATCTGGGTGGGTATGTTGAGAAAGTGTGATAAAGCTAAGAAAAAATTATAAAAATATAACAAATTTAATTGCATGTATAATTTTTTAATTTTTCTTAATATATAAGCTTTTTACTTGGTTTTAAAGCTTCAAGCTAAATTGATAAGAAAGCTAATAGCTGTAGTAGCTAAACTCTATTATTATTATTAAAAAAAAAGTCGAAAAAATGTGGAAAATGTTGAAAGTGGATAAAAACTCAAAAATAGTTGCAAGAAGTTGAAAAATATTGAAACAATTCAAAATTCATGAAGAAGTCGAAAAAATAAAGAAAATGTAGAATCAAGTTGAAAGAGGTTAAAAAAGTAAAAAATATTCATATGGAATATATGTATGTATGTATTGGGAAAAGTCAAAAGAATGTGAAAAATGTTGAAAAAAATAGAATAAAAATGCAGAAACTCAAATATGCCACGCCCACTTCTCCAATTGCGCCAATTTTTGGTTCAATAAATTATATTCGTCATTGACAGCCACATACTAAATTTTAGTAAAATAGCTTGTATAGTTTGCGATATATGCCTTAATTAACCTTAAAATTTAGGGCGGTGACACACCCTTTGATACAATCGCGACTGATTTTGATCCAGGAATAGCTTTTCTTAAACAAACCTCTTGTACCAAATTTCAGTATGATTGCTCATAAATTTCGATAGATGTGCCACTTAAGGTATTTTACTCGTATGGGAGGTGCCACCCCACTGATGAAATCCCGTCGAAATTTATTTAATTTTGTAGCTTATTTCAATTGACATCTATGTACCAAATTTTATGAAGATTACTCTCATTGCACACTATCTATAGCATTAAACGGTTTTTGCTTATATGGGAGGTGCCACGCCCACCGGTTCTATTGTGCCAAATTTTTGTAAGAAAATACCTTTTAGCAAGTATATCTGCCATACTAAATTTCATAACGATTACGTTGTTAGTTCTCTAATTATAACGTTTATAAATATTTTGGGCTGTGCCACGCCCTTTTACGAGTTTTTCCAGTATACTGTTCAAGCTTGTATTGATGACTGCTCTCAGTAGTATCATCCATAGAATTTTTATGAAAATCGAAAGTGCCAATTTTGAATTATACGAAATCAAAATTTTTAATTGTTAAAAAGTGACACGCCCACTTTTCCAATTCCGCCCACTTTAAACACAATTCAAGATATATATGGTGTGTATCCGTGTACCAAATTTCATTTCAATATCTTGCACGGTTTACGAGTCATGACGTTATAAAAATTTAAGTATAGGGCTGTGCCACGCCTCTTTAAGAGCCTTTGCAAATTTAAAACCTAGCCCAATCTTAATTTTGTTCACATGTTCACAAAATCACCAAGTTTCATCAAAATCGCAGCAACTTTTTTAAAATGGACTGAGGTACATTTACATGGAGTATGGGCATTAGGCGTGGTCGCGATCCGATTTTGCCCATTTTTATATGATAGCAGCTTGCAAGAAGGTGTGACCTGTGTGCCAAATTTCATTGAATTAGGTTGCTTAGATTTCCCGTAAACGTGATTTCAACAGACAGACAGACAGACGGACATAGCTATATCGACTCAGGTGGTGACGCTAATCAATAATATATATACTTTTCTATACCTGCCACGCCTCCTTCTATGCGTTACAAACGGAATAAAAAAGTGAATATACCCTCTGTGTAGGGTATAAATATGGTTGGAAGTAAGGAACGGTGTGCATATTGCCAGGTTGGTCTTCTGTTTCATGTTATGTTAAGGTGATGGCGGCGAGTGTGGTGTATTCAATGTCAAATTATAAATTAAGAAAACGTCTCAACAAATAAACATCTACAACAAATATCAACGCAAGTGCAAGTGAGGTGACGCGGATAAAAAAAAATTAATTCAGATTCTCACGGCGTATAAAAATTTAATTTTTTCCAAGTACTTCTATGACCCCTCCTAAGGTAAGCGCTCTTAGAAGGCCTGTTTTATCGGGACATTTCATATAAAAAAGAAAGAAAGTTTGAAAGGAGGTGGCAAGGCCTTAATCTTACCAAGGAAGGCCTGCTAGAAGCACTGCTAGCTCCTGCTCTTGCCTACTGGGAACATATTTCCCACACATTTCAGTTTTTATTACCCACGCAATAACTACTAAGTGTGGTTACAAAGCAATAACATATTCAGTCACATAAACTACACATATCCCGAATTTCTCCATATCCCCACTCGGTTTCGGATACGTGCCAATTACGTAACATATAGAACTCGGTGTAGTTATCTACACAAATACTCAACCGAAACAAACCGAATGTGTGGTTAATAACGTAACGCCAAACGAAATTTCTTCTTGGGTAGCTATTTACATTTACAACAATAGTAAATATTTGAACATAAATCTTTGATTTCTGAAAAATTCTGACGTGATGGAGTAATACTGAGCTTGGATTCGGTTTCAGCGACCCCGAAAGCATAAGGTACACCTAATCTGGTTCAATTCTCCATCAAAAAAAATTTTGTGGTTCTGTTACAGGCCCGTGCGCAGAAATCATCCATGGGGGGGGGGGGTTTAACTCGTATATTTCATGCAGGGCCTGATGATGAGGACCTCTAACCGCCCTAGGCTAACTATGAATATGGGCTCCCTAAGTACGAAAAGAAAAACTTTGACGAGCAAAAAAAAAAAAAAGGTTCTCACTTCAAAAAAAATTCTTTCAAAATAGATCTTCAAAAATGTGTCAGTTAATAACATCTGCCGAATCTAAAATAAAAATTACAGTGGGAGATTTAATGAATTACAATTTAAAATCTAATAAGTACAATACTTGCGACAATTGTTCTATGTCAAAATCGTTTTTTTTTTCACTTGTTCAAAGATTGTGTTAAGAAGGTGCAACATAACAAAAAATCTTAATCAACATTAATTCTCAGCGCCACCTCGGACCTTGCGCCCTAAACTTAAGCCTTAATAGCCTGTGGGTAAATAAGGCCCTGATTTCATGTCAGATTATGAAGTTCGTAAAAAAGTATTTTTGACTACAAAGCATACAAAAAATACAAAAATTGTTTTATTATTATACAATGTATAATATACATACTTATATGCTTATGTGTGTATAGTATATATGTATGTACATATTGGTCATTCTTTTAATAATTGCACATTTTTTTTATTACCTTTTTGAGCATTTTTTGAAACGAAACATCTCAAAAACTAGGTATAGGAGATAGGATAAAAATCATAAAATCTTTTTTGTTAAGAAATACTATAACTTTATAAAAAATTTAAAAAGATTTAACTAAATTTGCTGAAACATTAATTTTTTTATTTAAAAAAATTTTTCTCGAAACAACTTTAATATAACATCTTTTTTTTATGATATTTTTGTATGTTATTCCTCAATCAAATCTAAGAATGCATGTACTTTCATAACGAAATTCCCGACATAACTTCGGAAATTATCATACAATTGGAACTCATTTTAAAAAGTTATGGTGGGAATTTCGATATGAAAGTACATGCATTCTTAGGTTTGCTTGAGGAATAACATATAACAAACAAAAAAAAAGAAGATGTTATATTAAAGATATTTTGAGAAACATTTTTGTGAATTAAAAAATTAATGGAAAAAAAGTTTTCATAAAGAATTAGTTTTTGAAGGAAGATAACCTTACCAACACCTTGAATTTCTTATTCTTCTCCCAAAATAAGGTTTTTTTTAATGAAAAAACAGGATATTTAAACGACAACTTTCGCTTGGATCTGGTTTGTGAAATATCTAAAGTTGTGGATAAATTTTCTAAAAATTACTACAAGTATAAGCTGCAAACCTTTTAACTGATTTCAACAAAATGAGTATCATTTGGAAAGTATATACATAAGTAAATTTTTAAGTGTATCATTTATTATACCTTTTATACCTTTTTCTATACATACATATGTATGTATGTTTGTGAGTTTTTTTTTATTTTCATAAAATTTTTATTTTTTGGCAAGATGCAAGTATTTTTGCTTTTTCATTTAAGTAAGAACATATTGTCAATAAAAGTCTATGTAAAAAAATTTCCAATGGTGGGTTTGAACCCCCAACCCCGCCCCCCTTGCGCACGGGCCTGCTGTGTTATCTAATACAATTTTGTCGAAACTTAGTTTGGGTTCATAAGTTTGGTTTAACATTCTTACTGGATGTACATACTTATCGGTAAATTCAATTTTATTGATGATGTATTTTTGTTTTAATATTTCCAGTTTATAATTAGAAAATTTTATAATGTAATTTTTGTTTAGTACTAGATGTCGACTGTCACAATTATGTATTACTTTTAATTCACGAGCGTTTTTTTATTGCAATAGTATCTTCAATTATTTCTTGGATTCCTAATTTGTTAGTATACTTAAAAGTTCACTTAATTCTGTTTTTACGCGATAGATTCAATCTCGAAAAATCCGCGTAAAAAAGATACAGTATCCATACAAAAGTAGGGGATTGGTTCCACATTTCAAAAATCAACGAAAATAATAACATAAAATAAAAAAAAAATATCGTTTTTACTGGCGCTGTGACCTATTTTATTTAAGTAGCTTATAAAATACATATATTTATTAATAAATTACATAGAAAAAATGCAATAAAAATATTAATTAATCAAAAAAAAATTCATACAACATATAAGAAATCAACAAAAAAAGAAACAATTCATTTTAATTAATCAAAAAAAAATTCATACAACATATAAGAAATCAACAAAAAAAGAAACAATTCATTTTAATAAAATAAAAATGGTAAAATATTATGTAAAGCATTATTTAATCGGTATTATTTTCTGACAAAACATGCATTCTTTTTTGAGAAACTTTAATGACATTGTCGGCACTCAGAATTTCAACTTCATTTTCAAACTCAAGTATTGTTGAATCGCGTTAAATCAAATCAATTCGCGCAAAAACAGAACACAAAATTTTTTGAATCGCGTTAAATCAAATTCACGTAAAATAGTTTGCGTAAAAACAGAATTAGGTGTAGATTCATTTGAAAAAATACAATTTTTATTTATTCTCAAATTCTTAAACATAGTATTTTCTTTATATACGTAATCCTTTGAATTTATTGTCACGATTAATTTATCATTTTCATCTATTTGTAGATTTTTTTTGTTTGATAATGACATAACCAATTTAAGATCGGTTTTAAAATAATTTTTTTGGAATTTGTATCGCAAATATTATTGATTCGTTTTTATAGGACAAGACTCCAACTTTTGCCAGCTTTAATGCATAGAAATCTATATCGAAAACTTCTATTTCCTCTTCCGTCAACATTCCCGGATGTATTATGTTATATTTGGCAGCTGCTATATTATCCTGAGTTTCTTTAACTTTTTCTTCAAAATATTTCAACTTATTCACTAGGTCATTAAAAATTAATTACTCTACTAATTCTTTATTTTCCGACTGTACTTTATTTAATGACTTCAAAATTTTCTCTGTCATTTTCAATCGTGGTTTTTATTAAATTTAAGGTTTTACTGAAATACTCATTAATAGGAATTTGCTGATTTGAAATGGAGTTATGGTTATTTTACTCTATTTCTTTTAGACTATCTACAATATCCTGCCTGTCCTCATCGTCCATTACATTAACTAAACCTTGTTTATTTCTTTTCGTTTCGTTAGGAGTAATAGATTTTATTTTTCCCTTAATGCTTTTGATCTGATTCAAAATAAGTTCTCTGTTACTTATTTTTGCCTCTATTATACCTTCTTTGATTCTATTGCGCTATTAATATCTCTTGGTCGTATAATGTGTAAAACTGTATTTACCTCATTAGTTACTTCTACCACCCCAATTTGTATCATGATATACCCCGATTCTTCAGTTATTGGAGTTGCTTGGAGGTATCCTTGCATCGATTCTGTCTACCAAAATTATTATCATCGAAAGTTTCTGAAAGAATTTTGTCATTAGATTGAGTTAATGTTTTTGTACTAATTGTATGTACTAAAGGGCTGCAAATGACATCTTGAAGCGCAAAAAATGTTATGACTCTAATTCAATTGACTGATCGAGTGTTGTCATTGCTTTTGCAGCATCAAACGAATAAAGTCTTGATGCTCTCGCATACCCAATAAAAACCGAACAGCAACACTTTATGTCAATGAAACGAAGAACAACACGATAGTAAACAGCATTGTCAATATTGTGATTCTTAAATTCCGTTGTGGCAATATTGAGCAACAAGAAAGTACATATAAAGAAGACAGGGGCGGATCCAGAAATTGGTTTTGGGGGAGCTAAGACTTTTTTTTATTACACACTTTCAAACCTAACGCATGACACAACTAAAAGGAATTAACAAAAACTTGCAGTAGAGTAGGTGTTTTATATTGTATTTCTAATTCAGAAAAAGCTATAAAGAAAAAAAATAAATAAATAATACAACTGCACAAATTAGTCTTGGGTTTTTCCTTACATATTTTTCTAAAACGTTCTCAGGATCGACCTTTATTAAGCTATGGATGTACAAGGACGCTTATCCGTTAAGCCATTCGGTTCCCATAGTAGCGCTTATATCTGATTGATTAATTTTATAGAAGAGAAGCTTCTTTCCACTGTGCATGTTGTGACAGGAATGGTAGACAGTATCTGTAGTAGCACTTAAACGTTTGGAAAGAAGTCCTTTACCTTACAATGAGCTTCAGCAGCTGTAAAATTTACATTGCAATTCTTTTCTGTCCAATATTTTCTCTACAAAGCTATTTCTCCTTTAATGGAAAGATATTTTCATATTTTCCATCCCGATACTGCCTCAATGTCTAAATAACACTTTCTACCATAATGTAACAAGTGTTTAGGTCAAGCTAAACTGCCTGAAGTTGACTGACAAGCGAGATTGTCAGTTAAAATACGTTAGATGCAATTTTCAATGCCATGATAAAATTAAATTGGGCATATTATTTTTCAAATTGTTCAAGGCAGACCGTCAAAAATTCATCGATTTGCTTGAAATTTACAGATATTACTCTACGCTCAATTCTAGGAGACTAATATTTTTTATTTTGCTGAAAGGATCCAATTTTCATTTGAACTTTGTCCTTTAAAATTATAAAAAAAAAGTTCTGAAAGGACTTTTTCAAACTGACGATATTTCCTTAATAAATAACTAATAGAAAAACAAAATTTCTTGTAACGGTGACGGGTCCAACGTATGCCCTAAGGTATATGTTGGTAGTACAAAAACAAAACTGAGAACCAGACTCTCAGAACACCGATCTGACCAAAAGAATAGAACTGGACAAGGCCCTAGGACTGCACTTTCGGCACACTGTACGGATTTCGGACATCATCCAAATTTTGACGACATTAAAAATTTACTAGAGGAGAATAATTATGACAAGAGATTTATGCTCGAAATGCTCCATATTACTAATACTTCGACAAACATTAGGATGAACTTTAAGAGCGACTCTGAAAATTGTGCTCACATTTACCGTGCCCTCATAAATAATTTTTAGTTCTAATTTAGACCTCATTAAGTAGAAATGTAAGTGACATGTTTAAAGTTCAAAAATTCAAAATTTGTAATATTAATTAGTGTTTTGTTTTTTGTTCATTTGTTATTTGTTTACATGTTAAAATTTACATTAAAATGTACTGTATTGTATTTATATTTTTAGTCTCCCCTGAAGATGAAAAACGATGTTTTTCGAAATATTGGGACGTAATCAAAACTCAATAATAAAATAACAAAGAAAGACCTCGAGCCAAAATAAAAACCAACGATTCTATTCATAATTTTCAATTAACTTAATAAATAACGGAATTTCATAATTTCTTTTTTCAATATTTTTTTGTCATAATTCAATAGATTTTATGAAAAAATGATATTTGGTGCAAAGTAAATTGATTTGTAGAAAATATTGCTAATACCTATCTTAAAAAAACTGTAAACTTTGAACTAGCAACGAAACAAAAAAAAAAATATATCAATGTTCGGCAGGTACGCAAGCGTACATTTTGCTCTATTGTAACGCTAGAACTGCGTATATCGATGTGATATTTTGGTGGGAGGTGGAGGAGGGTCTCTAGTATATATAGAAAGAATTTACGGATAAAGGACACTCCCGCAAAAGTGCCCTTATTCCACCCAACTACCCAACTGACCTAAAAAAAAATGCTCTCCATTAAGATTAAGCCGTTTTCGACCGTTGGGACTTTTTTCAAATGTAGTTTAAGCCTTTCTGTGTTGATAAAAAAATTTCAAAATAAAAGAAACTGATGCACTTAAAAAATTTTTGATTTGAAATTTTATACAAAACAATTTAGTTTGCACTAAAAGTTAACTTTTCATAAAATTCATTAAATTAAAAAAAATATGAATATTTATTAAGGAAATATCGACAGTTTGAAATTTTAAAGGACAAAGTTTAAATGACCACAACTTCGAAAATTGTGTCCTTTCAGCGAAATTAAAATAAATATGGATACCTTAGAATTGAACGTAGAATAATATCTGTAAATTTCAAGCAAATCGATGACATTGAGTTGATATTTATTTCGATTTGAAAAATAATGTGTAATTGAAAAATTGCTGCTGAAGAACCAGCAGAGTTTGCTGACGGCGAAACTTGGTCCACTGATTCTAAAAATCGTACGATACTGTCAAATAAATTATGGAACTGCAGAAGTACGTCATGCCTTTCTATCCATCTTGTGTCACTCAACGTTGTGAATTTTAGTCATATTTCCTTAGGGTGAGTCTCCTGTATTGCCAGTTTCATTGATTCTGTCCGTTTGCAAGACTCATGCACAATAATTTGTATAGATTAGTGCAGATAGAGTGCCCATCATATTCCGAATAATTTGTATAGATTATGACTTGGATATAGCCAAACTTTGCTTGTGAGCAGAACAGTGCATATATGTATATGATAAGAGGTTGCAATACTTTTATGCGTGCTTGCACTCCTTACACTTACTTTCTTCTAAGCTTTTCAAGTTTTTAAAAAAATTGGAAAAGGTTTTTTTTATATCAAAAAACTAGATAAAAATTTAAACAAAAAATAGTAAATTACATTAAATGAGTATAAATACGAAAAAACTAAAACATTAATTAAGTCAAAATGTTGTTGTATTTAGTGTCGGATCATTTCATTTTGGAGGGGGCTGAAGCCCCCTAGCGCCCCTCCTCTGGATCCGCCACTGAAAGAAGAGTAATAATACATTTATGTGTGTATGTGTGCATGCTTTTTTATGAACAGTGTCACAGTTAAAAAACGATTAGGGCTGCAGGGGACTTCTTTTGAAATGATTCTATGTGGGTGTTATTAGAAACATGAGGGGATGATCAATTGGGTGTAGAGCCACAATGGAAAAACTTTGATATGTTATGCAAAGTTTAATACTAGGAAAATTGCACTAAGAATAAATTGGAAATAATTATGAAAAATGGAGGTTTAAGAAAATAAGGAACCATTTGACAAGGTATTCTGAATTTATTTAATTACTCAAATTAATATAAAAATTAAAGAATACAAAAAAAATTATTCTTATCAAAATAACAACACTTGTTCATGGAGATAATGCAACTTGGATATGATTACTAACATAACTGTTTTTTCGTATTCTAATTTTGTTCATAAAATTCATACAAAGTAACAAAAATTTCTAGAAAGGTTTTAATCCCAAAGGCACCTGATGGTAATACTGAACCGTTCTATATCACACTTTCTTATTAAATTGCCCAGCATTCTTAAACTTATGATGCAAAGAATGTGTGCATATTTCGCTGTTCAGCTAGAAGCCAATAACAACGAATTCACTAGTGTATTTGTTGCTCTGTCGATTGCTATGTCTGCTTTTATATTGCTGTTTATTGTCATATGCTGTGGTTGCCTCTGTCATTAGCGATCAAGAGAAGATCGTGCCGTGTCGAAAAGGCAATCGGGTTTTCTGCATTACCCGACTTATTCACTGCAAGCTATGTTATGACAATACTCAATACAGAAAAAGTAAGTACTTAAGGGCGATAAGCAATACTGTGAAATATTGTTCAGCATAGAATAGAATGTCTTCTGCAGCGCCCTAGGATGTACCTATTAAAACGCTGCATAAGACATTCTATTCTACGCAGGACAATACTTCACAGTATTGCTTATTGCTTTTCAGTACATACTTTTTCTGTATTAAGTATTGTCATTACATAGATTGTAGTGAATAAGTCGGGTCGTGTTGAAACCCGATTGCCTGGTTCGACACGTTACGATCTTCTTTTGATCGCTAACGACAGAGCCAACCACAGCATATGACAATAAACAGCAATACAAAAGCAAACATGGCAACAACAAGAGCACTAAGTACACTAGTGAATTCGTTGTTATTGGTTTCTAGCTGAATAGCGATAGGTCCGTTCGAGCCGGAAAAAATAGGTAAATATTTATCAAGTTTTATCACAAAAAGCGTTCGAGCCGGAAAAAATGTGGTGGTTGAGAGAGAAAAAATGAGAGTAAGAAAACAGCTGATCACTTCCCCTCTAAAAAAGAGTTTAATTTTTTACCCGGACAAATTTCTTTTGGCTAAAAATTGAAGACTGTCAAAATCGTAGGCAACGAGAATAGAAACTCAATTTTGACAAGCGAGGGAAAGAAAGTTTCATGTCTCAATTGTATCTATCCAATATCTATGCCTTATAAAATATTTTTAAGTAGTTAATTTTTTTTCACTTATTGGAAGGTTGTGTTAAGAAGGAACAACATAACAAAAAGCTTGAAATCACATTTTTTGGTAATGCTCATTTATTCAATTAAATAGATGAGCAATTTTTGATTGAAAAGGAATCGTAAAGTTGAACCAGATAATTATTTCTAAAATATTGTTTTTCGATGCGCACAGTTTTAAAATAAAAAATTGAAAATGTAGCTAGATCAAAATTACCCCATTTTTCATTATATTGTACAATTCCATCGTGAATTCCCACGTGAATTCCTTCAAAACCCATGCGAAATGAAAAAATTTTTGCGGCGCACAAGATTTTAACCCTTTTTAAAGCAGTGGGAATATTTTTCCCACCATTTTTTTTATTAAATTTTTGTTCAATGAATTCTAAGGAATTTTTTTTTTCCTTAAGGCAAAATTTTTATGGAAATTCGGTTTAAATTTTTAATCATGGTAATGACAAGCCGCGATTTTAGTTTTTTCACTGTGATGTTTGGAAGATTGAAATCGGTTGATTTTCAGTACGACTGGATAAATCTTTATAAATTATATGAACAAGAACTAGATATTTTAATAAAATATTGGTAATTATTCGAAAAATGCTAGACGTAAAATAATTTTGAAAGTCGTTCATTCGCTTTTTGAGTTATATCCTATTAATTATTAATATTTGTTGTAAGCCCTGGGTAGCGTACCCAACGCGGTCCGCACCGGCTAGCTTGCGGTTTCAGGAAGGTCTTTAACCCGCCGCGTTGGATCGAGGGCATAGCAATAAAATTTCACTTCCGCCGGAAGTGAAATTGTACAATTAAAAAGAAAAAACTCAAACTCAAAGTAAAAAAAAATCGCAAAACAAGTTCAATCAAAAAAGAATAAACCAAATCAATAATCCTACAATTTCTCTATTTACATAGGAAAACCCACACTGAAGATGGGAGCGAGATGGTAGCTCCCCACGCTCCCGTCCATCCTGTGGTGCACTGTCCATATCGGTGCATCACCCACTATCATCACTGGAATCACCCTCTAAATTGGCATGGTCAGGTTTGTAGCTCTCCCCTTTATCTAAAAGAATTAACACTTCATTTCAAATTTAAAATTTAATCATAACATGTTGTTTATTTACAAAATCGAAACAAAAACAGGATATGGTATAATATAAAGAGATTAAGAATTATAAGTAAGGACTGTCCCAGAAAAAACTTACGTTTTGTTATAAAAAAATATCCAATAAATCTTTTAATCTTTTTTCTTTTTTTATTAACAATCCCTAGTGCTCAGAATATAAATAACTAAAAAGTAATTAACATTTTCTTCGTTTCTATAAAAAAATTTTACTTTTTTCTTAAGGCCCTTCATTAAATTTTGCACAGTTGTTTCATCGAGAGTACGGTACGATCTATTCCACTTAAATCTCTAGTCTTGTAATTTTTTACAGTCTTACCACTCTTTCGAAGATCTCTTTTCATTTGAGCCCAATATCTTTCAATTGGGCGAAGCTCTGAGCAGTTGGAAGAATTTGATATTTTTGGTGAAAAAATTGATCTTTTTACTTTGATACCGTGCCATCGTAGCTTTAGAGTAATGAGAGGTTGCTAAATCAGGCCAGAACATCACTGTACCCTCATCTGTACGAATAAATGGTGGAAAACGTTTTTCAAGGTACTCGTCTATATAAACTTTGGAATTGATTGTGCCTTGCGTAACAAAGAAGCTGCTTCTGAGGCCACAGGTGCATATGACCTGCCATATATGATATTGCTTCGGAAATTTCGAAATTTTTTTTTTAATGTACTAGGCACATGCCCCTTCTTCGGTGATGCATAATATTCGTGCCCAGGTAGCTGCTTAAAGTCTGCTTTAACGTAAGTTTCGTCGTCCATAACGCAGCAATCAAATTTAGACAGGTACCTTACATACAATTTTCGGGCTCGCATCTAATCCATCAACTGCTTTTCATCAGAAAGGTCTGGTACTTTTTGAACTCTATATATCTTCAGCTTACTTTTCTCCGTTATACTTTGTACAGTAGATTTTGATGTACCTGCTCTAGCCGCCATATCTCGCACTGAGGTGTTGGGATTCTGCCTAAAAAGACGATTCATATTCGCCGCTATCTTTGGGATAGAAAATTCTGGTTTTTTGCCTTGACCTTTTTTTTGGGAACAGGTACACACTTCTTATATTTAGAAATAATCGTAAAGAGAGTTTTATCTGATCAACCAACTATTTTTGCCATAGCTGAATATTTTAATTCTGGATTTTGCAGGTATGTGGACAAAATCAATTCGCGGACTTTTTCTTGCTTGCTAGATATCTTTGTCGTTAGAAGTGCTATCTTCAAGTGTTATACATCATTAGACCGGTTCAAAAAAAAAAGTCTCTGAAATTTAGAGGCACCGGCAGATTCCTATTCCCATAAGTGTCCCGAGTGGGCTGTGTAACCAATTTTTTCTAAATATTGCGCTCCTGATTAGCGATTTCCATATTACTCTTGAAACTTTCGCACAAAAAAAAAGTTCACCAACAACCTAAAAACGACGGTGGTTATCGCTGAGGTGAACTTTTTTTTTTAATTCAGTCACACAATCGAAGTAGTTTTTGCAGTTGCGATTCAAAATTTGTACCTGCAAATAAATAATTATATTTTAATAAAAATGTTCTGAATTATGCGATAGGGAAAACTTGGTAAATTGTTCTTAATAGGGGAGGTAGATAAACCTGACGGCAGTGTAATGTCTGAATTTACTTTCCTACTTTAAAAAAAATTGGTGTATTAAGGCGCACCAGGCCAAAGTGTGATGGCTAAAGAGCTGTACTTGTAGCGAGAAATTATGTGAAAACAAAAGCGTAATCGCTTTTTAAGTTTCTGATTAATTCTGATTTATTTGGTAAAATACCTTAACTTATATATCATATTTACAAGTATTTTTGCTTACAATTATTTCCCTATATTCAAATGTTTTCCCATTATTTTAAAAACTCCTCCTCCATTCTTTTGTTCCTTCGCTGATCGCCAATCAATTGCATTTTTGGTCGATCATAAATTTTGGGTTCCCATAAGGAAATCTAATACATCAACAACAAAAAATACTCAGAATTTTGGCCTTGACTAAAATATGTCATTGGCACTTGATGCAATTCAATATGTGCAGTTGTTTTGCTTATGCTTAAGCAGTGCATTCAAATGCAGTTTGTTGTTGTTGTTTTGGTTTGTGTTGCTTACCAAATATGTAAACAGCACAAGCCAAGAGGGGTTGTAAATAAATCAAAGGAAATATTTATTTTCAAATTAAAAATTCTTGTATTTAGTTTATTTTTGTTTACTTTAAATTTTGTGGGAAAGTTAAAATTGTAAAATTGTTTAATATTCGCCGTAAATCTAATTTTATGAGTTTAGTTGGTGGTCTAAGGTTTTTTATAATGAGTTATTTTATTGTCTTTTAAAAGTGTTGGTTGTGGTAATAGTGACTATATGAGTACACTACACCCTAACCCTTAAGCGAAAATTTATCTGTCAAAGTTAAATTTTTAAGATGGTGAAGTTTTATAAAAATTTACATCTTTGGGAATTTTTATGAAAATGTACTTTCTAATGTCAGTAATATATATGTTATTAGCAAATATTTTAGAAATAAAATATAATATAAAAATTCATTCAAGCATTCATTCAGTTAGGATAAGATTTATAATTACTAGTGTTTATATAATTCAAATTTAATTTTAGGTATTCTTATCTGTAGATATAGTATAGTGTATTAAACATTTTAGTTAAAGGAGTTACATTTATAGTAAAAAGTTAATTTTTTGAATTACAAGTGGAAAGTAAATTATTCATAATATGAGATTTTAAATTATATTAATTAAAAAAGTTTTAAATTGAAATTTGAGTTTAATTAAGTTTTTACGTGCTTACAAACTTTTTTAACATATTATTATGAAATTTCTTATGTTTATTATTAATGTCTATAATGGAATTAACTCCTTCTCTACTAATTATTTTATAAGGTCCGTGATATGGACTTTGGTTTTTCTTTCTACTTTCTAATTTTACTAAGACTAGATCTCCTTCATGGAAATCAGATACATTAATTGTTTTGTCGTATTCAATTTTTCTCTTTTGTTTGACCATTTCAACTATTGTTTTTGCTTTGGCTATGGATGTTTTTAATCTATTTTTAATTCGTTAGCGTAATTTTCTATATTGTAAACTTTACTGTTGTCTTTTGTTAAATCACTTGGAAGTGTTGGTAATTTTCCGAAAACTAATTCATAAGGAGAGTAACAAGTGTCCACATGTGGAGTTGTGTTGTATGCAAAGGTATAATATGGAATCCATTTATCCCATTCATTATCATCTGCGAAAGTAAGAAGATACTCGTTAAGAACTCTGTGGTTCCTTCCAAGTGCTCCTATTGTTTCGTGATGATAAGGTGCTGAGAAAACTTGTTCTATTTTCAAAAAGTTGCATACATTTTTCATGATCTCATTTGTAAACTCAGTTCCTCTATCCGATTTCAATGTTTTAAAACAACCGTATTTTAAGACTAATTGTTCAACAAGTGTGGTCGCAATTGACTTTGCGTCTTTGGTCTCTATTGGGTGTGCAATAACAAATTTACTAAGATCACATTGCATTGTGAGTATGTAGCGATAACCTTTTGAAATTCTAAGCGGTCCCACTGTGTCTATTGTAATTGTTTCAAAGCAAGTAGTTGGTGTGTCTGTTATGGTCATCTGTTCTTTAATGTGTCGAGTTTGTTTGTTACGAGCGCAATTTTCACATTTGCTAATGTAATTCTTTACCATCTGTCGCATATGCTTCTATTCATAGCGTTGTTTTAATTTTAGAATGGTTTTCCTAATTCCTAAATGTCCTCCTTGTGGTGAATCATGGAATTCTTTAATTAATTTGTTTTGCATGGATTTATTAGTAATTCTTTTAGGGTCTCTATATATCAAAATAGTTAGCGATTTCCTACTTTTTTCATAACTTTTCTGCTGCAGCTTGTTATATAACTTTTTAAATGCTTCTTTATGCATAAATTCAAATATTTTATCTTCTTCATCTAGCGCTAGTTCTTTAAGGTTCAATTTATTCATTTTAGATACTAATTTCTTCAGGATCAACTCTAGAGTTGCTGAATCGTCATTAGACCTCGCATGCATATTTTTATTATTTTTACTTGAAGATGGCTTTATCGAAACCGAATCTGGATTCGTCGATTTATCGCTACTTCCTACGTGCACAATATCATTTCTTTTTCATTTAAATATCTTTTATCGCTTAAATCAAAATGTAATTTCTTTACATTCCTGACGTCAGTTATGGACGTGCAATCCCATATAAAGAGTTGGCCATTCTCATGCTGAGATATACATTTCTCCTGATCTATTTGATTTTCTTCTTTTTTCTTACTACTTCCCCTTGTAGTTACCATGACTTTATGATTGCTCGTTTCCTCTCTAGGTATTAACGTTTTAAGTATATCGGAATCTACTATTCTCGATAAGGCATCAGCATTAGTATTAATTTTGCCTTGCTTAAATTTGATTTCAAAATCATAATCTGAAAGATCGAGTCTAATTCTCGTCATTTTTGATGTAGGATTTTTGTGGCTAAACAATGAAACTAAAGGTCTGTGATCTGTCACAACTATGAATTTCTGTCCATACAGGCATGGCTTAAAAAAAATGTATACCCCAATGTATTGCTAGTAATTCTTTTTCAATTATAGGCTTGTTAATGTCATGTTTTTGTAAAGTTTTACTTGCGTATGATATCGGTAGATCTTGTCCTATTTCACCTTGTGATAATACTGCTCCTAAAGCGTAATTTGAAGCGTCAGTCGTTAAAATGAAAGGTTTAGTGAAATCAGGATATTGCAATATAGGTGGTTCTATTAATTTCTGTTTTAATGTCTCAAAAGCTGTCTGACATTGTGTTGTCCAATCAAAAGTTTGATTTTTCTTTAGTAATGAATTTAAACATTGAGCTATTGTTGCAAAATCTTTAATGAATCTCCTATAGTACTTACAAAATGCTACGAATCTGCGTACTTCGTCTGCGTTTGTTGGAATATGATAATTTTTTTATTGTTTCACATTTTGCTGGATCTGTCTTTATACCGTTCTGTGTAATTAAATGTCCTAAGAATACTACTTCTGGTCGTAAAAATTTGCGTTTGCTTGCATTTAATTTTAAATTGTACTTTGATAACCTGTTAAAAACTTTTTCTAAATTATTGTTGTGGTGTTGGAGACTACATCCAAATACTATTATGTCATCGACACGTAAAAATGCTTCTGAACTTAGTCCAGTTAGTGCTAAAGTTAGCATACGTTGGAAACTGTTTGAGGATATTTTTAATCCGAAAGGTAGTCTTTTAAATTGATAATGACCTTCATTGGTCGAAAAAGCTGTTAAATGTCTTGAATCTTTATCTAGAGGTATCTGATGAAAAGAACTTGTCATATCAAGTGTAGAAAAATATCTTGCTTTACCAGGTTTATCTAAAACATCTTCTATTCTTGTTAATGGAAATTTTTCACTTACTATAATATATTTTGATATTTTCGAAATATGTGTATAAGTGAATGATTGGGTGCTATGTCCAGTTCTTTTAATACTTTTTTAAATCTACTATCATCTTGGTTTGTATTCTGTCTGTAATATGTATAGTTTGCTAATGGTTTGAATTTTTGAACAAATTTACTGATTTTTACTTCTGATTCAATTGTATTAAGTATTTTTATATGGCATTTTCCATTTGCTGGAACTATTGAATTTGCTAAAAATACTCCTGCTTGAATTTCGTCATTTAGTATTAAACTGTCTTCTGTTAATTTCAAATTTAGTAGGTGAATAATTTCCGTCCTTGGTGGTATTCTTATTGTATCATATGCGATACAATACCACGTCTGTGTTTCCTAATATTATGGTAAGCGTTTGTGTTTCATAGTCAATTTTACACATGTTTTTAGATAAAAAGTCTCTACCTATAATTCCGTCGGTATCAATTGGGAAGTCATTATCGACTGCATGAAAATAGTGTCCTATAGTGTCACATTGAAAATCTAGCATTAAATTTATTACTCCTAGCGTTAGGGTTCCTTCATATGTAATTCCTGTTAACCTACATTTATTTTCTGTCATCAAATTAGTTTCATTAATATTTTCTAATTTGCAGATTGAAATATCCGCTCCTGTATCAATTAAAAGTTTCAAATTTTGTTTTGAGTTTTTACATTTGACAATGATGTAATTTGTATTATTATCCGAGATATTGTAAATCTTTAATTCTCCTGTCCCGGATGATCTTCCGTTGAGACCTCCGAGCGATTTTCGTTGGTGGGAGGGTGGTTATGTTGAGAAAGTGCGATAAAGCTAAGAAAAAATTATAAAAATATAACAAATAAATTGCATGTATAATTTTTTTCACTTCCCTTAATATATAAGCTTTTTACTTGGTCTTTAAGCTTCAAGCTAAATTGCTAAGAAAGATAATAGCTGTAGTAGCTAAACTCTATTATTATTATTATTAAGATCTTCCATATTTATTCTTAGAACTAACATGCACATAAGAAAAGTTTAGTTTTATGATCATTTTTGATTGTGAGCTAAATTGTATCTAAGCCAAATTTTGCAACTTGCTAATTTCTGCTCCAAAAGTTATGGAACGGACCTAACAATAACAATCAATGGACATTAACAAAATCTTTTCTTTGTTTTTTCACAATAAATTGTATATTTATGTGAAATAAGAAATACAAATGGTTTTATTTCATATTTGCAAAGTGAGTATCAATGAGGCACTTTCTACGGTGGTTCTTTGTGATTTGTTCACCGCCTCGGCGATTATGAGGTATACTGAGCACATTATTAACTGCATGATTTATTTCGTTTGAAAGAAGTGGCGCATCCTCCTCATTGCTTAGGCAGCAAATATTCTGTAAGACTGCCGTTGCAACAATTATGCTCACTAGGAACCGGCGCTTCCACACACCGAATAATCTCTCCACACAATTTCCAGTTCTAATTATTGATTCGTTCAAAAGATTTTACCGCGGGGAGTTGACTTGCAATAGAGGTGTTACAATCCAATTGGTATTTTCGAATCCACTATCAGCAACTACAAGTCCATTTCCAAAGGCTCCGCGTAACAATATCTAAAACACGTAATTCACTGTCACAGAGCGTCTGAATATTGATTGAAAAAAGCCCTTTCTATTCCGAAATTCTGCGTCATCACTCCAGGAAATCATATAACAATTACAAGCATAAAGTTTCTTGGTATCTAAGCTTACCAGGCGACATTATTTTAACGTGAGTGAAATCTATAGCAGCAATTACCCTAGGAAACTTAGCAACTTTGTAAAATTTTGCTTGGTTTTTAAGAATTTCTTCATTGGTTTCTGGTAAATAAATACATTTTTCTCGCAGCAATGCTATATTACGTGAAACTAGAGTGACAACCCGTGAAGTTGTAGCTCTTTGAACACACCGAAAAGATCTCCGCCTACTCGCAACATGCATCCAGTGGCATAAAACCGTAATGTCAAAAGGAGCATCTGCTCTGGTAACACGGCGTTGTTCCTAGAAATATTTTTACTAGACGAGTATAAAATATAGTTAATAACAATCTTAACTGACCACGTCGTCTTGTGCTGAATTTGTGGTCGTATGTGTTCGAGAACGTCCCAAGCTACTTCTTTACTTAAATACAATATTCCACACTACTGCAGTATCTGAATCACTATCAACTTCGCAATCCCAATCTGAATACATATTTATGTAATCATATCTTTTTTATTTAACATTTCATAGCAGGGGTCGGCAAAGCAGTCTCTTTCTCTCTTGTTGTATATGTATACAAGAAAATTAGCTCGCCGATACCTGTTTCCTAGTTTGCGAAATGGAGTCAACAGCAAGAAGTTCCAATTATGACAGCAATCAGCTGTTAGTTAACTATAAGTTAACCTGCCAAATTTGGTTGGTTAACTAATTTATGCAATTCACAGTTCATTGTAAAATTGGAACGTGACAAAATTACAATGTGTCAAGTCATACAACTGTGAGCTGAAAAATTTATTTTTGCAATTCACAGTTCATCGTAAATTGGGCTGGTGAGTTTACAATGTTGTAATTTTACAATATTTTACGAGGTTGTAACTTGTGTTGTTATTGTTTCCCATATAAATGCTAGTTACAACTAGTCGATAAATTTGAACATGCCTTTAAGCATGTTTTTTGAAAATTGCATTCGTTTTCAATTTTGGTGAGAGAATCGGAAGAGAAAGTGACAAAAACAAACTTTGTAAACAATAAATTTTTCAGCTCACAGTTGTATGATTTGACACATTGTAATTATGTCACGTTGCAATTTTACAATGAAATGTGAATTGCATAATTGTTTACAAAGTTTGTTTTTGTCAATCTCTTTTCCCCATACGATCTTCTCACCAAAATAGCAAACATTTTTGTCACTCTCTTTTCACTATACGATTCTCTCACGAAAATGGAAAATGAATACGACTTTCAAAAAATATGCATGTTAAAATTTGTCGATTAGTTGTAATTAACATTTATATGGGAAACAATAACAACACAAGTTACAACCTCGAAAAATATTGTAAATTCACCAGCCCAATTTACAATGAACTGTAAATTGCATAAGTTTTTTTTTCGTAATATGTGTTTTATTGGATCTAACAATAATTTATCATACTTATAATACTTTTTTTACTTATATCTAACAGATGTTTGGATTAATGTGAGGAAAATAAGGATTATTTTTTTTTTGTCTATCGTACGGATCGGTGACCAGGACTGCACTATTTCTTTAAACGAAAGAGCAATTTCCGATCACAAATTAAATAAAATTTCTACTAAGCCCAGAGGCTGTGCAGCAGAAATAAAGGAAAATAAACAATTTCAAGAATTAAGATATATAATTATTTTTTGCTTTATAACATTGTTAGAGCCCAAGGGTGTAATAAGATGACAAAGGGTATTGTAGTCAGCGTTCCAAATAGCCAAAAAAACCATTGCTGTTGATAGTCAGATTTTGCTATCGGTTGCGTTAAATACAATATTGGAAGCAACAGTTCACGACGAGCTATCGTAGTCGGCAGTCGCTTGTTGCTATCGGATGCGTAAAATACAATAGTCGAAGCAATAGTTCGCGACGAGCTATCGTAGTTAGCAGTTGGCTATTGCAGTCTGCTATGTAAAATACAATAGCCGTAGCAATAGTTCACGAAGAGTTGTGGTAGTCGTCTGTCGGCTATTGCTATAGTAGTGATAGCAGGTGCTGTCGTAGTCGACTATCGGCTATTGTTTTATCGGTCGTAGCAAATGCTGTCGTAGTCATTTCACATGCTAATGGTTGCATGTATGATGACACATATAAATCTAAGTGAATTATTACTAGCAGTGAAAACCATTTGTTTTTTATTTATTATTGAACACTTGTCTCCCGCTTTTTGACTTATACTTAATCTTTTTGTTTCTTATTTATATATTTTTTTCTGTAGTATGGAGGGCACATATCCTTGGCACAATTATAGACCCGTTTATAAAAAAAAAATGTTTAATTCGCTAATCTCCTATCTCCTATTATATTGTAGCGAAATTTGGTTTATGCCAGAAAATTCTCGTAATAAAAATTAAACGATATAAGCTAGCATCACTGACCGTAGAAAAATACGTGCATCACTGACCGTAAGAAAATACTTGCATCACTGACCGTAGAAAAATTCTTGCATCACTGACCGTAGAAAAATAACACCATGTAGGGACATTTAGCATGTTTTCTGTACTATAAATGATAAAGTGGTACGACATTATCAACGTCGATAATCGCTATCTAGAAGGCACTGGAAACGACATTCTGGATAACGGCGGATGGTACGACATTATCAACGTCGATAATCGCCATATAGAAAGAACCGGAAACGTCATTCTAGACAACGGCAGATGGTTCTAGAAAATGATGACTTTAGTATAAAAGGCTGCCATATGAACAGCGAAGACACAGTTGATATTGAACAGTGGAACACAGTGGATCTTAAGTGAGAACATTTGAATTTAAGTACTAAAGTGATATAGTGGACTTTAAGTAATAAAGTATAACGTTTGTGTATACAATTTGAATGTAAAGATTAAATAAACAATTGTACTGTGCAAAAACTAACGTTTGTGATTGAAATAAACCATTTTATAATTAAATAAGGATTGCGTTATTCTTGATTATTACACAATCCAGTGATCGAACTCAGAAAGTGGAAGAGATCGAAATTATTGTCAAAGGGACAGGAAATTTCGTAACAATTGGTGTCAGAAGTGGGATTGTGTAAAAAGAATTAACAATCAAATAAAAAAAAATGGTTAAGTTTGACGAACTAAAAGTGGATCAACTAAAGATGGAGTTGCAGTAGCTGAATGTGCACTCATCTGGCGGAAAGTTGGAGTTACAGAAACGCTTACGGCAGGCTCTTGAGGCTCAAGGGGTAGACCTGGAAGAGCATGAATTTTATAGTGATGTCTCAGAATCTACAGCGAAAATGGAGGAAGCTTCTGGATCGGCGGCAAGTGGTGAAGTTCTAGATATGTCAAAGTTCGAGAAAATGTTAATGGCGCTGACACAGACAAATCTACAGATGAATAACAATATCCAGGCCGTTCGGGAAGAAATTAGTCAGAACGCGCTACAGATTGATCAGAGGTTAAATCAAAATGCATTGCAGATAGACCAGAAGTTAAGTCAGAACGCGCTGCAAATCGAGGAGGTTCGGGAAGAAATTGATCAGAGCTTAAGTCAGAACGCGACGCAGATCCAAACAATGAATCAAAATATGGAGGCTGTTCGAACGGAGGTTGCCAATATGGTAAATGACCTCGATGCAAAAGTGATTGAGTTACGAGATGACGTTGAATCGTTCAAGGAAAAAGTTCAAAATAATCTTGAAAAGGTTCAAAATAATTTTGAAGACGTTAATAAAACGATTCAACAGTTAGAAATAAACGAACAAATCACTCAAGTGATAAGAGAAATCAGAGCAGAGAGGCTTAAGGCACCTACGTACGATGGAACAACGCCATTTAGTGTTTTCAAGCTCCAGTTCGAAACAGCATCTGCTCATAATCGTTGGGATAACGATAGAGCAGCAGCAGCGCTAATGGTAGCATTAAAAGGCGCAGCTGCAGAAGTATTGCAAACGGTTCCAGTGGCGAAACAAAAGAATTACATGGCGGTGATGGATGCCTTACAGCGAAAATATGGCAGTGACCACATGAAGCAGATTCTCAGACTGGAGTTGAAAAGTCGTATCCAGATATCTGGTGAGTCCTTGCAGGAGTATGCTGCGGATATTGAACGATTCGCACACCTTTCCTATCCTGACGAGTTAAGTGTCGTAGCTGAAAAGTTCAAAATAGAGGCATTTATTGACGGCATACGTGACTCAGAGACAAAATGCGAGACAATGAGGAACCCGGAGACTACATTTTATGAAACAGTAACGATTGCCCTCACTGAGGAGGTGATTGCGTTGACATGCGGTCCATCATTGAAAACTCGTCGGATGGAGGTGGAGGCTGAGAACAAAAATTCGTCGTTCGCCAGCAGTAGCTTCAGCGGAAATTGCTATAACTGTGGCAAGCAGAGACACATGGCACGTGACTGCAAATCACGTCGTAAACGATCCGCATCACGTTCATCAAGAAGAAAAATTGGAAATAGGGTGAACGATGGTGAAAATGGTAGTGAACAGCAGTCGTTAAAGCGAGTCAGTACAGCGGGGCGTGAGCTGACTTCCACTTATGATTGTCCCAAAGTCTTAATTTCGAAGCTCTGCCGAAATTCCAACTGCCTTACCATCGGTGGAAAAATCAACGAAAGACCATGTGAGCTGACTTTGGATACAGGCGCATCGCACTCAATTGTGAGTACAGATTTATTTAATAGACGACGATTAATGCCATTAAATGGGATCCAATTGAGCGACAGGAGAAATTGCGCAAATAGTAGGAAAAGTTACAGCAAGTGTTCTTATCGGCAACAAAACTGTGGAACATGATTTTATTGTTGCAGACATCACCGATGAGGTTATCATTGGCGTGGACTTCATGATTCGACCCGGGTTTAATTTGGATCTAAAGAAAAAGACGTTAAGGTATGCCAATGTAGAGTTGCCTTTAGACATTGGCTGTGGACAAAAATTAACAACTGCAGGAGTCTACATAAGTGAGCGCTGTCGAATTGAACCCAACACTGAAGAAACAACAAGTGAAGACTATGGGATAAGCCATCTGTGGGTAGTGGAAGCAGATAAGAAAAATTTAAAGAAAGACCTGATTATTAGAAAGACCCCAGTAAAAACAAGAGCGGACAGCAAAATACCGGTACGAATTTTGAATCCAACAAATGAGCCGAAATGGATGCAAAAAGGTGAACTAATAGCGCAATGTGAGAAAGTTACGGCTATTATAAATTGTGAAAATGACCAGCAGGACACAAAAGGTACAACTTTAACAAAATCATTGGCCTTATTGCCGAAAGAATGGACGAAGGAGTTGTCTGCACAGGTCAAAGACAAAGCAAAAAGGTTTCGGCAAAAGAATTGGCGGGTATTTGCGTCCAAAGGATAAAATAATGGCCAAACATCAGTTGTCAAGCATCGCATTGATACAGGTAGCTTTCAGCCAATTCGTCAACCTCCAAAGAGGCTAGCACGCGCTAAGAGAGAGGAAGTAACGGGCCTTATAAAGGATATGGCGCGAGAAAATGTCATTGCACCATCAGAAAACCCGTGGAGTTCACCGGTCGTTCTTGTCAAGAAAAAGTACGGAGTAAGCGTTGTCCCAGAAACGACCAATGCTGACGATTACATATTGCAGAAAAAGAGGAACAACGAAAACGTGAAATTGAGGCGAAAGAAGCGGCTCGAAAAGAATTGGAAAAGGAGGCGCAAACTGTTGCAGGATCAGCAACGTAAATTAAAGGTAGTCCACATCGAAAGGCTGGCACCTTATACTAGAGATGGAGAGACTCTTGTTCGGGACGAACAAGTTTAAGCGGAGGGCAGTGTAGCGAAATTTGGTTTATGCCAGAAAATTCTCGTAATAAAAATTAAACGATATTAGCTAGCATCAGTGACCGTAGAAAAATACGTGCATCACTGACCGTAAAAAAATACTTGCATCACTGACCGTAGAAAAATAGCACCATCTAGCGACATTTAGCATGTTTTCTGTACTATAAATGATAAAGTGGTGTGACATTATCAACGTCGATAATCGAAATATAGAAAGTACCGGAAACGTCATTCTAGACAACGGCAGATGGTTCTAGAAAATGATAACTTTGGTATAAAAGGCTGCCATATGAGCAGCAGAGACACAGTTGATATTGAACAGTGGAACGTGGATCTTAAGTGAGAACATTTGAATTTAAGTACTAAAGTGATATAGTGGATTTTAAGTAATAAAGTATAACGTTTGTGTATACAATTTGAATGTAAAGATTAAATAAACAATTGTACTGTGTAAAAACTAACGTTTGTGATTGAAATAAACCATTTTATAATTAAATAAAGATTGATTGATTGATTATTACACAATCCAGTGATCGAACTCAGAAAGTGGAAGAGATCGAAATTATTGTCAAAGGGACATGAAATTTCGTAACAATATTAAACGAAAAATAATTGTATGTAAATATATATATATATAAATATATACACTTGTGCTCACTACGTGGTACGTATGCTACGTACCGAGTCAAATTTTCTGAAGTGGGAACACTAAAAACTAGGGATGTTATGGATATGAAGTTTCGGATTCGGCTACGGATACGGATATTTAAATAAGGATAAGGATATAATTTTATTTCGGTTTCAGATACGGATATTTTATTAGACTTAAGGAAAGTGGTAGTGGTCCCACTATTGAACTGGTCCCGCCACCTTTACGGAAAATTTTTTTCACACTGCTTGCACTTTGCTAAATCACTATAAATTTCAGTGAAATATTTCCAGACCTTGCTCGTTTTAGGTTTCACATCAATTATATGAAACAATTTAATATTAAACCGTAGTAAAGTAAACGCAGGCTTTACTTTTAATTTTGAAAGGAATACAAGAGAAAATGCGAATTTTGATTTTGATTTTACAAAATATGACATTTTATTGATTTACAAAATCGATTATTCGGTAAATTCAGAAGAGTTGTGCTGTAGCGAAATATTTACAAATATGATTGCACAACGGTTTATATCTGGATATAATATTTCGGTTACGGTTACGGATACGGATATTAAAAAATCTTTATTTCGGTTACGGTTACGGATAGTGTTTTTTTCGGATATCCGGTGGTTTCGGTTACGGATACGGATATCCATAACATCCCTACTAAAAACCAACTTATTCATCTTAAACTTTTAATTGTATAACTTTGAAGATTTATTGAACTATATTAATGTTCTAAATTTTTTTTGCAAAATTTGCATTTTTTAAAAAGATATGAACAGTGAATTTTGTGTACGTATTTTTTTAAATTGCGATTTCTCGGTAAATATTGGGTGAAAGTTAATGTGATTTTCATGGTAGGACTAGAAATATTTTGCAATTTAGATGAAATTAAGTTTTCATAAAAATTTTAAATATTATTTAAACAAAATTAACTTTTTAATAAACAAATAGAAATTTAACCAACTTCTCATATGTACAGAAACATATTTTTTCCACAGAATTGTTCTGTAAAGCTTACGCTATATTTTCCCGAAAAAAAATTTTAGTACGTTTCATAAAAAAAAAGTTATGGGTGTTTAAGTGTCGCCAGATTCAAATATCGTAATATCACAGGCCGACAAAAATAGAAAAAAGTCCAAAGCCAGAGACCAGACCTATCATACCCGAAGGAATTTGATGCGCTGAATCCGAATCCGAGCTCAGAATTTCTCTGTACGTCAGGCTTTCGAGATATTCTAACCTAAAAGTGCGAAAAACACGGTTTTTGGCTATATTTGAGCTTATTTTACATTTTACATGGCATTTGGGTTTTGTGAAAATGTACTGAATCGAGACTTCAAATGTACTTTTTAGATCCCGAATGTACTTTTTTGTCTGTCTTGAATACCCAATTTTGCACGAAATTGTTCTAAAATTGACTATCAAAAAAAAAAAAAAAAGGTCCTCACTTTTCCAAAAATAGACATATTTCACATTAAATTAATTACAAAATCTACACATTGCGCGATTATTTTCATTTACTAAGAAAAAAACGTAATTAATATAATAGGATAATGATATTATATACAGGTAATTACTATAAATCTACTCATTGCGGTTATTTTCATTTACTAAAAAACAAAAAAAAGGTATATATTATAAATTGTCCAAATGTACTGAAAATGTGCTAAAAATTTGGCGAATGTACTGAAAATGCCCCAAATGTACCGAATGTACTGAAAACTTGTCGAATGTACTGACAACGATTTTTCAGGACGTAAATGTACCGATAAAAGTACAAATGTACCGAAAATGCCATCACTGACTTAAGCATCCGTAACTTTTTTTTTTTGAAACGTACTAAAATTTTTTTTCGGGAAAATATAGTGTAAGCTTTACAGAACAATTCTGTGGAAAAAATATGTTTCTGTACATATGAGAAGTTGGTTAAATTTCTATTTGTTTATTAAAAAGTTAATTTTGTTTAAATAATATTTAAAATTTTTATGAAAACTTCATTTTATCTAAATTGCAAAATATTTCTAGTCCTACCATGAAAATCTCATTAACTTTCACCCAATATTTACCGAGAAATCGTAATTTAAAAAAATTCGTACACAAAAATTCACTTGTTCATATCTTTTTAAAAAATGCAAATTTTGCAAAAAAAAAATTTAGAACATTAATGTAGTTCAATAAATCTTCAAAGTTATACAATTAAAAGTTTAAGATGAATAAGTTGGTTTTTAGTGTTCCCACTTCAGAAAATTTGCTTCGGTACGTAGCATACGTACCACGTAGTGAGCACAAGTGTATATATTTATATACATATATATATTTACATACAATTATTTCTCGTTTAATATAATAGGAGATATGAGATTAGCGAATTAAACATTTTTTTTTTTATAAACGGGTCTATAAATGTGCCAAGGATATGTGCCCTCCATACTACAGAAAAAAATATATAAATAAGAAACAAAAAGATTAAGTATAAGTCAAAAAGCGGGAGACAAGTGTTCAATAATAAATAAAAAACAAATGGTTTTCACTGCTAGTAATAATTCACTTAGATTTATATGTGTCATCATACATGCAACCATTAGCATGTGAAATGACTACGACAGCATTTGCTACGACCGATAAAACAATAGCCGATAGTCGACTACGACAGCACCTGCTGTCACTACTATAGCAATAGCCGACAGACGACTACCACAACTCTTCGTGAACTATTGCTACGGCTATTGTATTTTACATAGCAGACTGCAATAGCCGACTGCTAACTACGATAGCTCATCGCGAACTATTGCTTCGACTATTGTATTTTACGCATCCGATAGCAACAAGCGACTGCTGACTACGATAGCCGAGTGCCTGCTACTGCTCTTGCTATTTATCAATTTTACTATTACTGAGCAGCAATAGCACAATTATTGGTGCTGTTACTAATTCTCCCACAGCAATTCAAACACTGATTGTAGTCATTACAGATACACCGGAATGGATAAAAAAGAGCGTAGTTAGAATTACATATATCAAGTCTTAAGAAACGAAAGTGTCTCAAATTGTTAAAGTTAATCATACCTTGCAACAACTCAGAATTCATTGAGCCGGAAAACAGTTTATTTAAAAAAGTAACATTTAGCATAGACCAGATCTTCACACTACGTCAAATCCTGGAAAAAACCCACGAAAAACAGATCGATACCCATCATCTCTTTATCGATTTTAAGGCTGCTTTCGATAGCCCGATACGGGATTGCCTGTATGCCACCATGTCTGAGTTCGGTATACCTGCGAAGCTAGTGCGGCTTTGCAGAATGACGTTGAGCAACACATCCAGCTCCGTCAGGGTAGGGAGGGACCTTTCCGAACCATTTGATACCGAACGAGGTTTCAGACAAGGCGATCCACTATCCTGCTACCTCTTCAACTTTTTGATAGAAGGGGTGTTGCGAAAAGCCAGTGTACATCGTAATGGCACTATTTTCTACAAAAGTGTCCAGCTCTTAGCATATGCCGATGATATTGATATCATTTGACGTTGTAAGCGAGATGTTACTGCTGCGTTTTCTGCTATCGAAAAAGAGTCAGCGAAGGTGGGTTTGACGGTGAACGAGGGCAAAAGAAAGTATATGCTGCCCACAAGCAGGGAGACGCGGCGCATTGGATCCAACATTACTGCGAACAGCTATACTTTCGAAATTGTCAAGGAATTCACCTATCTTGGCACCGCCGTGAACACCCAAAACGATATCAGCTTGGAGATAAAGCGAAGACTCACTCTTGCTAAAAGGTGTTACTACGGTCTCAGTAAGCAATTGAGTAGTAGAGACCTCTCTCGCCCGACAAAACTGACACTCTACAAGACGCTCATCTTACCCGTGCTACTCTACGGTGCAGAAGCATGGGTTGTGTCACAGACAGACGCAGCCACACTTGGGGTATTTGAGAGAAAAATTCTTCGCAAAGTCTTCGGTCCTGTTCGCGTCGGCGACGACTACCGTATTCGAATGAACCATGAACTGTACGAGCTCTACGATGACATGGACATAGTTAAGCGCATCACTATCCAACGTCTGCGCTGGCTGGGATATGTTGTGCGTATGGACGAAGAAGCTCCAGCGAAAAAGGTGTTTGATGCGGAAGCCGCTGGGCGACGACGGAGAGGAAGACCATGCCTCCGATGGAAAGACCAAGCCGATTGGAGAAGGCGCGCGCGAAGCAGAGGCGCCTGGAGAGAGCTTTTGAGATCGGCCGTATCCCGGTAACGGGTTGTTATGGCCACCCAAGTAAGTAAGTAACATTAAGCATAATTCTTCGACTGCGCAGAGTTGGTAATCGGATTAGTTTGACGGCTTTCATATGAAGACAAATTTAAATTCGAATTCCAAGGTAGCCCCCGAATTGAAAACAATAAAAATTGTTTCTGCACCGACTCGAGCATAACAATGTATATGTTATATTGTGGGTTCCATACCAGCATATTTCAATATTAGACATACAAGTGACGTGAAATGTAGCTTAGTCGTGTAGGGGTCATCAAATTCCTTTGACCATCGTTTTATAAATCCAAGGACACCCTTTGCTTTGTTCGCCATTAGACTTATATGAACGTTGAAACGAAGTTTTTTATCCATAGTGACGCCTAAGTCTACAAAATTTTCAACATTTTCTAATTTTACACCATTTATTGAATATGAAGTTTCAAATTCTTTCCTTCTTGTAAAAGTCATGTGTTTACACTTTTTGAGGTTTAAGGTCATCAAGTTTGTATCACACCATTTAACAAGTTCGTTTAGGTTTGATTGTAAAGTTTTATGATTAGAATGATCATTAAAAGAATAAAAAAGATTTACATCATTAGCATACATTAAAATAATGTGGGGCCAAGATGGCTGCTTTGAGCAACTTCAGATGAAACCGTTATGTGTTTAGAAAACATGTTGTTAAATAATACTTACTGCTTCCTATCCGCTAGATACGATCCAATCCACTTTAATAAAGATGAAGGAAAACCCATTAAATACAGCTTTTTTAGAAGTAGCCGATGACTTCCGCAGTCAAAAGCTTTGCTGAAATCCATGTATATAACATCCGTTTGCTGATTTCGCTTAAATCCGTTTATAATAAGTGTAGTGAACTCCAAAAGATTTGTTGATGTAGATCTACGTTTTGGAAAGCCGTGCTGAAATACTGTCATCATGGACGAAATGAAGTTTGATACTTGATCATTAATTATTTTTTCAAAAAGTTTTGGGATTGAACTGAGCTTAGATATGCCACTGTAATTTTCAATATAAGCCTTACTTCCAGATTTGTGAAATGGGATAATGTAAGATTCTTTCAATAATTTAGAAAAATAACCCAAAATCAGGGAAATATTAAAAAATTTTGAAAGAGAGTAACAAAGATTAGTTGCACAATACTTCAGGATGTTTGTAGGAATATTATCTGGTCCAGTAGAAAATGAGCACTTTAACATTTTTAATTCATTTTTGACTAAATCAGCACCAATTCGTGGGAGTTGTATTTCATTTATACGCGAAAGACTGTATGGATAGTTGATGCTAGAATCATAAGTTGAAGAATAATAAGTTGACTTAAAGAAGTTTGCAAACAAATTAGATATTTCATTTATTTCGGATGATGTTATACCATTATAGGACATCTGAAGAGGATACGCAGATGATTTACGTTTAATGTTTATAAATTTGTAAAAAAGCTTAGGATTTTTCTTAATGTTGAGTTTTAAATATGAGATGTAGTTTATATAAGACTGTTTATTAGTATTTTGATAATCATACCGAGCACCGGAATAACTATGTAATCGATGGACTTACCACATATTTTGAATTTTTTAAACCGGCGATTTTTTATATATTTAAGATACCTTAATTCATTTGTTATCCATGGAGGAGCTCTTGAAAATACAGACTTATTAAACTTCGGCACAGATTTGGAAATACAATTATGCAAGCGTTCATTAAATGATTTAACATTACGCTCAATATCAGCCATAGAGTAATAATGTTTATCAAGGAGTTAAGTCTAACATAATTTGGTTTATTGAAGTTGAAACATGAATTCTGAAATGTTACACGACTTTTTTCCAGTAAGCTACATGCTAAAACATACTTTATTAGAAAAGTTTGATGATGTTTGTCCTCCAGTAATACTAAAGGATCAATGCGACCAATATTTATGTTGACCAATTCATCAACAAACGCAAGATCAAGGTTTCTATTGTTCGTATTAAGAATATTATTAATTTTATGAAAGTTCAAGTTCACCTTTCTCACTCTCCGTGTCGAGTTGCATTTAATTTCGCTCCGCGTTGAAATTCGATTTATAAGTGAAAACTTTAATTTAAAATTTAATAAATTGAGACAGAGACGCACAATCAAAGTGTAAGCCAAATTACATCAAGAGAAGACAAATGCTCTGCCCTTAGTGGCAAAAATAAAACAAAAAAAGTTAATTGTTTATTTGAAATCTAATAAGCAAGTGATAAAAAAAATGCCGGTTGAGCGCTCACCTCCAACCGAAAAAAAAGACTCATCGGTCAGTGCCGAGTCTAAAAAAAATAGAGAGTGTGAAAAAAATAAAAAAAAACGGCTCTCCCGATAAAACGGACAGCCTAAGTGCTAAAATCTATGGTAGTCCGCGTAACAACACCAAAGAGTCGTCCACCAACGCCAATACTCAACAGCTCGCTCTTGCGCAAAAACACGCACACCATGTACACACACACCAAAATTAAATAAAAAATACTGAAGAGTCAACAGCACCTAATCAAACGGGTCCCCTCTCTGCTAAGTCACCATTTCCCAGCAGGGAAATGTGTCACATATGCCCAGCAACAACCGCAAGTATTAAATTTCTCAATGTTTCTAATACTTCAAGCAAAAAAAAATACCTTTACCGCCGATATTACCTCCAACAAGGATGTAACTTCAGCGATCCAAACTGGAATGGATCGCTAATCAAGAGAAAGTTAAGTCCTAAGGGTAATGCAAGTAACTCAAAAAAGATGTTTAAATTAAGTAAAAGTGAACAAATTACTAACAACCCACTTAGTGAAAATCGATATGCTTTGCTTGATATCGACTCATTTAAATTGAATGACGACAAAATGATCGACTCAAACAATAAAACGCTTAAGCCTCCCCCCATCTACTTACGTGAACGCAGCTCTAATGCACTTGTTTGTAATTTAGTTTCTCTAATTGGAAAAAATGCCATGGCAATGTTTCCGAAACTAAAATACAAATTTACGAAGAAAAAAATTATAGAACAATTGCCACTTACCTAGAAAAAAATAAAAAGAGTTACTACACCTACCAGCTTAAAAGCAGCAAGGGTTTAACAATTGTAATTAAAGGCATAGAACCCGATGTCGAACAAAATGAAATTAAAGAAGCTCTAATTCATGCCGGATTTAACCCGAAGTCAATTTCAACATTAGAAACAAAAATAAAATCCCACAGCCGCTTTTTCGTGTTGAACTTGAACCAGATACCCAAAAATTGCAAAAAAATGAGGTGGATCCTATCTATAATCTGCGTTACCTACTAAACCGCAGAATATCCGTTGAGGAGCCCCTTAAACGAATGGGCCCTGTGCAGTGCACAAACTGCCAGGAATTTGGCCATACCAAATCTTATTGAACCCTTCGTACTATTTGTGTTGCTTGTGACGACTTTCACCTCTCGTCAGCATGTTCTACCGACAAAAAAGATGCTACTACAAAAAAATGCAATAATTGCGGAGGCAACCACACAGCTAACTACAGGGGGTGCCCAGTATATGCTGAATTGAAGAACAAAATGCGCTTACGTAAGGAAATAGTTCGAAGTTCACCTACTCAAGTCACGCAGACTTTTACAAATAATATTTTACCTACAAACTTGCCCAACACATCAGCTCAGACCTATGCTAACGTGCTTAAATCTAGTCAGGATAAACCTGTAAATATCATAAGCAACTCTCAAAATTTTGAGACCGTGCTCATGACGCTCACTCAATGCATGACTCAGTTCATGGCAACTATGCAGTCAATGATGCATGAGATGATGAATAATCAAAACCAACTTGTGAAAGTTTTGATTGGAAATAAATGAACACTCTTAAGATATGTCGTTGGAATGCAAACGGCGTAAGCCAACACGAATTAGAAATTAAAAACTTTCTTTGCAGTAATGAAATTGATGTTTTACTTATTTCTGAAACACATCTTACCCTCATGTACAATTTTAAAATTGAAGGGTACAGATTCTACAAAACCTGTCACCCTGATGGTAAAGCGCGAGGAGGTGCAGGAATACTCACTCACTACGCACTTGAGCAGTATGGGAGGGACTACCTACAAGCTACTTCGATTTGCTTACAATGTTGTGATGATAAAGTAACAGTTTCAGCTGTATATTGTCCGCCAAGATATAATATCACGGAAGCCCAGTTCGACCACTTTTTTAATTCATTAGGGTCAAAATTCATTGCTGCTGGTGACTACAATGCGAAGCATAGCCATTGGTGCTCCCGACTTATTGACCCAAAAGGCAAAGCACTTTGGCTTTTATTAACCAATCGCCGCAATGGACTTGATTATGTCTCCACTGGCCAACCAACTTATTGGCCATCAGACCGTTAAAAGATTCCAGACCTTATGGATTTTGCAATTATAAAAGGAATCAATAAGAGGCAAATTTCAGTAGAATCTTGTTTTGATTTAAGCTCTGATCACTCTCCTGTTATTATGCATATTCATAAATATGTGGAGATGTTGCAGGCACCCAATGGGCTTACAACAAATAAAACTAATTGGCTAAAATATAAAAAATACATCAGTAGCCATCTATCTGTTAATGTAAGCCTTAAAGATTCGGAGGAGCTGGAATCGGCCCTACAGTCATTTAACAGCAAGCTTGTATCAGCTTCTCTTCATGCAACTCCTGCGTATACAGTGTCATACCACAAAATTAAACGCCTCAACTCTTCTCTCATAGAACGTTTAGTGATGAAAAAACAACGTCTCAGGCGTCATTGGCAAGAGGTTAGGTCACCCACACTTAAACATAAACTAACTCTTGCCAAAATGGAACTAAAAAAGACCCTACGAGAAGAGTCTGAAAGAGGTATAGACACGTATATTAAAAAGCTGAGCCCTTTACAGTCTTCTTTATGGAAAGCCATCAGGGGTATGAAAAACCCCACTGACTATTCCCCCATAAGACTAAGAAATGGGCACTGGGCCAGAAGTGATGAAGAAAAATGCCAAGCATTTGCTCACCATTTAAAACAAGTATTTCAGCCAAATCCCCCGGGCAACAGCCTCAAAATACCACAAGAAACTCAAAATATGAGACAAATTCTGTTGCGCTTCACAACTAAAGACGTTAAATTTTTCATACAAACGCAACTTAACAAGGAGAAAACACCTGGTCATGACCTTATAACTGCTAATATGCTGATAGAACTACCTTGTTGTGCAGTCAAACATTTAGCCATACTTTTCAATGGTATTACTCGATTGGGCCACTATCCAGAAGTTTGGAAAATGTCTCAAATTACAATGATCCCTAAACCTGGGAAAAATCCCACACAAGTTTCATCATATCGGCCAATAAGCTTATTGCCCACCACATCAAAACTTTTCGAAAAGTTGCTACTTTCGAAAATTATGCCCCACATAACCCAAATGAGCATAATACCTCAGCACCAATTTGGTTTCCGCAGGAAACACGGAATTATAGAGCAAGTTCACAGGATAGTAGCGCAAATTAGAAAGACATACGAAGATAAAAAATACTGCTCAGCAGTGTTCCTTGATGTAGCGCAAGCTTTTGATAAGGTGTGGCACGAAGGACTTTTATATAAAATTAAAAATAACTCCCTTAAAAATACACACGTTTCACTAGGGTCCTACCTTACCGTGTAAAATGTAAAAATTACATTTCAGATGATGTGGAAATTTTTGCTGGCGTGCCGCAAGGTAGCGTTCTTGGCCCAATTCTTTACCTTCTATACACTTATGACTTGCCAACAAACAACTCTGTGCTTACATCTACTTTTGCTGATGACACTGCAATTTTGTCTTGTCACGCAGACCCTAATAGTGCGTCACATACCCTCGATGAACATATGCGCCTAGTTGAAACATGGCTTTTAGCCTGGCGAATAAATGTTAATGAGCAAAAAAGTTCACATGTAACTTTTACACTTAATAAAAAGACTTGCCCCACAGTTCACCTAAATAACACTGCAATACCTCAGAGCGCTGAAGTCAAATACTTAGGTATGCACCTAGATAGACGGCTTACTTGGAAAGCTCATATTGAAGAGAAAAAAATTCAAATGAAGTTGAAAGCATCAAGCATTAATTGGCTTCTACATAAACACTCAAAACTAAATCTTGAATATAAAGTACTTTTGTATTAAGCTATTATAATACCTATTTGGTCGTACGGAATCCAACTGTGGGGCAACGCAAGCTTATCAAATATAGAACTATTGCAGAGGTCTCAGTCAAAAATACTTCGAACTATTTCCGGCGCACCTTGGTATGTCAAGAATATAAACATACACCAAGACCTTGGTATACCTTTTATTAAGCAGCTAAAGGAAAACAAAAAGCGATCATATCATCTAAAACTGCAGCAACATCCAAACACGCTGGCTAGGGACCTACTCCTAACATCGAATACATCTCGACTAAAGAGACAAGACTTGCCACCCCTGTAGTCATTATATGTATACAAATATACTGGTAACTCCTTCAACAATTCAAGACTGAGTTTAATTTGAGGAAAAACCACATTTCTTAGCAGTGGCTTAGGTTAGGTTAGGTAGGAGTGGCAGTTTATAGATAGCCAGGCTGTAGCAATGGCTTAGAAAAGTTCAACTCTCCATTAGTTTTTAAGATCTGTATACTTATTGTTAGTCTCCAAGCGAGTTGTTACAATAAATAAAATAATAAGTTTGAAAAAAAAAAAATTTTATGAAAACAACAATCAGAAAGTATTTCCAGAAATTCAATTATTTCATTATTGGATGAAGTTGGTGTGAGATAGCAGCAATTGTCCGTTATATTCCATGCAACGTATAGTAAATTAAAATCTCCAAGTACAATCATGGAATCATTTACAGTGAGACGATTATTTATTCCTTTAAATTCTTCTGCATGTCGTAAATATATAGTGTGACCAGCGTTTGGTGGAATGTAGGAACAAGTTAAGTAGATGAATTTATTCGAAAGTTTAATAAGAACGCCAACAAGTTCTAAATCAGTATTATTGTTAAACTTTAATTCCTCACAGGATAATGAATAGTGCACCGCCAGAAGGACTCCACCTCCAATTTTGGATTTTCGGTATTTTCTGAAGATTTGGTAGTTGCTACAAAGAATTTCAGTGTCCAATATATTTTCTCGAACCCACGTTTCAGAAAACTAAATAACATGGAATTCAAAGTCGAAACTATTCATGAACGTTTTGATAAGCGATGGTTAAAGTTTGAAACCGGTCAGGAATTAGTTTTTTGAAGCAATTTGATCCTCAGAACGCTGTGGTAGCTAGCAACATTTTCAGAGCGTGGGCTGTTTCTATATTCGAATTCACGAACAAGAGTGTTACGCGGCCAATAATCTTTGCTATTCAACTTTAAACGAAAACTTTTTCCTCTGATAAGAAAAATTTAGCTTACGCATAGAAAAATTAGTAAAGCCATTTAATTTATTTTTAATATAATGATTTAAGTCCTCAACCGAAGTATCAGAAGCAAACCGAAACACAAAAACAGTTTTTTTTGAAGATATAACTACATACAAGTTCTTTTTGGTCACTTCTTCGGAGACTGAAACCAAATCTTTATCAATTTGAGCAGGGGTAGATGGCAAAGATTGTACTGTTATTGTATTTTGATTAAGGGATTGCACAGTTTTAGGTATTGTAGTTTATCCAGCGCTGTAGCCTTAGATACAGTATTTTCAATTTTTTATCGTTTTTCTGCTTTCCACGAAGAGTCATCGGAGTTGATTTTTTTGGTGTTGATACTTGCTCTTCTAAGCATCTAAAATCATTGAAGAGACTTTAAAAATGCTGAAATTTCTGCATAAGGGCTGACAGGTCCTTGCCAATTTCAGCAAAACCTTTTTTAGTCTGCCTGTAAAGATTGTACAAGCAGTTATCGGCTGCCTTGCACTTTGTGCATGACCACCGAAGACCTTCACCCTTTTCGATGATATCAGTAATGCGACCAGTTAGTCCAACACATTTTGCATGATAAAGATCATCGCAGAAATGGCATACTACGAAACGCTCAGTTGCGTCTTTAACAGAGCAGACAGGGTGTTTGCAAATCATGATTAAAATTAATGTAGTTTAATATGTTAACTAAAAGTATGCTACACTTTTTTTAATAGATTTTCTAACCGATTCACAGAATATTAAATGTTAATTTAAAAGTAATTAAAAGTATGCTACACTTTTTTATAGATCTTCTAACCGATTCACAGAATATTGAATGTTATTTTAAAAGTAACTAAAAGTTTGCTATAGATTTTATCTATTATATTTTCTAACCCTTTGAAAAGCAAAAACGTCAAGATGTATTATTACTTAAGAACTGTCAAGAAACAAGGCAAAAGTAAATTGAAAACTAAGCAAAACAAAAAACGCGCAAAAATAAAATCAATGTAATCAAAAACAAAAACGAATTTGTTGCTGCAAAAGGGAATAAAATGTATGAAATTTAATTTAGCTATTAAAGCACAAAAACCAATGTGATTTCAATGAAATCGTTAAAAGGTCACAAAACTAAAACACAAATCAATTTATTTTCACTAAGAACACTTTAAAATAATGAATTAAAACCACTTAATTTTATGATTTAACCAAGAGTAAAAAACACAGTTGTTAACAGCTTGACAGTTTATGGATTGCACAATAGGTAATTTGATTCATTTTTGGGGCAAAAAGTAATTTTTCGCACTTCCAAGAATACGTTTTTTGTTGATGGTATTTGATAAACAAAACATCAGATCATATAACGGTAAGTTTTGTTTTTCAAAAAAAGAAACGGCGACTGCTTAGCAGGTGATCAAAGTCATAGTTTGTGAAAAACGTGTTGAACGAAGAATTTTTAAGTTGTTTTAAATAATTTAAAAAAAGCATTAATTTCAATAAAATATGGAAAATAAAAGTGATAGTAAGTGCTTAATAGCCTAAGAGAAAGATTTTGTTAAAAAAGATCTTTGTTGGTGAAAAGAACTAATATTTCTGAGCTAACCTATAATTAAAGTTTTTTCTTAAAAATTGATTTTGGACAGGCTTTTAAAATCTTGGCTGAATTTGGCCGTGTTTAGACAATCAGAAATCTGTAAAGTGAAGAATTTTGAGTTTAATTCATCAATTTCAAGTTGCGATTTTTTGCGTTTTTTTTTTAATGAATATTTTTTTCATGTAACTTATTCTCCCGTAATTCCGATTTATTCGAAGTCTGGTTGCAAAAAGCAGAGGTCGTTTTAAATTATTTATTGAAAATACTCAGGATGCTACTAGTCTAAGATATTTGCAGCAGATTGCGCATAATTTTTGCATTAGAGTTTACGGTAAATACGAAAATGGGTAAAAAGCCACAGGAAGTTGCCTGTTTTCCAACAGCAAAATATTAGTAGGCTTAGAAGCGAAATATTGGTGAAAAATTAAAAACCTGACGCAAAATTTTCATTCATTCAAAGGATATTATAGAGGGTTTAGTTCCTCCTGTTTACTTCTTCTCTTGTTTTAATAATTATGAGATTTGAAAAAAAATTAGTGCGTGCCATTTTTGACCCGGTAGTACAAGGGTTAAGATTTTTTTTGAGAATTCTTCCTTTAGTCTAGAGCTAACATAAAAAATACATTTCCAGTTGATCGCCATGATCGCCGTTATTAGTTTTTGCCAGCAAAAAGTGCTATTTGACCTATAGTGGATTGGAGTGAAAATATTACTTAAATTGTAATAACATGTATTATTAAATCTTTTAATACGCGAAAACCTGGAGCTGTTTAGCATGTCCTTTGCTATCTAGTTATTTCATCTATGATATTAGGAATATTGAGTTCTTTGTGCATTCTGGGGTCTCCAACCAAAAATGATACTGTGGATGTACACAGCTGTAGTTCGTCCGATCCTCACTTACGGTGCTTTAGTATGGTAGCCAGCTATTAGGAAAGGCTACAGTCAGTTAAAGCTAGAGAGAGTGCAAAGGACGGCCTGTATCGGTGTGACGAAGGCTATGAGAAATGTAAAATAAAGAAAATGGAAATGAAAAACAAAAAATTTTTGTAAAATGCTTTATTTTTTATGAAAAAAAAGAGATATTGTAATGAAACTTTGCACATATATTACTTTGTCAAAATAGTATACAAAAATACTTTTTTCGGATTTTTCCGGCCTGTTTTTTTGGCTGCAGCAGGTTTTTATCAAAACAACCTTTTTTGAGTTGGCGGGCGTGATTAAAAAAAAACTAGTAGTCCGATCGTTCAAAAAATTTTAGTATGTTATTGTACATATGTAAGTCTATAGAATGAACTAGAATTACAACGATCGGTTATAAATTTTATGATTTACAAAGGTTTTTTTTCGTCCAATTTTGAAAAAACGCCGTCATTTTTTTTTTTTGGTCCAAATTAAATCCTTTTAGTTCACTCTATAGCTACTTTGATGTTGATTAAAACTCACTTTTTTTTTTTTAGACCATCCAGAGAACCGCAATCACGCCCGCCGTGGTTTTTTGGTTCTTTTTTCAAAAACCTGCTGCAGCCAAAAAACCAGCCGGAAAAATCCGAAAAAAATATTTTTGTATACTATTTTAACTAAATAATATATGTGCAAAGTTTTATTACAATATCTCTTTTCTTTCATAAAAAATAAAGCATTAAAAAAAATTTTTCTTTTTCATTTCCAAGGTGTACTGTTCCCTTAAATGTACTTCTACACCTGCTACCTCCCAATTCCTTTATCAAAGCAGCTGCTGCGTGCAGTGCGATTAGGCTCAGGGACTCTATACTCGACACCTTTCCAATCGAGCTTTCAAATTCCCCAACGGGCTACATCTGTCCTACACTAAGCTTTGAGAAAAATTTTCAGGTGAAAATTCCGGAGCGAGTTCAGTGGGAAGAAGGCAATGTCAACTTAAATTTTGAAGCTACTATATTCACCGATGGGTCCAAGATGGACTGTGGAGTAGGCGCAGGAGTCTACTCAAAAGACCCAGAAATTTCTCAATATTTCCATTTACCTGATTCAGCTAGCGTTTTCCAGGCTGAAGTTTTTGCCATTTTTGTAGCCTGCAGTCTAGTGGGCTGTATTAGTTCAAAAAAGAAGATAGCAATTCTCTCCGATAGCCAAGTCGCAATCAAAGCTTTGAGCTCGGCACATATAAAATCGAAGCTAGTAGAAAAATGCAAAAAAGAACTTGTCAGGCTATGGCATCGATTTTACATTACTCTCATATGGGTTCCAGGTCACAGGAACATTGAGGGAAATGAAAGGGCCGATGAACTAGCAAGGCGTGGTTCCTCTCATAATGAAATTGTACCGGAACATGTTTTCGCTCCGCTCGGGTTAGTTAAGAAGAGGATTCTCTCGCATTTTCTATCTGTAGCCGGAAACCACTGGACGTCTTTAAACACCTGTAAAACAGCCAGATCAATCAGGCCCGCTTACAATAAACTTAGAACCACCTACCTACTATCTAGGACCCGGTCTGACATCGCAAGAATCACCGCGACCTGCACTGGGCACTGGGCAGTCGGCAAGCATGCAGAAAGGTTAGGTATACCTTTCAATTCTTCCTGCCGCAGCTGCTTGAACGCAAGCGAAATTGAATCACTTGAGCACTTTCTTTGCAGCTGTCCAGCTTTAGCAAGAATCAGGCTAAGATGTCTTGGCAAACCTTTCTTCAATGACCTCAACGATTTTGCTGAAATTGAAATCGGATCTCTGCTCTACTACCTTAATAAAGCTAACTGGATATAGCTATTTTTATATCCATTATTTCGCCGGGTCACGTAATGAGGTATTAAAACGGCACAATCAGTGCTACTTAAGGCTTCAGCTTGCTTGCTAAGCCACCACTTTAACCTAACCTAACCTTGTGCATTCTAGAACTTTTAAAGTACCACGGAGCTCCTATTATTATTCGAAGAGTGCGAGACTGTGAACGTTGAATTAACTGTATATTAGATGAGCTAGTAGAGCCCCAAAAAGTTGGATTCCATAAGTCCTGATTGGTTTAATAATTGCCTTATAGATGAGGATTTTATTTTCTGGGCTGAGCTTAGAATATTTGTGCAGTAGCCAATGTAAACATAATGCTTTTAGTTTAATTTGAGTTTTCTTGGATTCTATGTGCGTTCTCCATGTTAGGCATTAATCCAAGTGTAACCCTAGGTACTTAACTGAGCTAACTTTATTTTTATATTGTTAAGACGGATCGGTGGGCAGGTTTCATTTCGAAGTGTAAAGGTTATGTGGCAAGATTTGCTCTCGTTTACTTGTATGCGCCAATTGGACGGCCACTCTTCTATTTTGCAGAAGTGATTGCACAAGGTTTGAGCAACCTTTTTTGGACAAGCGTCTGTGCTAAGGATTGCAGTGTCGTCAGCGAACGTTGATGTTGTGAGGTTTGCATCGGTGGGCAGGTCTATATATAAAGCATAAAAGTGGTCCTAGTGCGTTGCCTTGAGGTACTCCTGCTCGGATGATGTAGTCGCAAGATATAAAATTTTTAAACTTGACTCTAAAGTACCTGTTTGGTAAATAGGATTCTAGGATCTTATGTACGTTAGCATATTTCATAAGTGCTATGAAACTGAAATCGGATAGTTAAACTCAAATCAAATTTCTCAAATTTTTTTAGTTAACTAAACACTGTGAAACCGGCCTTTAAAAACACATCATATATGATCAAAATACAAGATTTGTTTTTAGATGAAATTTGTCAGTTCTGACCAAAAAAAAAGATTATGCCTGATGTAAAAACCTATCATTACTGATTAAAACCACTTTTTTTTATGTATTTCAAAACTTTTAATGATAACTCTTATAACATGCATTTAATCTATGTATATGATCACAAAAATTTTCTTTATTTTACATATTTCAATAAAAATATTCTTAATGATACGAGTAGCTACACGGAAAAAAAACCAGCTCAAATTTGTAGCCATATAATATTTATAAGTAACAAGTATTATAGTTTGTATAGTTTGTAGTCTTAAGAATTGTGAAACTATTCATAAGGTTAATCTATTCTGAATAATTGTAAGAGAAACGATTGTAACGTATGATAACAGGTCGGTTGCCAATTTTGAAAGAAGCTGGCAGTTCGTATTTGTGAGTGAAACAATAAACATTAAAACCGGAGAGTTCGTTTTTTTATTAAAAGCCCCTGACTACAAATTTTATTAAAAATTAATAGGAGCTTATAAAAATTAAAATCTGAAAACAAATATTAGTAATAAATAAAAAAATCATTATGAAAAATTCTATTCTAGTTTGTCATTATTTTCATTTTAAATTTTTTAATAAGTGCATATTAAAAATTATTTTCTTCATTTTAATTATCACCTAAGAACTCAGAAATTTTACAAAGAATTTATTAAATTTCAATAAATTGCGACATTAGAATTTTTACATATTTCATATTGTAATATATGATTCCCGCTTTATAATTTATAAAAAGTAGTTATAGAAAAATTATTTCAAGATTAGTAATTTTTATAATATTGAACTATATTTCTCTTTTGTTTTTAATTTGTACTCTGTTTGAGTTCTTAACATGTTCATGAAAAAAAATAAAATATAAGGCTTGCCAAACTCTTACTAATTGGCTGACTGATTATTTTATAATTAAACATTATTTAATCGAACTTACAGTCATTAAGCAAAGACCAATATTGTAAATTTTTTACTTATTTGATCAATGCTATTTTTTCAGTTGCATTTCTAGTATAATGAGCTTATTACACATGTCAAGTGGTCGCGTTCCAGCTGCTGATGATTTATTACCAGTTTTAATTTATGTTGTTATTATGGTAAGCATATTTTTTTCAGTAATAATTTTTTATAAAAATATCTATTTTTTAGGCAAATCCACCTTATCTTCTTTCAACAGTCGACTATATAACTTGTTTTATAGGCCAAAAATTGTACGGTGAAGAGCAATTTTATTGGACTATATTTGGTTCAGTCGTAAAATTCATTAAAACAATCGACTACATATTTGGATTAATGTGCCTGTTTATGATTAAAGCTTAAAATTTAAATGCCTTCTTTATGCAGTAATTTACACCACAACATTTAAAACTTCTTAAATACTTTCGTGTTGAAATGAATTTTCTAATATTTGAATTTGAAAAACAACGATTAACTTAACTTTTTTTAAATGTTACGATCTTGTTTTCAAAGAACCTAAAAGTAAAAACTCCTATTTGCTAAAATAGTTTTTGTAAAATGTTTTTACTACACGGAAAAAACGAAACTCGAAATTATTGTAAATATTAATCAAAATATAAGAAAAATTAGTAGGTAATTTAGTAATTTAGAAACGGTTCGAGTGTCTACTAAAAATTACTAAGCATAATATAAAAATTGCATCTAAGCAGGCATTAATTTTTCAAATGCAAGTTTTTAATTTTTACAAAGTAGATATTAAAATTTCTGCAATAATTTATTATATTTTAAAAGGACTGTACTATTTTTTAAGAAGTACATTATAAATTTTTTATGAAGAAATAATAACTGAAATTGATTTTTAAAATTTTTTACATCAGTTATGTAAGTGGGGTTATTAAGCTCAACAATAGAGTTTTGGCTCTGTAGAGCTAAAGCTAGTTATACTAGCTAGGAAGACTCATCAGTAATGTGTTGAACAAAATTGGGACAGCCAGCGAGTTTCCGTTGCCGCTTTCCTGACCCCGTCTCAATTCTGTTCAACACATTACTTCTAAGCCAATTAGTAAGAGTTTGGCAAGCCTTATATATTTATTTTTTTTCATGAACATGTTAAGAACTCAAACAGAGTACAAATTAAAAACAAAAGAGAAATAAAGTTCAATATTATAAAAATTACTAATCTTGAAATAATTTTTCTATAACTACTTTTTATAAATTATAAAGCGGGAATCATATATTACAATATAAAATATGTAAAAATTCTAATGTCGCTAAAATCAACTTTCTTATAAATATTTTCTTGTCCTATGGCAGGTAATTTTACAGTCTATAAAATTGGTGCATAAAAATTAGTTCCATAGACCAAATCCATCTCAAACCATGCAGTCGGTCAGTCAGTTGGTTGGAGATTAAATATGTTGTTTTTTTGAAAGTAATTAAGGAAATATTCCGTTCCACGATTTGATTGAAAATTTTTTTTTTTTTTAAAAATATTGTAAGCACATATAGCTTTTTCGCTGACAAAGTCAAGGAAACAAAACATTCTAAACCCACAGAAGTACAGTCAGTGAAATAGCTATAAGTTCGTACAATGCTTTTATATATTTCCCATAATAAAATATTATTACAAAAAAAAGGTGAAAAAAAGTATGCAAAATGCAAGCAGGACTTGCAGAAAGTAATTTGGAATGTTGCTGTTGTTATTTTCTTTGAAAATAGTACTGTAGAGTGGCTTGGCAATGATGAAAAAAAATTGACATTTTGATTTTGGGGAAAAAAAATCTCCTTACCTCAAATGTGGGCTAACAGGCATTAAACTCATATCATTTCTTTATCATATTAATACAAGCCCTCAGTAAAATTTTAAGCGAAAAAAAAATTGGGGTTTTTGAGAAAATCAGCCTTGTTTTTTTTCATAAAAAGCGCTATAACTCCGCCAATTTTCAACAATTTTCAAAATTTCTTAAAGATTTTGACAGAGAATCAGAAGTTCTATTAGAATCAAAAGACAAAAGTTTTTTTTTTTGATTTGGATGAAAATGCGACTATTTTGAAACAATTTTCAACGATTTTTCAAGCTCTGACACCAAAACTTTAAATGGGCATAAATTCGTAAAAAATAATTTTCAATCAAATCGGGGAACGGTATACTTCCTTAATTACTTTGAAAAACAACATATTTAATCTGCAACCAATTCCGCAATTTAAAGTCACTCCGACTGCATGGTTTGAGATGGATTTGGTCCATATATTTTGTGAAATGGCGGTTTTCAAAAATTTTTTACCATTTTTTTTTTCAAACAACCGTTATTTTCTCTAAAAATTGTATTAATAATTTTTAATTTTTTACTTTATTAAGAAAACCCAATTAAGTACTTATAATATGTTATTTTTTCTTTTCTAAGCGAATTATGTATATATGTTACCCGCCAAACTAGTTTGTAGGCCAAACTAGTTTGGTTAAGCATAAAGATGTGGAATGATATTTTAATGCAAAAGCACTGTGGTTAGTGAAGACTACGACAGTAGCAAAGTGAGACAACAAAATTTGTCAGTTTCATTTTATACGTGGGAAGTGTTAAGTGAGGGTAATTGGGAGGCCTACGGCCGCGGCTCAGGATTTACATCCTCTAATATGTACAATTTCGGCTTCGCCGTGGTTCAGTCTATAATATGTGCAACACTGGCTTCGCTATTCACAGTGCTTTTGCATTAAAATTAAATTGCATACTTTCAGGCTTTCAAATTAAGTAGTTTGACCTAGGATAAACTAAAACTAGTTTAGCCGGTGACATATACAAAAATAATGAACAGACTGGTGTCTTTTTATTCAGTAAGCAAAATTTCACATTGAAATAGGGTGAGTAAAATAAATTATTAATTTTTTTTTTATTTTGTATTTTATTTTAGTTTAGATCGCTTTCGTTAAATTTAATGTTTTTAATGTAGAAAGGCTAAGATCGATCTTTTCCGATTAATTAAAATCGAGTTAAAACACAAGAAACTATAGTTTTTCCTGCAGTTTTTTTTCTTCTTCAGGGCGACAATTTATTAACTGAACATTAAAACATTTGGAAGAAAGAGCTTCACCGTCTTTAACCTCAACAGTAAGTCAATTAAAATCCAATAATACCAAGCAAAAAGTAATAAAAACAAATTCACCTTCGATAACAAACACACAACAAAATAAGAATAATAATTTAACAACAAGTACTAATCCAACAGTTGAGCGGCAATTCGATTGTCCTAGTCAACTCTCTGAAAATATAGCAAGCAATAACAACACCACTAGTTCCACTACGAAAAGAAGAGAAATTACCATTGAACTTCAATATGAAGAGATTGTGGCGGTTTTCTAATTTATTCCATTTTAAAACAATTTATATAAAGTTGCACAATGGCAACACTAAATTCTTAATACACATTTACACATTCACACATTTTTTATACACACATTCACACACACTTTTTTTATGTATTCACACACACATGTTTTTTATGTTCATTCCTTCTTCTCTTTGTTCGGATTTATTCATTCGATTTTCGTCTTTGTGCCGACAAGTTAAGAACATTTTGTCTCGCTGCTAGAAATAAGTTTTTAATATTGTTAAGTTCCAATGACTAAAGAACATTTAAAGTTTTGATTAAAAAAACTATTTTGTGATTTATTTGGAAAAAGAAGAAGGTAAAAAAAGATAATAGACGTAAGTTGTTTTGCACGGCAATTGCGGAGCGCCAGCCGGCACTTGCAACTTCATTGGTGACCCCGAAAAAAATGCAACTAATTGTGAAAAAACAAACTGAACAGAATAATATCAATAAACAATAATAAAAACTATAAAATCGCAACGATTTTGTTACAATCTAAAGATTTTAATGCAAAAAAAATAAACTAAAACCAAGCAGAAATGTGTAGACAAAAAAAAAAATCAAAATGGCGTCAATTTAACATTTTTGCATATAAAACTGAATAAATAAATGTGAATGCAAAAACCAGCCATGTTTCTTTTTTAAAAAAATTCCGATTGTAAATTTCATCATCGGAAAAAATCCTTCTCAAGAAATTTTCAACATATTTTAAGACAATTTTGTGATTAAATAACTTTTTTGAACATTTGGATACATTCTTCTTCCAAATTTAAATATTTCCATTAATACAATGAAATTGTTGGTCGACTGCAAATTCATCATTTTCAATTAAGTCATCATCATTGAACTCGTAATTTTTTGCTGCATCGGATTTAAAACAAAGTACAGCATTCTTGAATTTTGGAACATCTTTCCAGACAGCTTACGAAGAAATACCAAAACAATCAAATATCAAACATTCAACAATTTTTAACATTTTTTCTTAATTCAATTAGCTAAAATTGCTACTTTTATTTAAATTAATAATTTTAATATTGAATATAAACTCATCTAAGTGAATACTTAAAGAACTTTATTTTTGCAATCATTGAATATTATGTACATATACATTAGAGCCGTTCAAAATAAAAACTTTTTGATTTTTTCACGATGTGTCAGTGGATTACAATAGCCCTATATGTCTGGACAAAACCGCCGCCTGTTTTAAGTTGCCTACCCATTTTCGAAAATATTGATTTAAAAGGTTATCAAATTTTGCAACAAAGTGGGTATGCTTTTCGAACTATTATCGATCGAGAAATTCGAATCCGTGACAAGTTTTTCTTCTTCTTCTTTTTTTCTTATAAAAAAATTGAAAATTGCCCGGACAAAATTAAAAAATGCCGATTTTCTACTTTCAAGTTGCAAAATCTTGATATAATATTTTTTTATTTAATTTTTAGAAAAATGAAGATATCTTGGTTTTGAAATAAGATAATTCTATGCGGTTTACGGCATTCTTTTAAACAAATAAAATTACATTAAAAATATTGTTCAACGGGATCGGTGGAATTTTTTGTTTTTTTTCCGGTCAATTTAAAATTTTTTTATAAGAAAAAAAGAAGAAGAAGAAAACTAATCACGGATTCAAGTTCCTTGATCGATAATAGCTGTTTAAAATAAAACAAAAATTTTGAATCAGCTTAATATGTATAAATGTCAACGCCGAATCGAAAAATTTCAGGTTTATTAATTTAGAAAAATGCAGATATCTTGGTTTTGAAAGAAGATATTGATATGCGGTTTACGGTTTTCTCTTAAGCAAATAAAGGTATATTGAAAATAATGTACCACTAGATCGGCCGTAAAATATTATATCAAAATTTTGCAACTTGAAAGTAGAAAATCGGCATTTTTTAATTTTGTCCGGGCAATTTTAAATTTTTTTATAAGAAAAGAAGAAGAAAAACTGATCACGGATTCGAACTTCTCGATCGATAATAGTTCGAAAAGCATACCTACTTTGTTGCAAAATTTGATAACCTTTTTAGCTTGCACCATTTTTTAAATCAATATTTTCGAAATGGGTAGGCAACTTAAAACAGGCGGCGGCAATCCAGTTTTCAAAATTGATGAAAATCCTTACGGGTTGTTTTGTCTAGACATATAGGGCTATTGTTATCCACTGACACATCGTGAAAAAATCAAAAAGTTTTTATTTTGAGCCGCTCTAATATACATACATAAATAACACGGTTGATTGGAAAAAGTTTCAACCCTCAAGTTGCATCCTTCCGAAAATTCATGGTGCTCCATATTTAAGGTACCTCACTGATCATTTTTCTGCAAAAAAAAATCCCCCGGGCGCTTTTTTTTTTAACCTAATTTTTGTGTTTTTCGTCTCAAATTCTTAAAAAGCTTATTTCAATGATTACACTAGTTTACACTCAAAATGTTCCATTGATTAGAAGTTACTTTTCTTATGTACTTTTCCTGCTGAATTCGGAAATGTAAATAAAAATTTTTTGAGTGGCACAGTTTTCGAGATATTGTGGTTTTTTCATTTTTCCGACATTTTTTCACTTTGAAATTCATATCTTGAGCTATAAATTTTAATTTTATCGTACTTAGCACCAAATTGAAGGTATTAAAATGACAAATAAAAATGTATAATTACATATTGAAATACCGATTCAAAAGCTATCGATGAAAACAAGCCAGATTTTTGAAAAAATCAAATTTTACATTTGCTTGTGTGGCCACGGAAAAATAGAAATAAAATAAACAAAAATAACTTTACTTAATGCTCGTAGAGCTGATACTTTTACGCAAAAATGAAGATCCATTAGAAGAAAATCGACCATAAAATGACAACGTCAGAAGCGATTGAATGAGTGAATACAATGCCACATTTTCTGAATATATTAATTTTTTCACCAATTTGTTGAGTCTAATCGTTACAAAAAAAAATTCTAATTGATTAGACCTCTCATCAAAGGAACAAAAACAACAACTTTTTTTGTATCGATTAGACTCAACAAGTTGTCGAAAAAATTAATATATTCAGAAAATGTGGCATTGGATTCACTCAAAATTCAAAATTGGACACTTATAGCTCAAGATATGAATTTCAAAGAGAAAGAATGTTGGAAAAATGAAAAAACCACAATATCTCGAAAACTGTGCCATTCAAAAAATTTTTATTTTCATTTCCGAATTCAGCAGGAAAAAGTACATAAAAAAGTACATATAAAAAGTAACTTCTTATTAATGGAACTTTTGAGTGTAAACTAGTGTAATCATTGAAATCAGCTTTTTAAGAATTTGAGGCGAAAAACACAGAAATTAGGTTTAAAAAAAAGCGCCCGGGCGATTTTTTTTTTGCAGAAAAATGATCAGTGAGGTACCTCAAATATGGAGCACCATGAATTTTTGGAAGGATACAACTTGAGGGTTGAAACTTTTCCAGCCAACCGTGATAATATATTAATAACTAGAGCACAGAGGTTATTTAAATTAGTTTAAGACACTATTTCAAAATTATTTAAAAAAAAACTTCAAATATTTTTTATTATTTCAGAATACTTTTGAACTTTTCATATTTTTGCAACGCGTTTTATTTACTTTTTGAACAGTGTGATAAATCACCTTCGAATAATTTTTTTCCAATATTTAATTACACAGCAATTGCTAATAGATCAAAAAATGAGTACCGATTTAAATCAAAGTTTACTTGATATGAACAATGAAGTTCCACCACAATCTTTTAACGGTAGTGATCATTTATTAAATCTTGAATGCAATGCGAATGATTCAAATAACGCAAATGATGCACAAAATATACGTCAAATTCAATTTCAAATGACAAATCTCATGAATACTTGTTCTCAATTACGCGATCAATTAAATAAATAAGAATCGATAAGTTCCAAACTTCGTTCTCAAAATTCACATAATGAATCTTTCAAAGTATCAACCAAGATACCAGTTTTTTATTCCGATAAGCCAGACTTATGGTTTCATCAGATTGAATCTCAATTTCGTAACAATGGTGTCACTCGTTACCAAACGAAGTACGATCTTATCGTTTCACCATTAGATCAAAAATATTTAGACGTGGTTGCTGACATAATTCGTAATCCACCCAAGGATAACAAATACATTGAAATTAAAAGTATTCGCATCAAAGAATTTCAACATTCTGATGAGTCGCGTTTAAAACAATTATTAATAGGCATGGATTTGGGTGACCAAAAGCCATCTGTGTTATTACGGAAAATGCGCGAAACATCAAAAGGCATGGTTTCGGATCAAATTCTTGAAACACTTTGGTCTGCCACAAACAGTCAGTGCAGTCATTGTAGGTGTTGATACACCTTTAACCTTTGTGTCTACAGCCAAAAAATTATACGTAAACATACACCCAACACACCCGGGTATCCCATACGTTTTGTATGTGCGTTTCAATTTTTTATGTTGTTAACGGTTTTTTCTATTTATAGCGATTATAGATTATGAAAATTGATAAGTGTATCTATACATTATACATTTTTTTTACATATTTTGTTCCTTTCTTTTTTTTCCTTATATTGCAATCGTTTTTTTTTTTAAGTATAAGGATTTTTCGATGGTGTGGTTTCGTAAAAAATTCATTTGTTGCACTTAGGAGTATGATAAAACCGCTTGAAAGTCAAATAATTGAAGTAGCCATAAAACTCTCTTAGTACCGTTATTCTTCAACGTTGATAACCAATCTATCACATAGCATCTCGAGAAATCCCTTTCACTCTTCCTACTTGTTATTACTTACTCTAACACAGGTACAAAAGAAAGAAATATAAGCCATTCAGAGTTAATTCAATGTCCTATTCATATGTACCAGGTAAAATCCTAAGCAAATATTGATTGAAAAATAAATATAAAACTACCTGGTGTTACACAAACTCCAACAGTGGAACTGAATGAAGTCATTTTTCTGACTCTATGATTGATATTTTAAAAAATTGGGAAATTTTTCAATAAAGGCTTGTGTAATAAAAACAAAACCCACTAATGACGATTGTTATAATAAAATTAACCACAAACAGGTCAACGCCTTTCGGAGGATATAAGATTGTTGAAGATACTTACAGGTAGTCCACATAAACAGAGGTTTACCTCTTTCTGTTAGTAAGTCATAAAGTTTCGTTAGGAAAAAAGACGCAGGTGCACCTAGATGAGAGCATTTTCGAAGAACAGTAAAAAAATGTCGATAAAATATTTAAAAATAAATTTTAAAACGGTCAAATCCAAGAACTAATAAATTCAAAAATTCTGAGTGATTTCGCGCATAAAAATGGTATATAAATATACATGTTTTGCTAATAGTGTCGTCAGTTACTGTCAAGTTTTTTTCTGTACAGCATTTGAATAAAAAATGGCGCTATTATTTTTCATGCAACGCATTTGATAAAAATATAATAATCATACAACAAATTATATCATGGCGAATGGCTAACTCCCCGGCAATTGTAAGGACTTATCTTTGAAGACAGAGAACTGTACATAAGCCAAAGATTGGAGGAACTTTTGGAAGCAGACAGTGAAGATGAGCAAGATACGAATGAACGTCTATTGGCAGGTGAAGATGGCGATGGCCATAATATGTTGAAGATTCAGATGCAGAGGAACTACAGTTACCAGAATATAATCCTGCTGATGAAACTGATTCGGATGAAGAATTGGAAGTTGATCCAATAGAAACTTCTGCAAATAATTATACAGCTAGAGATGGTACAATTTGGTTAGATCAAACATTGTGAAATTTTTCATCACGTAGTCGAATCGAAAGTATGTTGGGCCGCCCAGTTACACCAACCATTGAAAGCCTTCAAGTAAGCGCTCAAGAGCAGCGAGACAATTCTGGCAGAATCAAGCAAAAGGGAAATTGCTTCTTATGTTCCAAAAGAAGAACAACAAGAAAAATCTGCAAAGAATGTCAAAAGCCAGTTTGTGTTGAGCATTCAAAAGATATCACTCAATGTAATAGATGCAGGTCACTTTTTTTTATAAAATTCTTTTTTTTTACAATACATATTATTAATAATATATTGTTATTCTTTTTTGTATACATACATAAACACAAAAAAGTAATGTCAAATAAATAAAAATTATTTATAATGAAACCCAAATGTTTTTCTTCATTTCTAACTTATAATTTACATACATTTTTCTATGCATACCCGGGTGTGTTGGCTGTAGATAGAAGGGGTAAATCGCAAAAACGACCTGTAAATTCGGTCCCCAACGACGAATTTTTTTTTTTCAAATATGATAGAAAACAATATTTTAGGAGGCTACCCAAAATTTCAAGTTGATACGGCATTCAGAACTCAAAATATATCAATTTGAAAATGAAAAACACACCCGGGTGTGTGGGTGTAGACACAAGGGTTAAATCAAAAAGAAAAAATTGCTGATAAGATTCAGGACAGAATTAAATTTGACGCGCCATCCATTTCAGTAATTTCTCCTGCGTCTCATTTCTCAAGAGTCAATGCTGTCCATCACAATGATTTCGCTTTTCAAATTGCCGCATTGTCAAAGCAAATTGAAGAAATAAATTAAAAATTCAATTCGCTACGCTACGATCGTCCACGCTCTCATTCTCGCAACCGTTTTCAAAACAAAAGCGCCCAACGAAATCTCAACGACAACGGAAATAACGATCAAAGATATGATCAGTGTTGGTGTCATTACAAATTCGGAGACAACGCACACAAATGCACTGATTGGTGCAAGTTTAATTCCGATTTTAAGTCAAAAAACTAAATGCGCCGTATTCTATGGCGTCAGAAACGGCATCCATTAATACAAGCCGCCGACTATTCATTTTTAATAAACTGTCCAACAATCAATTATTAATCGACACCGGTTCCGATTTATCTATCATTCCACCGTCTCTCAAAGACAAATTAAAAAACAATTCTTGTGCAAATATTTTATATGCAGCAAACGGTACAAAAATAAATACATATGGTCAAAAAATTTTAACAATTCCACTTGGTTTACGGCGAAGTTTTCAATTTTCATTTAATATTGCCGATGTAACAAAACCAACTACAGGAGCTGATTTTTTAGAAAAATTTAACTTATTAGTTGATCTAAAAAACGCAGATTGATTGATTACCGAACTCACTTCAAACGGCTCAATTGAATCAGTATCTTGCAATGAAATAAACATTACAACATTATGCAAAGATGATTTCAATGTAAATTCTCAATATGGAAATTTATTGACTGATTTTCATGATTTAACTTTGCCACCAAATTATAATGATTTTAACAACGAAAATTTAACGGGTATCATCATATCGAAACTAAAGGTCCACCAGTCTTTGCAAAAACACGACGATTAGCACCAGAAAAATACGACTCTGTAAAAAAACAGTTCGAACACATGGTGGAAGTCGGTATTTGCAGGCCATCAAAATCGCCTTGGGCCACTCCATTACATGTGGTAAGCAAGGATTCAGGAACTGATCGACCATGCGGTGATTATAGACGGCTTAATTCTGTCACAATACCTGATCGATATCCGATTCCGAACATCCAAGATTTTACGATTAACCTTCACGGTTGTAAAATATTTTCAAAAATCGATCTAACACGCGCTTACCACCAGATTCCTGTCCACGAATCTGATATTCCAAAAACAGCCATAACGACACCTTAGGGTTGTTTGAATTTGTTCGTATGCCTTTTGGCTTACGTAACGCAAGTCAAACTTTTCAACGTTTTATCGATCAAGCCTTGAAAGCCTTACCATTTGTTTTCAAATACATTGATGACATTCAAGAACATATGTCCCAAAAAAACTTGCGTAAGCAAAATTTATTTAATTTAAACTCTTTTGGGCCTTAAAACTAATGAAAAATAATTTTTATATATTATTGTTTTATGGGTTTTAAAAGTATTTTTGATTACAAAGTCCACAAAGAAAAGCAATATAAAAAAATTTTAATTTTTAATAACTTATTCACAATTTTTCCTAGAACGCATTTTTATCAATATTATCGGTAAAAGCGTTTACCTTAAAATAGCCATAAAACTAGCAAATGACCAGGCACAATTTTACGGATCATGTTTTTGGAACTTCCGAACACTAAATAATAATTGTGCATTGTCATATTTGGTTAACAATTTTTACCGATCTTGACTTTGCTTGAAACGAACCGTGTCGGCCAAATTGCTAGCCAAATTGCTGGCCATAATACGAGTAAATGAGCAGATCCGATTTCGCGGATTATGTATTTGGAATCTCAAGACAATTGTGCATTTTCAGATTTGGTTGACAATTTCATGGAACTTGATCTTGCTTCAAACGAACCGTGTCGTTAACGACGATATTGATTTACCTTTAAATGTTGCTCAAAAAAATAACCCAGACACTTTAAGTAAAAACATATATTTTAAAAATGATTTAAGTTCAAATAAGAACCCAAATAATGAAAATAAAACCAATAAGAATTTGAAAACTAATAATATGAATAACTTTAAAATTTTAAAACAACCAAATCAAATTAACAAAAATAATGTAAAGAAATCGGCCACCTCCATTCTCAAAAAGTGGTTGAATAATTAAAGCCACAAAGAAATTTTCGTGACAAAATCACTGGATTTACTCCATTTTAAAACAATTTATATAAAGTTGCACAATGGCAACACTAAATTCTTAATACACATTTACACATTCACACATTTTTTATACACACATTCACACACACTTTTTTTATGTATTCACACAAACATTTATTATGTATTCACACACACACATGTTTTTTATGTTCATTCCTTCTTCTCTTTGTTCGGATTTATTCATTCGATTTTCGTCTTTGTGCCGACAAGTTAAGAACATTTTGTCTCGCTGCTAGAAATAAGTTTTTAATATTGTTAAGTTCCAATGAATAAGAACTTTTAAAGTTTTGATTAAAAAAACTATTTTGTGATTTATTTGGAAAAATAAGAAGGTGAAAAAAGATAATAGATGTAAGTTGTCATGCACGGCAATAGCGGAGCGCCAGCCGGCACTTGCAACTTCATTGGTGACCCCGAACAAAATGCAACTACTTGTGAAAAAACAAACTGAACAGAATAATATCAATAAACAATAATAAAAACTATAAAATCGCAACGATTTTGTTACAATCAAAAGATTTTAATGCAAAAAAACTAAACTAAAGCCAAGCAGAAATGTGGCGTCAATTTAACATTTTTGCATATAAAACTGAATAAATAAATGCGAATGCAAAAAGCCTTGTTTTTTTTTTTAAAAAAATTCCGATTGTAAATTTCATCATCGGAAAAAATCCTTCTCAAGAAATTTTCAACATATTTTAAGACAATTTTGTGATTAAATAACTTTTTTGAACATTTGGATTCATTCTTCTTCCAAATTTAAATATTTCCATTAATATAACGATATTGTTGGTCGGCTGCAAATTCATCATTTTCAATTAAGTCATCATCATTGAACTCGTAATTTTTTGCTGCATCGGATTTAAAACAAAGTACAGCATTCTTAAATTTTGGAACATCTTTCCAGACAGCTTACGAAGAAATACCAAAACAATCAAATATCAAACATTCAACAATTTTTAACATTTTTTCTTAATTCAATTAGCTAAAATTGCTACTTTTATTTAAATTAATAATTTTAATATTGAATATAAACTCATCTAAGTGAATACTTAAAGAACTTTATTTTTGCAATCATTGAATATTATGTACATATACATTAGAGCGGTTCAAAATAAAAACTTTTTGATTTTTTCACGATGTGTCAGTGGATTACAATAGCCCTTTATGTCTGGACAAAACAACCCATAAGGATTTTCATCAATTTTGAAAACTGGATTGCCGCCGCCGGTTTTAAGAATCCGTGATAAGTTTTTCTTCTTCTTCTTTTTTTCTTATAAAAAAATTGAAAATTGCCCGGACAAAATTAAAGAATGCTGATTTTCTACTTTCAAGTTGCAAAATCTTGATATAAATTAACCACTGAATTATTTGCTGATGCCAATAAAAACAATATCTACATAAATCATTGTTTGACTAGATTTATTCAAGTTTTGTTTATGGCAACTAAAAAAATTGAAAGAGATTTTAAATTTAAGTATTTATGGCTTAGTAATTCTCAAACCTTTATGAAAAAGGCTAATAATGGTAGGGTTATCGCTAGTACATTTGACAATTTGTCTGCTATTCAAGGCTTGTCAACATAACAAGTCTTGATTTAATTATGTTCGTTGTTGTTGACACTGAGGTTTTCTGACCAGAACTTTTAAATTGCAAAATTAATTAAAACATTAAAATTTTCAATTTTTCACCGACGTTTCGTCACTTTTTTGGTGACATCTTCAGGGTATAAAAATGTTTTTTTATTTTAATCTAAAAAAATTTTTAATATTAGAAAAAACAAATCAATGAAAAATTACAAATAACACCATTTTCTTATATAAAAGAGTATTTTAATGCGATGTGTCTATAATATCCTTTCATTGTTTAGTTTTTTCCCTTTTCCTTTTTTTTGATATGAAAATAAAAATTAAAAAACGAATATTTCGGTAACCTCTCCGAAAATTTATATGTGATCTTATGGGTCAGTTTAGATGATTAATTGTTGTTGACACTGAGGTTTTCTGACCAGAACTTTTAAATTGCAAAATTAATTAAAACATTAAAATTTTCAATTTTTCACCGACGTTTCGTCAATTTTTTGGTGACATCTTCAGGGTATAAAAATGTTTTTTTATTTTAATCTAAAAAAATTTTTAATATTAGAAAAAACAAATCAATGAAAAATTACAAATAACACCATTTTCTTATATAAAAGAGTATTTTAATGCGATGTGTCTATACCGAAATATTCGAAATATTCGTTTTTTAAATTTTATTTTCATATCAAAAAAAAGGAAAAGGGAAAAAACTAAACAATGAAAGGATATTATGTTTGTAATGTTTTAATTAATTTTGCAATTTAAAAGTTCTGGTCAGAAAACCTCAGTGTCAACAACAATTAATCATCTAAACTGACCCATAAGATCACACTTTAATTATGTTCGTTTTTTAAATGAACTATAATGATATTCCTGATAGCATAGGTCAGGGGTTCTTAAACTTATGTAGTCCGCGGACCCCTTATCGAGTTAAATTTCTTTGTGCGGACCCCATCCCAACTCTTGACATTTGAAGTCGTTCTAAGCTTAATTTCTGACTCAATAATGACAAAGAGACTCAGGCTTGCCAACCGATGTCAAACTCAACCAGACATAAAATGTCCGGTTATCTGACGAGGTTAAGGAACAAAGAATTTTTATTTTGCTTTAATTTTTCCGGTCTTATTTTAAAGGTCTCTTCAACACTATGTATGTTATGTATGTCCAGTTTTTGAAGATCCAGAAGTTCAAAAGCATGCAGACACTACTTTAGAATAAATATTTAACCAATCGTGCGCATTTATAGAGGTAAACATTTTTTATTAGGATTTTCATGTAATAAAAATAAAAAATGAATAAAAATTGGGGCAATGTAACAGAATTAAAAAAGTTCCAAGTCAAAATATGTACATTAAACTCAGATAAATATTTCTTGGTCAAAATAAAGTCTAGAAAATAATTTTTTTGTTTTTATATCTTTTTTAATAAATAATATAATAATAATAAAGCTCAAAATGAAAATTATTTTTTTGGTGATTATTGGTCATTTTATAAGCGAAATTTGTTATATTTTCTTCTGTAAAAGTTTTTACTTAATGAGATGGATGATGTTGTTTTCTTGAAACCAAATCCACAATGTCGGGATCTATATTCGGAAGTTTTATTCTCAGGTCTGCTTCTACATTAAGCTGGTTTCTAAAATTTGATGTTATATATAATAGTACCAAAAAGCCTGTTCACACAAATAAGGAGTGCGTCATAAGAAATATGTGCAAACGTTTTTGCTTATATTTTCTTTCATAAAAAAAAATTAAATTATTTTGATCAGGTTAGCTTAGAAAATCATGTCAAATACTATTTCATATCACTTTGCATTCTCATCTATTACTTTGCGAATACATGAGCAGAAAAATAGAAATGCGTGAAAAAAAATTAAAGCTTTTTTTAAATAACCTGCAATATACTTTCAAGAGGATTGCAAGGGATGCTAAAGTTAACATAAATTCGGAATCTTGCGTAATGAAAATTTTTAAAACAGACGTTAGCATTAATAAAAAGCTAGAAACGCTCTGGAAAAAAGGTTGTGGTGACCGTAATAACGCAAAGAAGGTCATAACCATGCTGAAGAAAACTCCAAACCTTTCGGGAAAAAAAATCGCTCAGCTAGCAGATTTCTCTGTATCATTTGTGCAAAAAATGAAAGGGGAGGCTAGGCTGAAGACCTACAAAGTTCAGAAAGTGCCAGATCGGAATGCTGAAAACAATTTCGAAGCAATAATACGAGCTCAAAAACTGAGAAAAGATTTTGTGTCCAAATTCGAATGTGGCATTATGGATGTCGAAACATTCGTCCTTTCCGACATTTTACAGTTTCCTGACCAAGAATTTTATTTTGCCAACGCTAGTGGACATGTCCCAAAAAATTTAAAACACAAAATAAATGAAAAATTTCCCAGAAAATTTCTTGTTTGGTGAGCAATTTACAGTTGTGGTAAAAGAAGCCAAAATTTCGTGACCAGAGGCACAATGAACATCGAAATTTTCATCATGGAATGCTACAGTAAAGCGGCTCTTGAGTGGTACCAGTAAAATAACATTACTTTTGTTCCTAGAGAAGCGAACCCTCCCAATCCACCAACTGCTGCCAATCGAGAGATATTAGGTTCTAGTGAAGAGGCAATTAAAGGCAACAAAAGGGACATGTAAGGACGCTACTCATTTTAGACGCAAGTGGTGCGCGTCAGGGGATCCCGCAATACTAAAGTAGAAGGGATCCCTGATCCAGTCGTTGCCAGAATCAGAACAGGGAAAAGAAGAAGAAGAAGATTTTGTTCTATTTCTCTGCGATAAATGTTCTAGTGTCAATTTTGTACGCACTATTAACGTATAAGAAAAATATTGACGATATCGCACGTCCCAACTGTGTTTAGCTCTTAACTTCAACTTTAAATTTATTTGAAGCTGCACCTTGTAGGCTCAAATTAAAATTTACAAAAATTGATGATGTTGTCAAGCAGTGGGAAGAGTGGAGTGGGCATCTAACTGTTTGAACAAAAGTAAATGCACAGTTTTTTTTAAAAAAATATGTGCAATCATTCAAAAAGCCATGTCCTTGTAGAATTTTTAATAAATATGTTATTTAAATAAAGCGAAAAGTTTGATGATGTAAAATTATTGATATCAAAATTGTTTCGCGGACCCCTGGAATGGCTTCGCGGACCCCCAGGGGTCCGCGGACCACAGTTTAAGAATCGATGGCATAGGTAGATCTTGCCATTCACAGCCCAATCAAGAACTGTTGTAATATCTCTAAAGACCAAATCCATCTCAAACCATGCAGTCGGATATACTTCAAATTGCGGAATTGGTTGCCGATTAAATATGTTGTTTTTCAAATATACTATGTCCCCCGATTTGAATGAAAATTATTTTTTACGAAGTTATGCCCATTTAAAGTTTTAGTGTCAGAGCTTGAAAAACCGCTGAAAATTGGTTCAAAATAGTCGCATTTTCATCCAAATCAAAATAATTAATTTGTGTCTTTTGATTCTAATAGAACTCTGATTCTTTGTCAGAATCTTTAAGAAATTTTGAAAGATGTTGAAAATTGGCGAAAAAAAAACAAGGCTGATTTTCTCAAAAACCCCAATGTTATTTACGCTTAAAATTTTACTGTGGATTTGTATTAATATGAGAGAGAAATGACATGAGTTTAATGCTTGTTAAACTACATTTGTGGTCAGGAGATTTTTTTTCCCCAAAATGAAAATGGCAATTTTTTTTTCTTCATTGCCAAGCTACTTTACGGTACTATTTTCAAAACAAATAACAACAGCAACATTCCAAATTACTTTCTACAAATCCTGCTTGCATTCTGCATACTTTTTTTCACCGTTATTTTCGTAATAACATTTTATCATTATAAGCACATATGTATAGCTTTTTCGCTGACAAAGTCAAGCAAACAAAACATACAAAACCCACAGAAGTACAGTCAGTGAAATAGCTATATTTGCATTGTACATCAAAATATCCGTAGTCTAAACTTAGATTTGATAATTTGTAGCCTAGAAGCATTTATTAAACTTCCAAAAATAATTTTTGTTTCCGAAATCTGGATCTAAGAATTCCTATGAAATTGAAGACTATAAAATTCATAGTTACACTTTTTTTGCTAAGACAAATTATTCTTATAATGCAGGTGGAAATGGTGTTTTTGTGCGGAATGCGTATGAGTGTGAGTTTTTTTTAATTATAACTAGTGCTGATATTTTAAAGATCACTATTAATTTAAATAATGCACAATTTAGTTTCATTTGCGCGTATAGGCTGCATTTAATACCTGTACAATCTTTTTTGGAAGAATTTCCAAACCTTCTTAAAAATGAAAAGCAACTAGTCTCTGTTTTATTGGCGACTTCAACTTAGATTTTCAACTTACATGTGCTACTATTGATAGTCATTTGGCTTACATCTTATTTAAATGAGCCCACTAGAATAACCTCTAATACGTGCCTAGATCATGTTTTTTGTCGCTTTGATAATTTAGCTCCATACAAAATTTTAGAACAAAAATTAAAAATTAATTTCTTGCTGCTGAACGAAAAATTACGCAGTAAAAGCTGGATGAGTGTTTTTAGTGAGGAAAATGTTTCAAAAGCCTTTACAAAATTTATTTATATTTTAAGGTCTCACATCGTATCTTGCAGTTTTAAGTTTTTCAGCAGAAAATGAATGCAAGGCTTAAGCCATGGGTCAGCACAAATATTTTAAAACAAATTAAGCTTAAAAATGAGTTACGCAAAAAATGTTCTAAACAGGTAATTAATTTCCGACTCCGTGCTCGTTATAAAAAAATGTGCAAAAAAATAAATCGTAACATACGTTTGAGTCGTGACAGTTATTTTCGAAGTAGGTTAGCTTCTGCTCAAAATAATATTAAAAGGAAGTGGGAGGTGGTAAACAGCATCAGTAATCGGTACTTTGCAGATCGTGATGACTCAATATCTTTGCTCAAAAATTATGTCAAAATTTCAGTTACTAGTGACGTTGCAAATGAGTTTAATGAATTTTTTTCTACAATTGGTCATTCTTTTACTACCGGTGAGTGTCTAACCAATCATGATATGACTGTAATCTGGAATACTGAAAATAGTTTTTTCTTTGATTTTCTTTGAAGTTGTATTTCATTCGACTAACTGTAAGAGATTCAGTTTACAAGCTGAAGTCTGTTCCATGAACATCTCTAAATTCAGTTTCAATCGAAGTACTAGCTATAGTGATAGCTGTTTCAAAGTTGATGTAGTTTCGACTTTTAGATATCTTGGTGTAATAGTTGACCATCATCTGAGTTGGTCTGATCATATGGCATATTTAAAGCAGTACATGCTCATTATTGCATTGCTTCAGACAGTATACCATGGGCTATGCCAATCCAAGCTACAATATGACATTAGTTGTTGGGGTGGTGCTTCGTTCAATAAGGTGCGACCTCTTTTAACCCTTCAGAAGTGCTTTATCAGAAATATTTGTAGAGTTAGTCGTAGAGTTCACTCAATTGAATTTTTTAGACTTCTTGGTATTCTTCCAATAAGACAACTTTATTATTTCAAAGTTTTGAAAATATTTTTACTTAAGATCAGGTTACATGCATAGTCGTATTTCAGATAATTATAGTTTGAGAAGTAATTTACACTCCCTTGTTGCAATTCCTGCAGCTCGCACTACTCACTTTATGAATTTTTACATTTACGTATCGTGTAAATTATTTAATAGCCTTCCAGCTAGTAGTAGATCCATTAGAAATTTGTTTTTATTTTTAAAAAATGGTAAATGCTTTTTACTTAGTCTTAATCATATCGAAATTGAAGCTTTGCTTAGTCCTACAGTTTAAGTTATTATTTACTATTCTTTGCCTTTCAGAATTCCAATTGAATTATTTTAATATTCTCTTTCTTTCTATATTGTATCAATGATAATCTTACAAAATGTCAATTTAAACTTAATTTTGGTTTTACCCCACTACACTTTCATATGTACAACAAATGAATTTGAAGTAACATTTAAAACTATAATATTTATATAATATTTTCTTGATGCTTTGTTGATAAATTTTTTGAATTTCTGTTTATTAACCATATATTAGAAAAATGAATGAATAAATAAAAAAAATAAAAAAAAATTATAACGTAGTTACAAGTAATAATAAAACAATGAACATAAATATGTATTATATTAATTTAGTTAACATAGATTGGAACAGTGTGAGTGTTTTATAAAATTATATTTTAACAGAGAAGTTATTATTTAAATGAGAAAAAGAGTTAATGTAAAGCTAGCAAATAATTTGTACTGATATTGTCACAGTCCTCTTTTCTGTTCATCGTTCTATTTATGTTTTTTTGTAAATGCAGACTCTCCAACGTCATTCTGATGTTATATTTAGGTTCTCTGTCGACTATTGAGACATTATCGAGGTTTGCCGAATGGCCAGTGTTTTTTATATGCTTTGCTAAGGCTCTCGTTTCTTTCTTCGTTTTTATGTCATTCGCGTTTTCGCCGATTCTGATTGCAGGTTTTCGCTTTGTGGTTCCTAGGTAGATTTTATTGCAAGGTTGCTCTTTACCATTGCAATTGATTTTATAAATGACATTGGATTGTTGTTGTGCTTCAATTGGAGTTCTTGTTTTTGTAAAGATGCTGGTCAAAAGTGACATAGGTTTTTGTGCAAATGTAATGTTGCTGTTGGCAATAATATCTTTTAATTGCTTATTTTCTGTAGTTTTTGGTATGTAAGGTACTCTTTTGTATTTTTTATTTATGTTATTAGTGTTGCTAGGATTATTATTTTGAGCTGTTGTAGTTCATTTGTGGTTTTTGTTGGGAAGCTATTATTTTTTAGTATTTCTTGTGCTACTTTAAGATTTTTATTCAAAAATGTTTCGTCGCTGATTGTTATTATTTTGTTAATCATGTTTTGCAGTGTTAATTTTATGGTGTTTAGGTTGATTTGAAAAATAGTTGATAATTCTTCCTGACGATGTCGGTTTCCGGTACCAGCCAAAAATTAATTTATTGTTAGGTTAGGTTGTAACGAAGTTTTCCGGGGTAAGCGTCAGGCGGTTGTCCAGGATTATTTTCTGTTGGGTTTCGTTACAAAACATTTATTTTCGTTGTATTATGAATTCTTTATTTGTCGTACTTATCATAACTTATACATACATATGTTCTTAAATATCTTTTCTATACAAACTACTGCTGTAAATTTGGGAAAATTACTATGGTTCTGATTTGTATGACAGACAAGTTGTCGATTCGGGCGTGTTGTCGTATATTAACGTGGAGTCACCTTTAATGTCTACCACGTCGTTAATATCGACGAAGAAAACCGAAGTATATGTTTGAAACACAAGTTGTAGGTTCGAAGGCGCGTTGTCGTATATTAACGTGGAGTCACCTTTAATGTCTACCACGTCGTTAATATCGACGAAGAAAACCGAAGTGTATTTGAAATATCAGTTGTAGGTTCGAAGGCGCGTTGTCGTATATTAACGTGGAGTCACCTTTAATGTCTACCACGTCGTTAATATCGACGAAGAAAACCGAAGTGTATTTGAAATATCAGTTGTAGGTTCGAAGGCGCGTTGTCGTATATTAACGTGGAGTCACCTTTAATGTCTACCACGTCGTTAATATCGACGAAGAAAACCGAAGTATATGTTTGAAACACAAGTTGTAGGTTCGAAGGCGCGTTGTCGTATATTAACGTGGAGTCACCTTTAATGTCTACCACGTCGTTAATATCGACGAAGAAAACCGAAGTGTATTTGAAATATCAGTTGTAGGTTCGAAGGCGCGTTGTCGTATATTAACGTGGAGTCACCTTTAATGTCTACCACGTCGTTAATATCGACGAAGAAAACCGATGTGCATTTATGAGGCACAAGTTGTAAGCTCGATGGCGCGTGGTCGTATATTAACGTGGAGTCACCTTTAATGTCTACCACGTCGTTAATATCGACGAAGAAAACCGAAGTATATGTTTGAAACACAAGTTGTAGGTTCGAAGGCGCGTTGTCGTATATTAACGTGGAGTCACCTTTAATGTCTACCACGTCGTTAATATCGACGAAGAAAACCGATGTGCATTTATGAGGCACAAGTTATAAGCTCGATGGCGCGTGGTCGTATATTAACGTGGAATCACCTTTAATGTCTACCACGTCGTTAATATCGATGAAGAAAACCGAAGTATATGTTTGAAACACAAGTTGTAGGTTCGAAGGCGCGTTGTCGTATATTAACGTGGAGTCACCTTTAATGTCTACCACGTCGTTAATATCGACGAAGAACGATGCGGGAAGTCTGAGCGCACGATGCAGACTGACTGCTGAGTGCCAACGCGATGTCTATATTAACTTGGAGTTATCTTTAATATCTACCAAGTCGTTAATATGGACGAAGAACGATGCGAAGGTCTGAGCGCACGATGCAGACTCACTGCTGAGTGCCAACGCGATGTCTATATTAACTTGGAGTTACCTTTAATATCTGCCAAGTCGTTAATATAGGCGAAGAGACGATGTGGACAGCTCGAGCATCCACCACAGACTGCCCAGTTGACTGTTTTGATGCTGAATTTATGTTTATTCATACCATCCGATCGGTTGCGTAGTCAAGTCGTTGTTTAGCTCGTCTTAGTGTTTGATGTTGTAGTCGCTCCTGTTGTGGTCGCTTGTTGTTTTGTGTATGATCACTTGGCAGTTGCGCTGTTTGATGTTGTAATCACTTATGTTGTATTGTAGGTACGCCGTGTTGCGTCTTGAGATTTTGTAGTCGTTGATTGCATTGATTTTTAAGCTCTTCTTATTCTTTTATAGTTATTTTTTATAACTAAATTTTGTTGATTAAATTAATATTTAATGATAAAAATAAAAAAATAAGCTTAGATTTAGGAATTCATTTTGTAATTTCTTAAAAGTAGACTTAGGTGGTAACAAAAAAAATAGGATTTTATTATATACATATATTTAAATAATTTGCCTAAGTTTCTTATATGTGCGTGATTTTTATTGGCTGGGTAAAAATCAACGTCACATTTCACCATTTCTTGCGGGTGATTTAGAAGAATTCTCCTCTCCTGTTGTAGACCAGTACATAGGTCTCGTTTTCGACTTTGATTAGGCATTTGTATCGTTTTCCGAAGCGACCCCCGTGTGCCTTGATTGCTGCTTGTAATGCTGTCGACATACCAGTATTTTCTCCGATGCACAGATTCTCGCTGTCGCATAAAGATAATACTTCTCCGTCTTTCGTGTCGGCATCGTTTGTATTGTTGTTGTTCTCTTGATGGCTGTTATGTTTGTTGCTGATTTGGTTGTTGTTGTTGTTTTTATCATTGTTTTCATTAGTGCTTTTATTGTTTTTACTAATATATCTGTTGATGTTACTGTTGTTACTGCTGCTACTGCTGCTGCTGCTACTACTGCGTCGGGTTGGAGACTGGTTGGTGGTATCTTCGCTTTGTACTAAGGATGGCATGTTTTGTTGCATCGGGTCTGCTGCGGGATTTTGTCTGTTGGCCAGAGAATCGATATCGTAGGTGTGTACTATGATACTACTTCTGCCTGGAGGATTCACTAGTACGGTGTCCTTTAGTTGTTCTCTAGTCTCTTCGTCGCTGCTTACTTCCTGTGACGGCGTATGTATGACCCGCTGAAGGCATGGAAGTGGGGTTATAGTTGCTTGACTGTGCTTTATTTGCTTTGGGTGTCCCCTTTTTTTAGTTTGGTACTTTTTTCTTCTCTCTGTGCCTAATGATTTTATTTGCTTCTTCTTGTTGGCTTTAAATTTTTTTTCTTTTTCTCTGGGGCTATTCTTTTGGTGTAACTCTGCAGTGTTGCAACTTCATTTGATGTGGTTCGTTCTTCTAACCTCAGAGTCTGGCCTCCACAACTGATAGTTGCTCCTATTTTTGTCAGAAAATCCATTCCAAACAACAAATCGTCGACAGCGTCCGGAAGGACTAGTAAAGGTATTTGACATATCTTATCACCTAAGCGCACGTTCATTACTAGTGCTTCGCGTATTCTACGGTGAGTGCTATTAGCAAGTTTAATATTAATTTTTACAGTGATCACATTCTCGGAGTTCCTCAGTTGGCTTGCCAATATCTCGCTCACAAAACTACGCATAGCTCCAGTGTCAATGGTACCAATGATTATTTGTTCACCAATGGTCACTGTAGCTAAAATCCGATGGTTGGCGTGATCTAGTGCGATGTCTGGGTAGGAGACGGCGGTACTGCAGGCAGCCTTGTCACTCCGCGATTTTGATGAGGCTGCTGGCGGTTTCCCGACTGGCAACATTCGATGGTCCTTGTATTTCTCCTACCACAGTCCCAGCAGAAGATGATTCGGCGGTTCCGGCAATCTCTTGAGAAGTGCCCGTTTTGTCCGCATTTACGGCATGCTGTTCTGGTATCTATCCGATCATCTGTTGCTACCATGAAATTTCGTTCGCTGTTGCGTCTTGTTTGTGATGTCGGTGGCTCTCTGGTGGTGGCTTGTATCGCTTCAAAATCATCAGTCATCGTAATGAGCTCTGTAAGGGTTGTAAAATCTTTTCGGCGAATGTATAACTGATAATCCGGGTGGCAGTTTCTATATATTCTTTCCAATTTTTCTGCATCAGTGTATCGAGCGTGTCTCATCATATTTTGAATGGCTATGAAGTAATCCTTAAATGGTTCACGTTGGCGTTGTTGACGATGTCGGATTTCATCCTCCAGCTGTTCAAAGTAACGAGCTGGCAAAAAAAAATTACAGAAATCCCTTTTGAACTGTTCCCACTGGTTCCAGCCGATATTATTATTTCTAAACCACGTCAAGGCTCGATCTCGTAATAATTCGGGCATGGTACAGGGAAGTTGATTTTTATCTATGCCGTAGACTTCGGCCAGTTCCTCAATCCGTTCAATAAATGCTAATGGATCCTTGCCTCCGTTGTATTTCTCGGACCATTTCCTGACTTTATCAATAATGGTGGAGTAACCTGGGCTGTAATTGGTGGTTGTGGACATGGTTGTATTTGAAGTACCAGTTGCGGCACCTATTGGTGTATCTTCTTCTGTTGTTGTCTCCTTGATTTCGGGCTTTTGAATCGAGTGGGTTCCTGGCATTGGTGAAGGACTTCTTCCGTGTTTAACTTCCAGCTCCTTAAAGCGTTCTAGGACGTCTGGGTCACTTTCTTCGTTGATGATTCCCGCAAACCGCTTTCTTAGCTCCTCAACTGATCCTGAAGGGCTGAAGTTAAACTCGCTGGCGTATGTCATTAAATCGTCTTTGCGTAGCTGCCAAACCCACGTTGCTTTCACCATTTTAACTGATTATATTTTTTTTTTTTCACTGTGTATATAGATATTAATTTTAAATTTTTAAAAAAATTTTTTTTTTTGAATATATATATATTTTTCAATCTTCACTTGTGTAATTATCAATGTTTCTTATTTTCTTTAAATTTTAGTTTTTAAATGTTTAATTTTTTTTACCGTGTATTTCAAATGTTTAAATTTTTTTTTTCACTGTGTATTTCAAATGTTTTAAATGTTTTAATTTTTTTTTTTTCACTGTGTATTTCAAATGTTTTTAAATGTTTTAATTTTTTCTTTTTTTTAAATTTTCACAGTCCGTGCTCGGGCGCCATTTGTAACGAAGTTTTCCGGGGTAAGCGTCAGGCGGTTGTCCAGGATTATTTTCTGTTGGGTTTCGTTACAAAACATTTATTTTCGTTGTATTATGAATTCTTTATTTGTCGTACTTATCATAACTTATACATACATATGTTCTTAAATATCTTTTCTATACAAACTACTGCTGTAAATTTGGGAAAATTACTATGGTTCTGATTTGTATGACAGACAAGTTGTCGATTCGGGCGTGTTGTCGTATATTAACGTGGAGTCACCTTTAATGTCTACCAGTCGTTAATATCGACGAAGAAAACCGAAGTATATGTTTGAAACACAAGTTGTAGGTTCGAAGGCGCGTTGTCGTATATTAACGTGGAGTCACCTTTAATGTCTACCACGTCGTTAATATCGACGAAGAAAACCGATGTGCATTTATGAGGCACAAGTTGTAAGCTCGATGGCGCGTGGTCGTATATTAACGTGGAGTCACCTTTAATGTCTACCACGTCGTTAATATCGACGAAGAAAACCGAAGTATATGTTTGAAACACAAGTTGTAGGTTCGAAGGCGCGTTGTCGTATATTAACGTGGAGTCACCTTTAATGTCTACCACGTCGTTAATATCGACGAAGAAAACCGATGTGCATTTATGAGGCACAAGTTATAAGCTCGATGGCGCGTGGTCGTATATTAACGTGGAATCACCTTTAATGTCTACCACGTCGTTAATATCGATGAAGAAAACCGAAGTATATGTTTGAAACACAAGTTGTAGGTTCGAAGGCGCGTTGTCGTATATTAACGTGGAGTCACCTTTAATGTCTACCACGTCGTTAATATCGACGAAGAACGATGCGGGAAGTCTGAGCGCACGATGCAGACTGACTGCTGAGTGCCAACGCGATGTCTATATTAACTTGGAGTTATCTTTAATATCTACCAAGTCGTTAATATGGACGAAGAACGATGCGAAGGTCTGAGCGCACGATGCAGACTCACTGCTGAGTGCCAACGCGATGTCTATATTAACTTGGAGTTACCTTTAATATCTGCCAAGTCGTTAATATAGGCGAAGAGACGATGTGGACAGCTCGAGCATCCACCACAGACTGCCCAGTTGACTGTTTTGATGCTGAATTTATGTTTATTCATACCATCCGATCGGTTGCGTAGTCAAGTCGTTGTTTAGCTCGTCTTAGTGTTTGATGTTGTAGTCGCTCTTGTTGTGGTCGCTTGTTGTTTTGTGTATGATCACTTGGCAGTTGCGCTGTTTGATGTTGTAATCACTTATGTTGTATTGTAGGTACGCCGTGTTGCGTCTTGAGATTTTGTAGTCGTTGATTGCATTGATTTTTAAGCTCTTTTTATTCTTTTATAGTTATTTTTTATAACTAATTTTTGTTGATTAAATTAATATTTAATGATAAAAATAAAAAAAATAAGCTTAGATTTAGGAATTCATTTTGTAATTTCTTAAAAGTAGACTTAGGTGGTAACAAAAAAAATAGGATTTTATTATATACATATATTTAAATAGTTTGCCTAAGTTTCTTATATGTGCGTGATTTTTATTGGCTGGGTAAAAATCAACGTCACAAGGTTAGCACGGGAGATGACAGTTGTCATCATAACTTAGGCCGTAGTTGTATGCCCTGTTTATAACTTCGTTTTCAATCTATGCAAACCATTTAGAAATTTTTAAAAACTTCAAAATGGATTTCGGACACTTTTGAGCGATGTCTTCAAGAGAGTCGAAGAAGTGGAATCCGAATACCTTATAACGCCGATTTGTCAGCGCTGGGCATTCACAAAGATAACGAAAGACAGACTCTTCGACGTCAGGAAGCCCTAGTCTTGAGGCATGCTTGCCAATAAAATAGTGTCCTGTAATAATACCGACAAAGATCCTCAGGGTTTGTTTGTCTAATGGGATCACTTTTCGCATTCTATTAGCATCATAATAAGGCTAGATTGCCCTCGACGTATAACATGTTGTCATGTTAGACCATCTCTTATAAGCCCAATTTATACATTTTGAATCAATTTTGGCCCTAATAAAGGCTAGTGGTTTCATAATATTAGGTTCAGAAATAATATCAATTTTCGAACCTTTCCTAGCAAGTTCATCTGCAGTTTCGTTGCCAATGAAGTCGCTCTGTCCAGGCACCCAACACACAGTTAAGTTGCATTTTCCACCGATTTCACATAGCGATTTCTTGCAATCTAGAACCAAGCGGGATTCGATAATATTAGATCCAAGGGCATTAATGGCTGCTTGGCTATCGACGTACAGTGGCTCACAGCTTATTTTATGCAGTGCATACTTTTAACTTCAACACTCTATAATTTTGAAACTGAATGGAATATAAAAAAAAAATTTGATATTTGAAAGAGCAAAAATTTTAGTTTAAAAAATATGTTTATTTTTTATTAAGAAGTATAAACTGGATTTTTAAAAATTGAAAATCAAAACAATTTCAGGTCACAGCTTATTTTATGCAGATGTGTATAGACTGTATAAACACTGTCAAAAGTAATAATTTAGTATTTTTAATATTTAGTGTAGTAGCCTATTTGGTCAACTACACGGAAAAAACACCAGCTCAAATTTTATTAAAAATTAATAGGAGATTATAAAAATTAAAATCTGAAAACAAATATTACTCTTTTATAGTAATAAAAAAAAATTCATTATTAAAAATTCTATTCTAGTTTGTAATTATTTTCATTTTACATTTTTTATTAAGTGCATATTAAAAATTATTTTCTTCATTTTATTTATTACCTAAAAACTTTGAAATTTTACAAAGAATTTATTAAATTTTAATAAATTGCGCATTAGAATTTTTACATATTTCAAATTGTAATATATGATTCCCGTTTTATAATTTTTAAAAAGTAGTTATAGAAAAATTATTTCAAGATTATTAATTTTTATTATATTAAATTTTATTTCTCTTTTGTTTTTAATTTGTACTCTGTTTGAGTTCTCAACATGTTCATGCAAAAAAATAAATATATAAGGCTTGCCAAACTCTTACTAATTGGCTTTGAAGTAATGTGTTGAACAGAATTAGGACGGGGTCGGGAAAGCGGCAACGGAAACTCGCTGGCCGTCCAAATTTTGTTCAACATACAAAAAATTTTAAAAATCAATTTCAGTTATTATTATTTCATCATAAAAACTTTATAATGTAGTTTTTAAAAAATAGTACAGTCCTTTTAAAATATAATAAATTATTGCAGAAATTTTAATATCTACTTTGTAAAAATTAAAAACTTGTATTCGAAAAATTAATGCCTGCTTGATGCAATTTTTATATTACGCTTAGTAATTTTTAATAGACACTCGAACCGTTTCTAAATTGCTAAACTACCTACTAATTTTTCTTAAATTTTGATTAATATTTACAATAATTTCGAGTTTCGTTTTTTCCGTGTACGGCTTTAAGATGGTTTGGCATCGAAGCTGTAGTTTTTTTAATTGGTATCTGGCGGAATATTACGCCTCTAAATTTTAAGTGCCTCTTTATGGTAATTTTTCAAAATCGCACATAAACTTACATTAAGGTCTGAGTAATCGCACAAGCGATTGGTGCGTGGAACGCGGACATCGTGAACAGAAGGCACGAGCTGGTTTGCCTCGCTAGCAGTTTCGGGAGATGGTATGGGTTCGCTGCTGCCCAAGGTGTACCTGCACCACAAATTTATTTCTCGTGCTTAAGCTGCGTTTTGCTGAGCAGTTTTTTTTCTTAAGAAAACTATTTTTATAAAAAAATTATCAAAAGTCAAAACCAAACTTTGTACACGTTACCAAAAATAGCGAATTATTCAAGAAAAAAAAAACTGTGGGACTCCCTAAAATTTATCTTTGTAGCCAATCCTCGAGCACTGTGGACCGCTGTGCGATTTTAAGGTTCACCCTATTCGGGTTGTGGTTCTACGTAGGACTACTTCGCAAAATTTAAGCAGTCATGGATAAATGTTTTTCCTTGTGCCTTTATTTAAGAAAAAAGATTGATTTTTATTTAATCATTTTTTTATTTTTTTGCAATTATTTATGCAATTTGTTTTTCTTTTCTTCTCTCTTTTATTTCTTTTTTTGTTTTTTTTGGTTTTTATTTGTTTAATACATATTTTTATTTAATATTTAAATTAATATTAAATTTAAATTTACGTTAAACTTATATTCTTAATGGCAAAATTAATTATTAAATTAATAAGTGGCCATGATTAAAGTGTTTTCAAAATAATTAAAGTTAATTAGTTTCTTTTTTTTTCTTAAGCTTCTCTCACGGTCAAAATAAAACGCAGACTTGAATTTTGCAAGAGGTTTTATATTTTGATGCGTAAAATAATATCTACTCTTGATTAACGGTTTTAAGTTTGTTTGATACTCTTACTAGGGACAAGTTTTGAGTATTTTCAAAACTGTCCACCTAACAATAATAAATTCTAGGAACCTTTTCCAAATAAACACATAATTGCTAGTTTTATAATCAGAAATTACAACTTATTTATATGAAAAAATATATTGTTTTTTGTAGTTTTTTTACGCGTTTTTAATTTCTCACACATTCTTTAATTATTTATTATTTATTTATTTTAAATAATACGGTAAAATTGATTTTAATAGCGCGTAAGACCTATTTTTGCCTTGATGATGCTTTCCATTCGTAAAGGCATGCTCTCATAGTTTCCGTATTAATTCCATTAAAATATCGTTATACCAAGTGGATTCAATTATTTCGTTTAACTTTGGAATATTATTAGGGTTTTGTTGGCGCATTTTGCGTTTTAAAATGTCCCAATCATTCACAATGGGATTGAGGTTGGGGCTGTTACCGGGCCATGGACTGACTCAATTCCCAAAAAGTCGTTATATTCCTTTACCTATGCAAAAATAAATAGTTCATTATTGTAAATCTATCAAAAAAAATGTAAAAAATAATTATTGTGAGTGGGACACTTACCGATTCCGACCGATGACAAGGTGCAGAATCGTTTTGAAATATGACTTTTGCTACGTGCTCGCTTAGTCGGTCGATGCTAGGTAAAACGCCGTTTTTTACGATATCAATATAAGCTGCGGAGTTCACATAACCTTCCGGAAGAAGAATCTCTTCCACCCCACATCTTGTTATTGCCCCTATTTGACCAAAGCAAAATTCATATTTCAAGACGATTCTGCACCTTGTCATCGCTCGAAATCGGTAAGTGTCCCACTCACAATAATTATTTTTTAGATTTTTTTGAAAGATTTACAATAATGAACTATTTATTTTTGCATAGGTAAAGGACTTTGATTTTTCTTAAGTTTCTTTCTCACTGATTCTTTTATTGATGTCATTATGAATGTTGTGTCTACTGTTTCACGATGTCAACTGTCTCAACGTCAAGATTTTTCGTTTTCAAAGTCCAATTGTTTCAATGTCAGCTTTCTTTCTTTACTTGTCTTTCTTTTTCTTTTGTTTGTATGTTGTTTAGAATGTATGTATGAATACATTTTTTTGTAATGGAGCGCTGGCGCTTCCGCGAAGTTTTTCGTTAGTTTCTTTTTTTATTTTATAAGTCGATATATTTCATTAACACAAAACCGCAATGTGAAGGCTCGCGGCACGCAATGAAAAGGTTTACAAAGTCGACCCACGAGGTTACGAAGATTTTCTCTATGTTCAAAATTTGAAAGAATAAAACTTTTTAGATGAAAATATTTCTTTTTCTTAAAGCTGCATATGTTAAATTGTTCAAATCCTAAGTTTTTTTTTTAAGTTGCTAGATTTAAGCTATACTAATTTTCACTATTGGCTATCGACGACAACCAACCCACAATCTGCTCAGCTTTTTTCAATGCTTTTGCCTTTAGTATTTTGTAATTTTATGCAAATTTGACAAAAACAAGTTCACACGCGGAGATATTTTGTTTCTCTTCAAAATTCTTGATTTTCTTTTTAAATTACTTATTAAAATTAATTACTAAAATATAAAATATTTTTATTTTGTTTTATAAATTGCGCAAATTATGCGTTTTGCCTGAACTTTAACAATTTGGAAATGAAGACACACCACGAGCAGAACTACAAACTTTTGCGTATGTGACCAGCGATAGATGCAATTCAATCGGCGATAACTCCTCGACTCCCGTGTGTTCTGAAACTTTTCTTTGTCCGGCCTCAGTTACAGCAACCGACGCGCAGATCCGTGATCTGATTGGCTGTAACTGAGCGCGCACAGAAAAATCTCGATCACATGACGCGATAACGCGACATTTTCGACAAAAATGTCAATTTGACATTTCTGGTTTGACCTGTTACATCTGCAACGCCCGTGTCCAACTGATGGCACATTTTTGATTTGCTAATCTTATATTGCAAATTTCAATTTTAATTGCCAATAAGGACTTGTACCGATACAAAACAGTTTTTCGAAATCTGCTGTTGTGGGTTGCAAAAACTGAAGGCTCTACTTTCTAATATCCTTCGCGTGAAAAATGCCTAGTCGTTTATTGTTCATGTCTGCTAGCTCATAATAAGCCGTACCCATTCTTTTAATCACCTGAGCCTTTTCGAAAATATTTGGCATTTTTGCATTAAAGTGATCGGAAGCTTTGCTTTGAGCAAAACTCCTACGATACATAATTTGACCGATTTCGAAACGAACTGGACGTGAACGCATATTATAATTTTTAGCATTTGTATCATATGCCTTTTTCAAATTCTCTCGCACCTTTTCGCGAATCATCTCTGTTTTCTCTTCATGTTTTATGTCAGCGGTCGGATCTTCAATAAGTTTTAGATTTCGCAAAACTTCAAAAGAATTTGCGTGGCAGATCATATTTTGACCGAAAACAACAAAGTATGGAGAAAAACCAGAGGACGAGTGCACTGAGTTTCTGAGAGCAATGCTAATAGCAAATAATTTTTCATCCCAATCCTTTTGATTTGGGTTAATGTAAGCTCTAACAGCAGCGATGACTGAACGATTGACTCGTTCAACGGTATTAGATTGCGGAGAATAGTTGGCAGTATAATTATGCGTCACCCCATATTTCTTTAAAAGGTCTTTGAAAAGTTTAGATCACCATTGTCAGAGGTGATGACTTCAGGAACACCAAAAATGGCAAAAATTCGATTTTCAAGAAAATCAACAATTTTGTTGGCAGTGAAACTCCTGATTGGCTCTAGAAAATGAAACTTTGAGAGATGATCCAGGATAATCACCATACCCATGTTTCCTGAGCGTGATCTTGGATAAGGTTCAAGAAGGTCTACGTAGAGTTTTTGAAAAATTCGGACATACGTTGCCTGCTTACCTATAGGATGAAGAATGTGATTTGGGGCTTTTGTTTGCTTGCAAATTTCACAAGACAGAACATGATCTCGCACTTGTTTAGACATGCGTGGCCAGAAATAAAAAGTTTTAAGTTTATTTAAAGTTTTACCGACTCCACCATGAGAACTCATCGGATGGTCATGTGCTCTTAGAATAAGATATTGTCTCATTTCCAAAGGAACCAATATCTTCTATGATTGCTCTTCCTGAATCGGATCACCGCTAGCAAATTCGCAACGTTTATAAATTATACCATCTTTAACTTGTATATCTGGTTGCTTGCTTGGTTCTTTTTGAAATTCCACAATCACCTTTAAATAATATTCGGTTTTGAAAAATTCCGTATAGTTCTCGATAAAGTATCAGGAATCACGTTTTGGCTGCCTTTCCGATGAAGAATGGTAAATTTGAAGCCCTGCATTTTCAGTGCCCAGCGCGCAAGTCTGCCATGCAAATCGGTTTGACTCATAAGCCATTTTAACGAAGCATGATCGGTTATAACCTCGAATTCATGTCTTTCGACATAAGCTCGAAATTTTTTATGGCCATAACCGCCGCAAGACATTCTTATTTGGAAACTGTATAGTTTCTTTGCGCTTGGTTGAATTTATGGGACATGTATGCAATGGGAACTTCATCACCTTCATCGGTACGTTGTGCCAAAACCGCTCCAACTCCAAATTGACTAGCGTCACATTGGATGGAAAAAGGACGAGAAAAATCAGTACTGTGTAGCACTGGTGCACTACTTAAACTATTTTTGAGTGAGTCGAAAGCAGCAATTGCGTCTCCGGTCCAAACAAATTTACGAGCTTTTTGTAACATATTTGTCAAAGGGGTAGAAATTGAAGCATAATTTTGCACAAACCTTCGGTACCATCCACAGAAACCTAGAAAGCGACGAAGTTGTCTAACAGTTTTCGGACGAGGAAATTCTTTTATCGCTTTTACTTTGTCCGGATCGGTTCTTATAGTTCCATGTCCAATGACATGACCAAGGTAGTGAATTTGCTTGAGCAAAAATTTGCTTTTCTCAATATTAATTGTAAGACCAGCACGTTTAATGCAAAAGGCTACTTCTTGCAGAAGGGCAATATGGTCATCGAAAGTTTCGGTTATTAACAACAAATCGTCTAATTATACAAATACTTTAGTTCACAAATGAGCAGGAATTACCTTATCCATGAGACGGGTCATGGTCTGCGGCGCATACATAAGCCAAATGGTATTGTAACAAATTGATACAGAGGTCGGTTGGGTACAGTGAAGGCTGTCCTATCCCTTGACGCTTCATCTAACGGAATTTGCCAGAAGGCATCCTTCAGGTCTAAGCTTGAAATAAACTGTGCCTTCGGGAGCCTGCTGAGAATTCCGTCGATGAGCGGCAAAGGATAAGCATCCTTCACTGTGACCCCATTGACTTTACGTGCGTCGAGACACATACAAACTTTATTCGGTTTGACGATTAGTGCAACAGGAGATGACCATGCGCATTGAGATTCTTCGATAACGCCAAGAGAAAGCATTCTATCAATCTCCGCAAAAAGAAGTTTTTCAACGCCTGGTGAAACAGAAAAATGCCTTTGTTTTATAGGCTTCGCTTCCCCTACATCAATGACATGGCTTATAAAGTTTGTTCGGCCTAAGTCTTTTTCAGAAAAAGAAGGAATTAATAAAATTGTTGCATTTAAATTTGCTTGCTGTCGAGCATTTAACACATGATGATTGGAGTCCAACTCCGCAATGTTCAAATTAACAGAAATCGGAATATCCTCATGAAAAATATCACTTGCCAAACCGAAAGTCTTCACAAAATCAACGCCCAAACATAAGTCTTGAGAAAGAGTTTGAATTATCAAAAATTTGAGAGGTTTGGTTATTCCTCTAAAAGTAATACAAGTTTCAACGAAACCCAATGCAAAATGATTTGTTTCATCCGCAGTTTTAAGGTAAGCCTTAACTTTGTGCCAATGGTATTGGTTATCTTCTAAAAATTTTTAGCCAATTTGTTGGCTAAACAACTGACAGAGGCACCAGTATCGACAAGTCCTTCAATTTTTTCATTAAAAATTAAAATTTGAGCATAGGGACGTAAATCATCTTTAGGTTTATCAAAAACCACTGAAGAACAAATAAATTTTTTCTTCGCTTTAAAATTTTTCCAAAACTTTCTCAATCTTAAAGTGGAAGGTTTCTTATGCGTTGCCTTCATCAGAAAAAATTCGCTTACGGGCTGCTATATTTCCTGCCAACGAATGTGTTTAAATTGCCGAATAGGTAAAACTGTAGGAGGTGGTTTAATTTCAGGTTTATTTTCAAATTTCAAAATAGGATTGACTGGTTTCAAAATAAATGTGGTGGTTTGGCATGCCGCATCACTTTTTAAGGTGGTGGTGGTGCGGTTGGCAACTCTAAGAAATGGTTATTTGAGAGATCTTCTGTGTTAACGTTTACTTCCGATACGTTGCGTGCAGCTTGGAAGTTTCTGGTCGACCTGCCGTACACGGAAAAAACGTAACTCAAAATTATTCTAAATATTAATGAAAATTTAAGAAAATTTAGTAGGTAATTTAGTAATTTAGAAACGATTCGAGTTTAGATTAAAAATTACTAAGCGTAATATAAAAATTGCATCTAAGCAGGCATTAATTTTTCGAATGCTAGTTTCTAATTTTTACAAAGTAGATATTAAAATTTCTGCAATAATTTATTATATTTTAAAAGGACTGTACTATTTTTTAAAAAGTACCTTATAAAGTTTTTATGATGAAATAATAATAACTGAAATTGATTTTTAAAATTTTGTACATCAGTTTGTTGAACAAAATTAGGACGGCCAGCAAGTTTCCGTTACCGCTTTCCCGACCCCGTCCCAATTCTGTTCAACACATTTCTTTTAAGCCAATTAGTAAGAGTTTGGCAAGCCTAATATGTTTATTTTTTTGCATGAACATGTTAAGAACTCAAACAGAGTACAAATTAAATATAAAAGAGAAATAAAATTCAATATAATAAAAATTACTAATCTTAAAATAATTTTTCTAAATCTACTTTTTATAAATTATAAAGCGGGAATCATATATTACAATATGAAATATGTAAAAATTCTAATGCCACAACTTATTAAAATTTAATAAATTCTTTGTAAAATTTCAAAGTTTTTAGGTAATAAATAAAATGAATAAAATAATTTTTAATATTCACTTAATAAAAAATGTAAAATGAAAATAATTACAAACTAGAATAGAATTTTTAATAATGATATTTTATTTATTGCTATAAAAGAGTAATATTTGTTTTCAGATTTTAATTTTCATGGAATTTTTGTTTTCTTTGACGAATCAAATCCAATATGCCAAAGTCTGTTCGACGATCTCGAAACTGATCACGAAGTTCTGTACACAGAGTTTCTGTGGATTGTAAGGTGGAAGTCCAAATGAAAATGGAGAATTGTTTATCACATTTCTAAGCGCTTGGTGTATGTCAGAAGAACGCCCAAAAGTTACAGGTGGATTTGGATCTCGATTCAGATCAGGAGGTGCATTACTGACTGAGTTTAAATTCATTTTAGCCAATTGAGCCTTCACAGCTTCGTCAATCAACTTTTGCAACTGTGCGTCTGAAAACTGAGGTACATTAGTTTGCGCACTTGCTTGATTTGATAAGTCTGTGGATAATGGATGCACTCCTGACATGTTGAGATTCTGTGCAGGTGTTACTGAAATATTTTGATCCATTAAATTTTTGTAACTTCGGGTTACTGGACGACTATTTTTAGGAATCGTACCTGTGTGTGTAGCAGCTGGTATTGTTGTGAAGAACTATGAATGGGGTTGCATGGTTTAATTTTTTTCGTACTGCACAACGCCTGACAGTAAGGGCAGTTGCGAGTCTCTGGAAACCAATTCAAAATACATTCCGAATGGAAAATATGGAAGCAGGGAGTTATACTCAAATTTTCACCATCTAGCATTTGTTGCTTGCGCACTGCACAGGGATTGTCTGGGACTTCACCCAGAATGGACAAATCCTCATTGCTACGATGTAGAGGCATTTTTCACGTAATTGTTTTTTTTTAAAAACCCGAAATCGCGACAGAGATGCAAAAGTATCAAAAGACCAAAAGATAAAATTTTGTAATAAAAAAAAATTGCCGAAAGTTAAATTTTATGATACCCCGTGGAATTATCCACTATTTCCAAAATATCAAATTTTCAAATTGTTTGTAAATTGTTAGCATAAAGATACATACTCGCAAAAAAAAATTTCACAAATTTATCAAAATTAGATTTGTTAAATTTTCTCTTTTATCATAAAAAACATTTACAAAAAAAAATTATTTTGCCTTCATAAAATTTTAGCATTTCTTCATGCAAAAAAAACTTTTCATATTTATCAAAAGTTTCATTTGTCAAATTTTGTTTTTCAAAAAAAAAATTTGTCAATCAATTTTTCCTTCTTTGTAAAAAAAAATTTCGAATTGACAAAGAAAAGAAATTTCAAATTTTCCTTAATTAATAAATGACAGCTTGGTCCTATGTAGAACTTTTCCAAAATATTTTATTTTTAATTATTTGATCAACCACGAAGAAAATTTTAGGGAGGAAAATCGGAATCTACAAAAATTTAAAGCTCATTTCAAACATGAACTTGAATTACAGCATAATCAAGTCTCAGTAAAGCGGTCGAAAAGCGCAATGAAATGGAACTAAATCCAGCAAATTTATCTTAACTTGCAGCTGCAATTCGCATTCAAGCCAAAAGAGTGTACCAAATTATCAAAATTATCATAATGTCAAAATTTCTGAAGTTTACTCCATTTAAAAAAATGGAAAAATTTAGTCTTCTATTACAGGATCATATATATATAATAATAGAGTTTAGCTACTACAGCTATTTGCTTTCTTAGCAATTTAGCATGAAGCTTTAAAACCAAGTAAAAAGCTTATATAATAATGGAAATGAAAAAATTATACATGCAATTAATTTTTTATTTTTTTATAATTTCTTCTTAGCTTTATCACACTTTCTCAACATACCCACCCAGATCATATGTATATGAATGTAATTGTATGAATTTATTAACATGGTCCAAGGCATAAATGTTAGAAAAAATTTACCCATCATGCGGTGGGGCTCGGACAACACAAACATAACGACCAACAACCATTAAGCTACAAAATTAACTATAGTTATTTTTCAATCTAAGCTTGAGTTGACCTTTTGACAAGCTAATATCATATACATCGCAATTATTAATAAGAGTAGTCATGCGATTAAAAGGAGCTGTAGCCATATAATTAGTTCTACTGAAAGGTTGGTAAAATAATTGATAAGAGTTACGGTAACTCCTGCGATTAGTATTTAAATGAATATAATTAAGAAGCTCTGGTGCAGCAAGAGACCCAGTCACAAGTTGATGCAGAAAAAGTATATCCGCGATATTTCTACGCGAGCTCAAAGACTGCATATGTAGTAACTTCAAACGATCCTCATAAGGAGGAAGGTTTAAAGAGTCAATCCAATTTAAGCCATTGAGAGCAAAACGAATAAAATTTTTTTGAATTCTCTCAATTCTATTAATGTGAATATTATAAAATGGTGACCACACTTGGCTGGCGTACTCTAAGTGAGGACGCACTATTGTATTATATAAAGTCACCGTTACTAAAGGGCTATTAAATTCTTTTGCCCACCTCTTAATGAAGCCAAGCAGAGATGAGGATTTTTTACAAATTTGATTAATATGCTCATTAAAAGTTAATTTTACATCAAAATGTATACCTAGATCTTTGACTAAATCAACACGACCAATTTTCTTATCTTTTAATTCGTAATCAAACTCCACAATATTTTTTCTCCTGGTGAAAATCATAGTTTGGCATTTATCAGGATTAAGATGTAAGTTATTTTTAGAACACCAAACCTCAAAGGATTTCAAATCAGACTGAAGTGGAATAGTATCCCCAACCCCCTTCACGTTCCTGTAAATTTTCATGTCATCTGCATATATTAGCAGATGCGAGTTTTTAATGACATGTGTAACGTCATTAATTGCTAAAATGAACAGGAGCGGCCCCAGGTGGCTTCCTTGTGGAACACCTGATGCCGCGCTGAATGGGGAGGAAAACACCCTCCGAAATCTTATCTGATATGAGCGATCAAGATTCAATCCAGCTGACAAAACTTAAAGGAAATCCAAGCTTTTTTAACTTAAACAAAATCAAATTATGTGGTAATTTGTCAAATGCTTTACTGAAGTCAGTGTAGATGCAGTCAACTTGCCCACCAGAGTCAAAAGAGCTTAATGCAAAGGAAGTAAAATCAAGGAGGTTAGAAACTGTAGATCTGCCATTAACAAAACCATGCTGACGAGTTGTTATGACTTCACTACAGCACACCTTAACTTGATCGTACACAATGCGTTCAAAAATTTTCGGTATCGATGATAACTTCGCTACGGGCCTGTAATTTGAAACATCATTTTTACACCCTTTCTTGAAAATGGGGCTTATGTATGCATTTTTCCAAAATTTAGGAAAATAGCTATATCTAATTGATTTATTAAATAACAAACTGAGGGGCTGACTCAGCACAGAGCTACAGTTGACTAGTACTGTCGCAGGAATACCATCAGGTCCGGAGCTGAAGTCATCATCAAGAGATGAGATATATTTCTCTATTAGTTCAGGTGAGAAATATATCTCATTAATCGAAACTAAAGGGTCGTTATCCATATATTCAAAATAGTTGATCTCAGGGCTAAATAATTCCGTCGAAAAGGATTCTTTAAACAAATTAGCAAACAACCCAGCTATAATTTTTGGGTCGCTAGTGAGCCCATCAACTGTTCTGAATTCTGATGGAAACCCGTCAGACTTTTTTTTTGTATTAATAAATCCCCAAAAATGCTTGGGGTCATGAAGAATATTCAACCTAATTTTATTCAAATATTCAGAATAAACTAAAGCCGACATATCCTTAAATTCATGGAAAAGTCGCTGGTAAGCAACTAAGTCATTTCGGTCCCGGCTACAAACGTATTTGTTCCATGCCCTATTACGGCCATTGCGAATTTTTTTTAAATCCTTTGTGTACCAGGGGTATGAAGAATTATTAACATACCTCTTTGCATAAGGCACCGACAATGCTATAGCCGAAAAAAGTTCACCATAGAAAAATTTAATGCACTCATCAAATGAATTACTCGTATTATTAAAAAAAATAATAAGGTCGTTTAATTTATTCCTTAAATTCTCATTCAACTTTAAAAAGTCAGCTTTTTTAAAATTGAATTCATAAATATTGATGGAAGAACATGCATTAATTAAATTTTCATTGTCAGATTGGTACACAATACTCAAAGGTGGATGATAGGAATCAACCGTAGAAAGAGCATGGATAGCATTTCTCACAACAACATTACTACTATTTGCAGCCAAGACTAAGTCAAGTTGTCGTCCATGAGAATTAGTTATACAACTTACTTGTTGTAAACTTGAAAGTATTTCGTCAACAAAAATTTGTTATTGTCGAGTTTTTGGACACGATGCATAAAAATATGTACCATCATCCGAAGGAGTCCATTTAAGGTCAGGCAAATTGAAATCACCTAACAATAAAATGTCGTCATTAGTGTCTAGTTCATTTATTATGTATTCTACGGACATCGAAAGACATTCGTAGACATCTGCGCTACTATTTGGAGGGACATAAGCGTTAAGAATATAAATATTGTAGTTACAATATGTAACTTTAACGCATAATAGTTCATTTCCACAAAAAGGAACAAATAGGCTCAAAAGCGTCTGAGTGGATCAGAATGGAATCCTCCCGGACTGATAAATCCAGCTACAGGCTTTGATTATTAAATTCTTGAATTTTAAAATTCAAATGACAAAACACAAAAAATTTTCCTTGTAATAGGTTGTTACAAAAAACTTTCAAAAATCCAGAGCTCAGCGAGGGTAATCGGACGGAACCGTATGAATTTGTAGGCAAAATACTAAAAAAATTTTTAAGGGGACATAAATGTCCACTGACGGACAGTTTTCTTTTAACCTTCAACCTCAAACGTCCCACCGTTGGGCGCCAAAATTTGTAATCGCACAGGCGATTGGTGCGTGGAACGCGGACATCGTGAACAGCGGCAGCACGAGCTGGTTTGCCTCGCTAGCAGTTGCGGGAGATGGTATGGGTTCGCTGCTGCCCAAGGTGTACCTGCACCACAAATTTATTTCTTCGTTTTGCTGAGCACGTTACCAAAAATTGTGAATTATTCAAGAAAAAAAAAATTGTGGGACTCCCTAAAATTTATCTTTGTAGCCAATCCTCGAGCACTGGCCTTAGGCTTGGGCCCTACTTAACCCACCCTACCTCTTGGACCGCTGGGCGATTTTAAGGTCCACCCTATTCGGGTTGTGGTTCTACATAGGACTAATTCGCAAAATTTAAGCAGTCATGGATAAATGTTTTTCCTTATGCCTTTATTTAAGAAAAAAGATTTATTTTTATTTAATAATTTTTTTATTTATTTTTTTTTTATTTTTGTTTTTCTTTTCTTCTCTCTTTTATTTATTTTTTTGTTTTTTTTGGTTTTTATTTGTTTAATACATATTTTTATTTAATATTTAAATTAATATTAAATTAAAATTTACGTTAAACTTACTTTCTTAATGGCAAAATGAAAACTTAAAACAAATTAACAAGTGGCCATGATTAAAGTGTTTTCAAAATAATTAAAGTTAATTAGTTTCTTTTTTTTTTTCTTAAGCTACACTCACGTTCAAAAAAAAACGCAGACTTGAATTTTGCAAGAAGTTTTATATTTTGATGCGTAAAATAATATCTACTCTTGATTAACGGTTTCAAGTTTGTTAGATACTGTTACTAGGGACAAGTTTTGAGTATTTTTAAAACTGTCCACCTAACAATAATAAATTCTAGGAACCTTTTCCAAATAAACACATAATTGCTAGTTTTATAATCAGAAATTACAACTTATTTATATGAAAGAATACATTGTTTTTTGTAGTTTTTTTTACGCGTTTTTAATTTCTCACACATTCTTTAATTATTTATAATTTATTTATTTCAAATAATACGGTAAAATTGATTGTAATAGCGCGTATGACCTATTTTTGCCTTGATGACGCTTTCCATTCGAAAAGGCATGCTCTCATAGAGTTTCCGTATTAATTCCATTAAAATATCGTTGTACCAAGTGGATTCAATTATTTCGTTTAACTTTGGAATATTATTAGGGATTTGTTCGCGCATTTTGCGTTTTAAAATGTCCCAAACATTCACAATGGGATTGAGGTCGGGCTGTTATCGGGCCATGGACTGACTCAATTCCCAAAAAGTCCTTATATTCCTTTACCTATGCAAAAATAAATAGTTCATTATTGTAAATCTATCAAAAAAAATGTAAAAAATAATTATTGTGAGTGGGACACTTACCGATTCCGACCGATGACAAGGTGCAGAATCGTTTTGAAATATGACTTTTGCTACGTGCTCGCTTAGTCGGTCGATGCTAGGTAAAACGCCGTTTTTTACGATATAAATATAAGCTGCGGAGTTCACATAACCTTCCGGAAGAAGAATCTCTCCCACCCCACATCTTGTTATTGCCCCTATTTGACCAAAGCAAAAGTCATATTTCAAGACGATTCTGCACCTTGTCATCGCTCGAAATCGGTAAGTGTCCCACTCACAATAATTATTTTTTAGATTTTTTTTGATAGATATACAATAATGAACTATTTATTTTTGCATAGGTAAAGGACTTTGATTTTTCTTAAGTTTCTTTCTCACTGATTCTTTTATTGATGTCATTATGAATGTTGTGTCTACTGTTTCACGATGTCAACTGTCTCAACGTCAAGATTTTTCGTTTTCAATGTCCAATTGTTTCAATGTCACCTTTCTTTCTTTACTTGTCTTTCTTTTTCTTTTGTTTGTATGTTGTTAAGAATGTATGTATGAATATATTTTTTTGTAATGGAGCGCTGGCACTTCCGCGAAGTTTTTCGTTGGTTTATTTTTTTATTTTATAAGTCGATATATTTCATTAACACAAAACCGCAATGTATAGGCTCGCGGCACGCAATGAAAAGGTTTACAAAGTCGACCCACGAGGTTACGAAGATTTTCTCTATGTTCAAAATTTGAAAGAATAAAACTTGTTATTATTTTTAGATGAAAATATTTCTTTTTCTTAAAGCTGCATATGCTAAATTGTTCAAATCCTAAGTTTTTTTTTTAAGTTGCTAAATTAAAGTTATACTAATTTTCACTATTGGCTATCGACGACAACCAACCCACAAACTGCTCAGCTTTTCTCAATGCTTTTGCCTTTAGTATTTTGTAATTTTATGCAAATTTGACAAAAACAAATTCACACGCGGAGATATTTTGTTTCTCTTCAAAATTCTTGATTTTCTTTTTAAATTACTTATTAAAATTAATTATTAAAATATAAAATATTTTTATTTTGTTTTTTAAATTGCGCAAATTATGCGTTTTGCTCGAACTTTAACAATTTGGAAATGAAGACACACCACGAGCAAAACTACAAACTTTTGCGTATGTGACCAGCGATAGATGCAATTCAATCGGCGATAACTCCTCGACTCCCGTGTGTTAAAACTTTTCTTTGTCCGGCATCAGTTACAGCAACCGACGCGCAGATCCGTGATCTGATTGGCTGTAACTGAGCGCGCACAGAAAAATCTCGAACACACGACGCGATAACGCGACATTTTCGACAAAAATGTCAATTTGACATTTCTGGTTTGACCTGTTGCATCTGCAACGCCCGTGTCATCTGTACATCTAGCGACGCCGTCAAATTCGGGCACTTGTATATTTGCCAGGATTGAACTACGCCCGCTTTGTGTTTTTGGTCTTTATCTTGGTATAACCGGAAATATGTCTGTATAAACGCTGCAGTAGTGATATTATACGCTATTGCAGCGTGATCCTGCTATTGCTTGTATGTATCATTCAACGAATACACAATTTTTGTTAGTTTGTTCTGAGCGTTCACAGAAGGAGTATCGGCATATTAATAAATTTAACGTAATTTTAAGCTGTAGCTATAGTTTTTAAAATGTTTAAGTGCAGCGTTTGTGAAAATAAAGAAAGCTTTTATGGCTGAAGCATCAATAGTTGCTGTTATTGAAAAAGGTAATTATTAATTAATTATTTTACTGAGTGTCTGGTTGACTAAATAGCTATATAACTAACTGGCTTACTGATTGAATGGCTCATTGGTTGTACTTTTTTAAATTATAGATTATTAAAATAAATTTTTTTAATGTAGGGAATCATTTTGGTATTCCGGGACCGACACTGGTGCTAGAATGCACTGGAGCGGAAATCTGCGATTATGTTGCTTAGCCCTGATGAAGAATGGATTTTAAACACAAACTTAAATGCTGAAAATAGCAATACTTCATTTAATTTAGGCGCTTCGTCTCCACATGATGAAAGCCAATATATCAATATAAGTTTATATATTGTATTTCGTAAAGCTAGTGCACCTATTTAGAATGACTGACATATATATGCAAGTTTAACATGACAAAAATAAGCCTTTCCTTAAATATATGCATAAATAGAAAATAAACCCTTTTTTAATTATAAAAATTGCACAAATTTTACTATTATTGTGAAAGTTTAACGTAGAAAACGTGTTAAAGGTCACCCTTTATTATATATTTCACAACAATAATAATGAAAATGTAACGCTAAAAACCGCGTCAAAACACCCTAGCATACTTCATTCACGCAGAAAAAGTGGGAAAAAACGCTGTATTAGCTGCATATCTTACTCAGAAGAGAGAGATGGAGAGCGGATTCACGCATTTATAGCGTGAAATACTTCATTCACGCAGAAAAAGTGGGAAAAAACACTGCATTAGCTGCATATTTTACTCAGAAGAGAGAGATGTAGAGCGGAGAGAGAAAATAGTTGGTGAGCGGATTCACGCATTTATAGCGTGAAATATTTTAATTTTTGTACTATGAGATTTTACTACAATAATTGTAGGTAATCTGTTGCCAGCAATAATTGTAGTAAATTTCCGATTTTATTTCTTAGAGTGTACTTTTTATTCAGAATTTACTTATATATTGTATAAATAAGGCTTAACGTAATTAAAATAAGCTTATCCTTCCAGGGTTAAGGGAAAACCTCAATCTATGCAAACGTGCAAACGAATGAGAAACGCCTACTGTTGCCTAAAACTGTGTCTTAGTTGTCAATCAAAAAAATTAAATCATTTTTTTGGATTAATTTTAAGCCGTTCTTCTTGATTATAGATGGACCGATTTGAAACTTTTGCACACTAATATTATAGCTTAATAAATTACTTATCAACTGATACCTATATTGTTTAAATAGAAACATAAAATTGCTTAACTGAATCAAAATAAAAAGTTTGTAGCGAATTAAAATTTGTTTTGAAAATCGAAAAATCGTCATAATTTAATTTTCGTTTTTGACATTTTTTTATCTTTTTGAGAACAATTGCACTCTTCTTGCTCAAATTATTCATTTTTCAACTTTCGAGGCTACTTTCGCATCAAATTTGCCTCGAAAGTTTTCGAGAGTTGCGTAAACTTTTTTTCATACAAATTATTTTCGAGGCTCGAAAATGTTTTCGAGTTTTCGAGGCTTTTCGAGTTTTCGAGGCGCTTCGAGTTTTCAGATATACCCTTATAGATAATAAAACTACAAAACCAAAACCTAATATGCATAACAAAAATAACAAAAACAATAACAATACCAGCTATGACATGTACCATCAAGGTAACAACAACACCAGCTACAACATTAACAGCCGCAGCTGTCAACAACGCAAACAGCATCATTGCCAATCAGAGCTGTCGGCACTTACACCTACCAGCTAAGTAACTTTAAGTATTATACAGTAAGATCAATTAAAAAAAAATGTATTTAATTGCTAGATATATTATTTAAGTTTTATTTTATTATTAACATAAAATAAGTAAAAATAATATTTTTTTTCAACCTTAAATGTTTAATTAAAAATTAAAGCAAATGAGTTTGATCAAACACTTAAGATAAAAAAAGAGATAAATTTAAATAAGAAAATTATTTTTAAGTCTATAAAAATTTAAAAAAAAATATCTAGGCTCCCTACAACCAAAAACAAAAATATTGAATTGAAATTAAAAATTGAAATGAGCTTAAAAAATTATTTCTTTTTAATTAATTAAGAAAGTAGGAAGACGTGCTAGGCAGTAGGTTTGGGGGAGGTGCCAGTGTGAGTGATCTGTGATGCCTTCGCGAAATTAAAATTAAGGAATGGGACCTGGGGGTTTTCTGCTGCCTTTGAATTTAAAATAACTTTTTTTCTATGAGTACGCCCGTAAGCGGCAATGAGAAAACCGCGTCCTAGCCGGGAATGACTTTCGGTGGTCGATACCGAAAGTTTTTTTTTGCGAGTGTTTTCTTTTTTCCACGTCATATGCCGCGCGTAACATAGGTTTTGAATTTTAATTTTTAAAATTTTAGAATATACTTTTTAATAAAAAATAAACATTTTTTTTAAACTAGAATTTGTGCTCTTTCAAATGATATCAAAATTTTTTTTATATTCCATTCAGTTTCAAAATTATAGAGTGTTGTAATTAAAAGTATGCACTGCATAAAATAAGCTGTGAGCCACTGTATATAACAAAACTGTCACTACGCTGAAAAATTCTAGATTCAATAATTTGGCATGCCTTCCAGACAGCAAAAATTTCCGCTAGAAGTACACTACAGTAACTTGATAAAGCAAAAGATTCACTGATGCTTAAGTCACAGGAAAAGATTCCAGCCCCCGTACCAGAGTCCATTTTCGAACCGTCAGTGTATATTTCTTTGGAATTCGAAATAGGAGTCCAACCTTTCCTTTCAGGAATTTTCACTTGAAAGTTTGTTGAAAACGTTAGAGTGGGGGTGATATAATCAGTCCCACTTTAAATGTTGCAGCCAGGAAATTGAGCGGGAATGCTACCATGGACGTAAAGCTTTGATTTCCAAAAACCAGATTCCCTCAGTCTAATAGCACTTTTTAAAACCACCTTCGCTAAATGGCACTAGACTTGCGTTCAAATATAGTGCAAGGTATCTTATTAATGTCGAAGAAAGAGTTAGGAAAGCAACGGTAGCGCTATACTCTTGTAAAAAAGCGGTAGGTGGAAAATGGGGGCTATCACCTCGTATTGTTTCACTAGCTTTACACAGCAGATATTCGACCAATTCTATTATATGGCATTGTGGTGTGGTGGCCTGTCTTAGACAAGGTCACCTACTACAAACGATTGCAAAGGGTTCAAAGGGCAGCTTCCATGTGTATCAGTGGTGCTCTGCGGACTACACCGACTGACGCCTTAGATGTCCTCTTTAATCTCGTTCCTCTTGACCTGCTAGGTAAACGAATGGCAACCTGTGCTGTCATTAGACTCAGGGAAACTGTTTGCTGGTCCGAGGGTAGAACAGGACACTTCACTATCCTTCATAGCCTGAGTTCTGTACCCTCTAATTTGGACTACATTGTTCCAGTAATCTCATTCAGTAGGGATTACGTAACTCACATTCCACCTAGGGATGGCTGGAAGGGAGGAGGTTATCAGACCATTGAAGCGTCTTTCAGGCAGAGGTTATAGCGATAGAAGAAGTAGCATCCTGGCTGAGCATGGACGTTGTATCCAGAAAGGGTATAAACATTTATTCAAATAGCCAGGCTGCTATCAAATCTCTAGAATCAGTCTTCCTAAACTCACTAGTAGCTCAACAATGCCGCTCGTCTCTAAATGAGATGGCTCAGTATTTTAATATTCACCTCATCTGGGTGCCAGGGCATAGGAACATTGACGGCAATTGCAAAGCTGATGAACTTCCTCACAATAGGGAAGGTGTTGCCATGCCACTTGCTACCTGCAAGATACTGCTTATAGAAGAAATGGTAAAGAATGCAAATAATAGTTGAACTCAAGGGTCAACTTGCAATATAACTAGGCAGATCTGGCCGAAATGGGATGCTAAGTGTTCGTCAGAACTGATTTCTCGCACTAGACATAGTGTCTCGACAGTTGTTGCATAACTGGATTGTTGCATAACTGGACACTGCCTCATCGGCAGACATGCGGAGAGATTAGGTGTTAGGTCTTTTGACTTCTGCAGAAGTTGCGGAGATGTGGTGGAAGAAAACATAAAACATTTTCTTTGCTGCTGCCCCGCACTTGCTAGAAAACACCACAAAACACTTGGTTCGTTATTATTCGATGAACTGGATGACCTAAGACATGTTGGTATAGGTCAGCTATCTAATTTTATTATGAAATCCGGTTGGTTCAACGAGAGGGTATAGTCGGACACCCTGTGGTATCACAATGGATCACATTTGGTCTAAGTGAGTCACTTTGCAACTGACTGCTACTCCTACCTAACCTAACCTAATAGCACTTTTGGCTGCAATCCCTTTAATGAAGATGTCAAGAGGCTCTAAATGGAGTAAAGTGTCGAGAGCAGCAGGCGGAGTAGTATTTACTGCTCCTCTTACTCCAATACCTGCCATTCATTGAATTTTTGATAAGAATGCCAATTAAGTTTGATTGTCTAAAGCAGAGATTCTTAAACCCTGGGTCGCGGACCCCTGGGGGTCCGCAAAGCCGTTCCAGGGGTCCGCGAAATAATTTTGACATCAAATAATAAAAATTCTATATGGCCATATCTTTTTGAATGATTGGACATATTTTTAAAAAAACTATGTGTGCAATTTACTTTTGTTCAAACCTGGGATGCCAAGCACCTAAATCTTTCGGCTCTTTGACAACATCATAAATTTTTGTAAATTTTAATTTGAGCCTACAATGTGCAGCTTCAAATAAATTTAAAGTTGAAGATAAAATAGAAGCGATAATAAAAAAAATCGAAATATGGTCAAAACGCATTCAAAAATGTGTGTATGAGTCTTTTCCAACACTCAGTGATTTTATAGAATTTTCTAATAAAGAGCTCGATAATGAAACGCGGCTGCTTTTTGTTTAATGGCTCAAAAAAGTAGCTTTCGTAAGTATTTTCCCTGTCCTGATTCTAGCAACGACTGGATCAGGGATCCATTCTACACATACATATGTTAGTAACGCTAAGAAATTATCGATATTAGTGCAAGATATGCTCGTGGATATCTCTTAAGATACGTCTTTCAAACTAAAGTTCAATAAAATTTTACTAACTTTTTATTAAAAAAGATATGAAAAAAAAACAATTTATTTTCTAAGCTTTATTTTGACCAAGAAATATTTGTCTGAGTTTAATGTATGTACATATTTTGGCTTGTAACTTTTTAATTCTTTTGCATTTCCACAATTTTTATTCATTTTGTGTTTTAATTACATGAAAATCCTGATAAAAAATGTTTGCCCCTATAAATGCGCGAGATTTGTTAAAATACAGATATATATATATATATATATATATATATATGTTATAAGCCCACTACCACAAGCAAACACGCTGTCACGAAACGTATGTGTATTGAGTGCATAGTAGGCCGAAAGCTATTTTCATTTACTTAATTTTTATTTTTGCTTAGTTAAAGAAACGAAAAAATTATTGCGTACGGTTTCAGTAGTCACGTGAGCTGGTCATTTTGGTTATTGTCGTTTCAATTTTGTTGTTAATGTTTAAAAATGTTACAGATTGAGAAGAAATTATTATTATTTTTTTAAATAGCATTAAAAGGCCGCAATGTCAGATTTGCTACAAATTATCCAATTTTATCAGCAAATACAATACATTAACAGACATTTTTGACCATTTACCAAGAAGTATATAATTTCAGCCCATTTTAAATTTTTTGAATACAAGCAGCTTGCTTGTTCCAAAAAGTCAAATACTAGCCCAGATATGTAAAGTATAAATCCAGACTAAAATCGTCACATTATTAGCTAAGTTTTAGCCAAAATTGGAGGGCCTTTTCTATATGTTTTTTTTTTTCTAAATTAACAGTAGTGGTAATGGAATATTTTGGAGGGGGCTATTCCGCAATGGTGTGGAAGTGCTAAAATTTCATTGTATATAGGGTTGTCAGATTTTTGAAACACAAAATAATATATTTAAGTATATTCAACACAAAAAATCAGTACAAATAACTACCGAACTTTTTTACCTCATTCATTGTTTTTAATATAAAAATCACAGCTTAAATCGCAATTTTTTTCTAAAAAAAAAGGTCAGAACTTTTCGGGTTCCACAAATCCCTACGAAAATTACATATCTTTCACATTACGAAAACCTCATGGGGCCCCTACATAGAATAGTACAATTCGTTGTTTTCATTTACTAAAAAAAGGTACACAAAATTAATTAAATATGCTACAAAACAAGGACGATTTTACAGCCTCCTTATCTACGCTACTGGTTAAATGTAAAATTATTTAGTAATGCAAATCTAAAAATCAGTACAAATCAGGACTAATTGGTAAAAATCAGTGCGTTTGCGTACTGATTTCAAAATCTTCAAAAATAAGTATTTTTAAAGAAAATTAATACATGTACTGATAGAATCAGTACGTATGACAATCCTAACTATAAACTGCATTAACAGCAATTGCAAATTAAACATTTTAAAGCTAAGTGCGCAAAGGAAACTGCGGTTCAAATAATTAAAAAAATGTATTTTTACCGCACAAAAAAAAACTGAGTTTTTCGTATTAAAAGTCTCTGAAATATTTCAAAGTATAAAAAAAAGCTAAGGAAAGAAAAGTTTTTAATTTTGCATAACCTGCTCGCTTGACTGCTGAAACTAAACTAAATTATTTTTTAGTTTCTTTTGCTTATCTTTCGTTTTGTATATGCGCATGGATTCTTATGATCTTTGCACGATCGTGCGTTCTCTGGGCAGCGGTGATAAGTATCAATATTTATTAGAAAGTAGTATCTACCGGCTTGTCAACTTTTGGACCTGCAAAAACCGGATATAGTGTTGAAAAGACCTTTAAAAACAGGAAAAATTAAAGCAAAATAAAAATACTTCTTTCCTTAACCTCGTTAGATAACCGGACATTTTATGTCTAGTTGAGTTTGACAACCGAACAAAGCTTTCAAAAACCAGACTATCCGGGTGAAAACCGAACGGCTGGTAAGCATGAGTGTCTTTGTCATTAAGCTTAAGAATGACGTCAAATGTCAAGGGTTTGGATAGGGTCCACAAAAAAAATTTATCTCGATAAGTGGTCCTCGAACTACATAAGTTTAAGAACCCCTGGTCTAATGCTTTCCACCATACAAGAATTCTATATGTCAGAATTGGTCTGATGATGGCTTTATACTACATCCACAGAACTATTTTTGGCATAAGGCCCCAAGATTTGTTAAACATCCTCTTACATGTATAAAAAGCAACACATACTTTTCGTGCCCTTTCCCCTATGTTTAGCTCCTAAGACAGTTTTCTGTCAAGTATTACGCCCAAACATTTGACACTCTCTCGAGGTAACAAACAAATGTCGTTAAGAACTGGATGCTTAAAACTTGGTACTTTGTGCTTATTTGTAAAGACGACAAAATACGGGCGTTAATGCTTAGTCCACATTTTGTGGTCCATAATTTTATGTTTTTAAGGGCTTGCGACATAATATCAATTAAAATATTTAAGTTTTTACCAGACACAAGCAAAAGAAGATCATCAGCGTACGCCACCACTTTGACACCTTGTCGACTAATGATTCACAGCAAATCATCTACAATAGTGTTGGCCATTTACCCTCCCGCGGTCACATTCAATGAAACGGGCCATCATTCGTCCCGCCGTGCAGTTGCTGATTTTTATGCGCTGATTCGCTTCAAAATTGAATATGCAAGAAACCCAGTCGGAATCAAACGTGCAAAAACAAATCAAATGCAAACAAAAACATTATTTATGCGAAAATTAATTTTTTAAATATGTATTATTGACTTGTATTATTTAATTGTTGTAAAAAATTCATTTTCATGGAAAAATAGTTTTAGTTCATGGAAAAATTGGTTTAGTTTTAAGTAAACTCTGTTAATATGTTTGTATAACGTACAAATGTACACATAATATGTATAAGATTTATGCAATGTTTTCTTTTTGTTGTTAAATAAAAATACAATTATTTTATATGCCAACATTTATCTTTATTTATTAACATCAGTGATGCACGAATTTCTACTGGGTAATATTTTCATTACGTGGAAAAGACAAAACACATTTATTTTCATTTTTTTTTTCGTTGGAATTCCTTCACACATTTGTACACATACTAGCGCGAAATGTTTGTTGTAAACGTCAGCGCGCTGTCGACTTTTGGGCACCGCAGTTGGTCATCCCTAGTCTACAACAAGAATCCAAAGTTATGGTGATAAAATACCATCTTGTCGTGTTCCCATTGATATAGATCTAATGAACGAGCTACCTCTTAGTTCTAACGAAATCGTCCTGTTCAGAAGCATGTTTTTAACAATTAATTGGACACATCCTTCCGTGCCAATGCGGCTTAGGGCCGCAATCATGACGCTAGGAAGAAAGCTCCTTCTATATCAATAAAGGTACCAAGTGTAAATTCTTTATGGAAAAGAGATTTTCAATAAGAGTCACTGCATCATGCAAAGCTGTTTCTGTTGATTTCCCCTTCATATATACATGCTGATCATTAGATAATCCATAGGCTGCTGCTTTATCGCGCAAATGATAATCCAATAATCTCTCAAAGGTTTTTAACAGAAATGGAGATAAACTGATAGGTCTAAAATCATTTGCTGTTACATGACTAGATTTTCCTGCTTTCGGAATAAAAGAGACTTTCATTTTTTTCCATTCTCAGAGCAGGAAGCGTGAAACTAGACAACTCCTATAAGTAACCTTCAACCAACTCAGAAGGATGCTAGGGGCTTCTTGAATCATTTTAGGAACCCTGGAGACTTATAGAGTGCAATAGAACTAATAGCTAATTTAACTTTTTCGTCAGATACAATAGTTAATGCTAAATTCCAGTCTTCGATCTCATTTTCGTTTATCGAAGTACTAGGGAAATTTTGAAAACCTGATGAGTTTTCTGGAAAATGTGCATCAAAAAGTAAATTTAGTGCGTCTTTCGGGGACTCAGTCCATAACCCATTTGGACATTTCAGAAAGCTTAATGGTAATGATTCTTCCGATTGGTTGATGCTCTCTATTAAATTGCATAGGTCACGCCAGGATGTACGTTTCGCAATTCGAACAGTTATCTTAAAAAGTCTTCAATGTAATCTGTTAACTGTCCAGTCTACTGCAGAGCCGCTTTTACGTGCAACGTTAAAAAGCATTCTTGCGGTGGTACGACTTATTTGCACACTTTCATTCCAGCAGGGTGGTAACTTATTTTTTCAGGTTATACGTAGAGGGTAAGGCTTTTCAAAAGCTGAGCGTAATTTTGTTGTAAGGTCGTTCACAACCCTTTTAATTTGCTCTGAGCTTTCCAGCTTCTCCATTTTCGGAGGAGCTAGGTCCTTAGAAAGAAAATAAGCAAATTTCGACCACTTTGTTTTCAAAGGATTTCGAAATTTAACTTCTTCGATTTTAAATCGACAAATAGAAAAATTAATGTACCTATGGTCAGATAAAGTGGAATTATCAGAAACGAGCCAGTTATCAACTTTCAATGCATTAGACTCTGGGATTAAAGTAATATCCAAAACATCAGATCTTGCACGAGTTACGAAAGTTGGTTCGTTTTCTGTATTACAAATTAAAAGAGAGGAATTAATAATAAAATCAAAAAGGGACTCACCGCGGACATTTATACCTGTACTGCCCCATTGTGTATGATGTGAATTGGCATCATCAGCTATCGCTAAGTCCAATCCACGTGAGACAGCCCAGTTATAAGCTGCTACAACTTCTGCAGTGGGTGCTGGAGATCCATGTGGAAAATAAGCAGACGCCAGAAGAAATGGCCTACATCGGCCATCATCAGCGTGAATTACATCTAGATCGTCTGTGCATAGGTGAGGTAGAAGAGAAATATTTATGTCCTAACGGGCCAATAAGCAAGCTCTAGCCGATCTATGGCTTCTAGGTGCATTTTGAAAAATGTTGAAGTCGCTATGACTAAGACCACAAATTCTACCTTCAGTAATCCATGGTTCCTGAACTAAAGCGACACCAAGGCGTTCCTCAGCAAGAAACGCTAAAAGAGAGGCAGAGGCTGCCTTACAATGCTGGAGGTTTATTTGGAAAAGTCTCATCCACCGCTTTAGTGGTGGGAGCGTCTTCAACTATTGTAAGAAGAGTAGGTTCTTTTTCAACATCATCGTCGTCAAACAACTTGCAAAAAACCACTCCAGCAGTGAAAGTCAGCTTGTTGCCCCTACTCTTAATAAATTGCATGGCTCCCAGCCCAGTTTCAATAATGAAACTCTGGCCACTCTTTTGCTTTTTCTCAGCCGAAATAATTCGCAACTCCCCAGTCGCTAACCCAAGGTTTTGAAATTGGAGCAATCTCAGGATTTTCTCCTTTTCTACTACAGTGGTACACTAGACCGGTTCAAAAAAAAAAGTCTCTGAAATTTAGAGGCACCGGCAGATTCCTATTGCCATAAGTGTCCCGAGTGGGATGTGTAACCAATTTTTTCTAAATATTGCGCTCCTGATTGGCGATTTCCATATTACTCTTGAAACTTTCGCATAAAAAAAAAGTTCACCAACAGACTAAAAACGATGGTGGTTATCGCTGAGGTGAACTTTTTATTTTTAATTCAGTCTCACATTCGGAGTAGTTTTGAATGGGGAATTCGAATTTCTTATTATTTTTTAATTATGTTGTTGTCTTCAGTGGTAAAAACTGAAAATAATCATGAAATTTTGTCAAAAATTGAAATTTTTTTATTAAAAATGAAAAATCAGGTCTAAATTTTTGGATTTTTTTGCTTTTATTATTTGAAATAATTCATTTTTTTCTCCTCTATCTGATGGTGGTAACCGCAAATTTTTATTATTTTTGTACTTAAAAATATAAACCTAAATATAATTGAACAACGGATTTTTTTCATATTGAAGCTATGTTTTAACAGGGAATATACATTTTTATGTGGAAATCTGTTTCGAAAAATATGAAATATACTTATCTTATTCTATACACTTAGGTTGGTTGAAGTAAACTAGATTTCATATTTTTCGCAAGAGATTTCCACATCAAACAATCATCATTCATTTTTTCTTCCATAAAATCTATAAGCACGTCTTCCAACATTTCAGTGTACATGATTGAATTCATTTTTGGTGGAATAAAACAAATCTTTGATTTTCCTTCTGCGGAAAACACAGCCCAGGCCATGACACTTCCGCCGTCGAAATTTCTTTTGGACATATGAATGTTGTTATTGCGTAGATCATGCCAATAACAACTCATGGAATCAGGACCATCCAAATTGAACTTCTTCTCATCAGAAAATATAATTTTATTCCATTCTGTTGTCCAATGCATGCATTTGCGGGCGAATTCGAGTCGTGCGCTTATGTGATGTGGTCGAAGTGATGGTTTGCATTGAGGTTTCTTCCATTTTATGTAAGACTTTGACCGCAGGATCCGCGAAATGTGGTTTTTTGTTACAGGAAAGTCATGTTTTCTTTATATTTGAGTGGCATTTAGTTTATTTTGAGTTGCTTCAAATTTTATGGTTCCTATTTGCTTCTTCGTCAGTTTTCGGTTGGCTTTTGTGGGCTTCTTGACTCCATAGTTTTTTCCTTTTTGGAAAAAATTGAGAATAACGACCTCAGATCTGTTAATTAGTCGCCCAATTTTCCGATTAGAATAACCACTTTCGTGATATGAGGTAATTAAAATCTTTTCTGCGTCAGTCAAATATTTTGTCTTAGGCATTTTGTTGATGCTCTATCTACAACAAAATAAAATTCTATTCAAGGCGCTACTACCTTTACTAAATTGTTAACTTACCAATTCACTGTGCAAAATGCAGAAAAATATTTTTAGCAATTTTATTTTTTTAAATTTTACCAAAGAAACTTGCTGCGTTTAAACGAATGTGTCGATCACTTAAGCTCTATTTTAATAAAATGGCTTCTGTCCCAACAACAAAAGCAGCAACAAAAAAAAATGTACCGTTGTATGACTAGTTTACTTGAAGACGTGTTCAGTATTACTATAGTTGCCAGATAGAAAATATTTCGATAATAAAACTTAAAAATTGTTGAAATATTAAAGTGCGTTTAAACGAATGTGTACCACTGTATGGGCGGAGGGATGAAAAGTCTTGCCCGAGGTGGCTTCGTAATATCCTTCCGAGGAATAACCTTGAGCTTTGAATTCATCTAGAGCTTACCCATCTGAGATACGCATGAAGTAATGAAGTCGAGAGAGTATTGATCCATGTAGTCAATTACTCTGAAACCATGTTGCCAGCTCATGGCATCAAATTATGGTGACCGAGCGTCTGGTGAAGCGTTACAGAGGTCTATGAGCTTATCCCTAAGGAAAGCTGTTAATAAACCACATCTATCCTCTGGTAAAAGTAGTACCGTTCCCATTACCTTCATCGACCAAACTGACTTTAAAGCATTCCTTTGCTACATCGCTGCCTTTACCTGCCTTCGAAACCTTTTCGGTGAAACCTTTTTCGGCATAGCCTTCTTCGGCTTCTTTTGCGAACCACGAGGGTCCAAATACTCCACCGAGCGGTTCCTTTTTCCACTTTTGTGAAGGACAGGACATTTTTGCACATCTGTAGAGGTGCAAGTGACTTTGGGCCTTTTTGCTAAGGACATCTTTAGCCCACGCTAAAAATTTTTTGAGCCTCAGAAATGCCAGTAACAGCATTGAGCCGCTTAGCAACAAAATTTACAGACCTAACATCTCATCGGGCCTGCTGACGAGGAATAAATACTCTCTTGGACTCACCTAAACTCTTCATCTTCGAAGATCCAGTGGTTGCTAGTTCTGTATTTCCACAGGACTCGCTACCCTGAGGCGTTTCAATAAGCGCTGATGGTGGACTACGTAGAAGAGCCTCCTCATCAACTTCCAGCGGTTTTAATACTCATTACTTTTAAGTAAAAGCACTTCATTAATATGCGAAACAGATTCCCGCACACATGCACAAATGCATGCATTACATACATACATACATATGAACATGTACGAAAGAATCTATATACATATGTACATTAGACCGTACCACCTTATAGGCAAAAAAAAAGTTCACCGTACACCAGCAAATCCGAAGAATTCTTGGAAGGTAATTTCGAAAAAATTTTTTTTTTTTGACGAGAATAGGGGTCGCGCATTTGAGAAAAACATCATATCTTCGGCATTTACAGGTCGATCTTAAAGTGTGATATATCAATGTTTTTGTCTTGAGTAGACCAACTTTGTGATCCAATGATCCTTGACATCAAGTGCCCCGTTTTTGAACTTACCCACCATATCTCAGTTCCTACCATCCTAATGTACCACCCTAATGTCAGAAAATTAAAGCTTGCAAAAAATCATTAAATTTTCCTAACTTAAGCATTTCGATTATTCCATTAGAACTATTTTTAAAAATGTTTTTAAAGCTTTTTACCGAACGTAGGGGTCTCCTTATTAAATTTATCGTAATATCATCGGTATCTTGAGAAATGATCTCTAATCGAATGATAGTTGGAATAATACCGTTACTACTCTCTTACTTTATTTTATTATTGCTATTCATTTTACCTGTGAGACACATATTAGTTGTAAATGCGTCTATATTTTATTCCGCTAAAGTTATAAAATTTTATTGAAGGCTTTGCTATCAATGATAACGGACCCAAATCCAGGCCCGAATTTCGAATTTTTTTTTTTTTTAATTTACGTGTGTTACTGTCAAATTCAAAAATATCTTGGAATTAATCGTCACTATATCAAAAAACGGTTTCTTAATTACACTGGTTTACACTCAAAATGTTCCATTGATAAAAAGTTACTTTTCTTATGTAGTTTTCCCTGCTGAGTTCGGAAATGAAAATAAAATTTTTTTAATGGCAGAGTTTTCGAGATATTGTGATTTTTTCATTTTTTCGACCTATTTCCACTTTAAAATTCATATCTTGAGCTATAAATGTCCAATTTCATCGTGCTTAACAACTAATTAAAGGTATTAAAATAACAAATAAACATGTATAATTTCATATTCTATTGAGTAAGCGGTTCAAAAGATATCGATGAAAACAGGCCAGATTTTAAATAAAATCAAATTTTACATTTGATTCTATGGCCACGGAAAAATAGAAATAAAATAAACAAAAATAATTACGCTTCATGCTCGTAGAGCTGATATTTTTACACAAAAACTAAGATATACCGAAAGAAAATCAACCATAAAATGACCACGTTAGAAGCGATTGAATGAGAGAATCCAATGTAACATTTTCTGAATATATTAATTTTTTCGACAATTTGTTGAGAACAATCGATACAAAAAAATTTTTTGTTTATGTTCCTTTGATGAGAGGTTACTTATCTTATGTGCTTTTTTGCGCTGAATTCGGAAATGCAAATAAGTTTTTTTTTATGGTACAGTTTTTGAGATATTGTGTTTTTTCAATTTGTTCCACCTCTTTCACTTTAAAATTCATATCTCGAGCTAGAAATGCTCAATTTAATCGTTTTTGGTACCAAATTAAAGGCATTCAAATGACAAACAAACATATGTGAGTGAATTTTTTATTAGAGGACCAATTGAAAAGATATTGATGAAAAATTACCAGATTTTCAAAAAAAAAGTTTTACAGTTGATGCTGTGGCCACGAAAAGTTATAATGGCATTTTTCACTTATAATGTTGGTACGCGTGCCAACGAAATAGGCGGGAAATTCAATTCCCACCAACGAAAAATTTTTTTAAAGTTTCCGCCAATATTTGCCGCCCTTTAATTCTTGCCGCCCTATGCACGTGCCTACTCTGCCTGTATGGTAAATCCGGGCCTGCCCAAATCCGCAAGTACATTCAGATGGCTATGAGAAGATTTTAGCCGCCCGCAAAGAAGCAACAGGATGCATTCAGGGTGGGTCACCTTTCTTCTGCTAGCCATATTTTGCAGATGAGTTGATGCATACACCCTATCAGCTCATCGCCACCGGCAGGCCGTCAGCACCGGCCGCTTTGTTGTTCTTAAATCGCTGTATCACAACTCGTACCGCGTCATGGCTAGGTGGTGGTACGTTTACACCATCGTCGTTGATTGGTGGCATCGGGTTAATTTCTCCAAAGGCGGGATTGGTAGAGTCATCGCCAGCAAGCAGCTCGGAAAAGTGTTCCCTCCATAATCTCATTGTATCTTGCGTATCCGTAACCAGATTTCCGTGTTCATCTTTACAGGTAGATGCTCCGGGCTTGAAACTTTAGGTCAGACGCTTGACTTGTTGGTAAAATTTTCGAGCATCATTCCTGCCTCGTAACACTTCGAGTTTCTCACGCTCACGCCTTTCCTGCTCTCGTTTCTTGCGTCTGAAATGGCGCCTCTCTTCCTTTCTCTTTTTCTGGTAGTTTTCGCGCACGGCTCGCGTAGCGGCTGACTGCAGGGTTCTTTTTTATGGGGCTTTTTTCACTGCAGTAGCTTCGCGACACTCCTGGTCATACCACTGATTTAGCGGAGGTGGGGGTCGGAAACCAATGACTTCCTCAGCGGCAGAGCGCATGGAGCGGGAAATATGCGCCAAAAGTCCACCGGCATCATCGGGTAGATAGTCAGGTTGAAGGAGCAGTTCTGAGAGGTGAGCGGAATAGGCTTCGGCCGTCCGATGTGATTGCAGCTTAGCGACGTCCAGCTTTCGGTGCGTACCAGAGCGTACATCCTTTGCATTGCACAGCCGCATGCGTATCTTGGCTGCAAGAAGATAGTGATCGGAGTCAATATTGACTCCCCGGAACGTACGAACGTCTAGCACGCTGGAAGCATGCCTTCCGTCGATCACAGCATGGTCGATTTGGTTTCGTGTTTTCTGATCAGGGGACAGCCAGGTGGCCTTGTGTATGTCGAGGTGTTGAAATCTGGTGCTACTTACTACCATGTTTCGCGCCGCGGCGAAGTCGATCAGCCGTAGACCGTTGTTTGAGGTGGTCTCATGGAGGCTGAACTGACCGACAGTGGGACCAAATATATCTTCTCTTCCGACCTTTCCGTTGAAGTCCCCGAGTACAATCTTAACATCGTGGGCCGGGCAGCGGTCGTATACTTCCTCATTTTCATTGGAATATTTTTTTACGTGGTGGGTACCAAACCCTGCGCACAACCCATTTTACTTCCAGGGAGGACGCGCTGCACACATTCGCTCACTATCTCAGCGGATGCGGAGATAGCTACCCAGATGGAGCCAGCGGGGAGGCTGTGTGTCAACTTGCTAATGGTTGGCTCAGAGATCGCTCTGGCAATCCCCAGGTGGAAAGCAGTCAGAAACTTTACTCTGATCACCAAATCCAATCCATCCACCTCCATCCTTACATAAATTAAAGTAGGTTTTTTTAACATACATACATAAGTTTTCCCACAATAACCCTGTAACATGTGTAGCTATGCCAAACACTGTATAAAACCTAGCCTATGCGTGGTTAGTACTAGTGTTTTAAGGGACCCGTTTTCATATAAAAAAGCTGTACTGTTTAACATTGCGATGTCCTATGGCGTATACACCTCTGTTCCGTCACGATATACGCCGGGACTGCGATGAGACACCTATACTAAACTGTCATACACCTAGCTGTATGTAGACTATTATAAACCTGTCTCGTTGTGCCTATGTAAAAGCTGCACCGGTGTACAACCATATTATAAAAAGTACAACATTTTATTAAAATAATACAATTTAAACTTTTTTTTACTGAATATTATTTATTTTTTTATTTAATTCATGTTCATTTTCTTGATGCTTTCAACTTCAAATGAAGTTGAAAGCATCAAGCATTAATTGGCTTCTACATAAACACTCAAAACTAAATCTTGAATATAAAGTACTTTTGTATAAAGCTATTATAATACCTATTTGGTAGTACGGAATCCAACTATGGGGCAACGCAAGCTTATCAAATATAGAACTATTGCAGAGGTCTCATTCAAAAATACTTCGAACTATTTCTGGCGCACCTTGGTATGTCAAGAATATAAACATACACCAAGACCTTGGTATACCTTTTATTAAGCAGCTAAAGGAAATCAAAAAGCGATCATATCATCTAAAACTACAGCAACATCCAAACACGCTGGCTAGGAACCTATTCCTAACATTGAATACATATCGACTAAAGAGACAAGACTTGCCACCCCTGTAGCCATTATATGTATACACGTATAATGGTAACTCCTTCAACAACTCAAGACTGAGTTTAATTTGAGGAAAAACCACATTTCTTAGCAATGTCTTAGAAAAGTTCAACTCTCCATTAGTTTTTAAGATCTGTTTACTTATTCTTAGTCTCCAAGCGAGTTGTTGCAATAAATAAAAATAATAAGTTTGAAAAAAATGTTCATTTTCGATTTGTACATTGCAAACATTTTATATTATTTTCTATTGAACTAACTGCGTCATTTCTGGTTGCTGCGCATGGTGTAACACTGTCTGCTATTTCTTTAAAATATAAATCTTGTTGCTGCTTCACAAGACGTCCATAATGCCTTTTGCTGCACTCCTAATATTTTATAATGATATGTATTTTTTATTTTATAATAATATGTACCGGTTTTTTAATTGTTTTTAAATAACAGAAAAATTTCACAAGCGAATAATACAAACAATGAAAATCAAATGACAATATTGCACGCAATTGCATCAGCTGATACGAGTAATGTCAAAAGCGAACGAAAGAGTAGCTATTTCGCTCATACAACTTGAGACAAAAAAGTCTTGTTTTAAGATCCGACTCTAAGTACCGAAGATATGACGAAAAATTAAATAAGGCGACCCCTGCGTTTAGTAAAAAACTTTAAAAACATTTTTAAAAATAGTTCTAATGGAGTAATCGAAATACTTCAGTTGAAAAAATTTAATGATTTTTTGCAAGCTTTAATTTTCTAACGTTTGGGTGGTACATTAGGATGGTAAGAACGGGGTACCTGATATCAATGAACATTGAATCAAAAAGTTGGTCTACTCAAGAGAAACACATGATATACAGTGGCTCATAGCTTATTTTATGCAGTGCATACTTTTAAGTTCAACACTCTATAATTTTGAAACTAATTGGTATATAAAAATATTTTGATATCATTTGAAAGAGCACAAATTCTTGTTTTAAAAAAATATTTACTTTTTGTTAAAAAATATTAACTGAAATTTTTATAATAGAAAATCGAAATATACTACTAAATTTCATGTCACATCTTATTTTATGCAGATGTGTTTAAACTGTAAAAACACTTTTAAAAGTAATATTTTTGTAATTTTTAATATTTAATGTAGTAGCCTCTTTGGTCAACTACGGCTTAAAGGTGGTTTGGCATCGAAGCTGGAAATTTTTTAGTGGTATCTGGTGAAATATTACGCCTCTCAATTTTAAGTGCCTCTTTTTGGTCGTTTTTGGTTGAAATATTGTATGTTCGGAATTTTTTTCCAAAATCGCCCCTCAATTTACAACCAAATTAAGGCCTGGGGACTATGCAGGCGATGTTTTCAAATCCGGATACTTGTATATTTACCAGAATTGAACTACGCCCGCTTTGTGTTTTTGGTCTTTATCTTGGTATAACCGGAAATATGTCTTTATGAACAGATTTTCAGCACTCTTCAACGAATTGACACTTATAATCTGAAGACACATATTTATACTCATGATATTTCCTATAAAATCCAAATTTCCGATACCAGCAGCTGACCATATGGCGCTGCCACCAACATGTTTTATATCGCGTTTAGGTTCTCCCTGTTGTATTTTGTATTCGGCTTTCACGACATGCCATCTGAGTCAAATAAGTTAAATTTTAATTCATCCACGAATATTACTGAATTCGTTGCAGAGTGCCGAAAATCTGTTCATACAGTCATATTTCCGGTTATACTAAGATAAAGACCAAAAACACAAAGCGGGCGTAGTTCAATCCTGGTAAATATACAAGTGCCCGGATTTGATGACATCGCCAGCATAGTCGCCAGGGCTTAATTTGGTTGTAAATTGAGGAGCGATTTTGGAAAAAAATTCCGAACATACAATATTTCAACTACTTAAAATTGAGAGGCGTAATATTCCACCAGATACCAATAAAAATTTGCAGCTTCGATGCCAAACCACCGTTAAGCCGTAGTTGACCAAAGAGGCTACTACATTAAATATTAAAAATTACAAAATCATAATTTTAAACAATGCTTTTTCAATTTATACATGTCTGCATGAAATAAGCTGTGACATGAAATGTAGTAGTATATTTCGATTTTCTATTATAAAAATTCCAGCTAATATTTTTTAACAAAAAGTAAAAATTTTTTTAAAACTAGAATTTGTGTTCTTTGTAATGATATCAAAATTTTTTTTATATTCCAATTAGTTTCAAAATTATAGAGTGTTGAACTTAAAAGTATGCAATGCATAAAATAAGTTGTGAGCCACTGTATCATACTTTAAGATCGGATCGTAAATGCTGAAGATATGATGAAAAACTCAAATTCGCGACCTCTATTTTCGGACAAAAAAAAATTTTTTTTCGAAATTACCTTGCAAAAAACTTTTGGATTTGCTGGTGTACCGTAAACTTTTTTTGAGGTACGGTCTAATGTACATGTATGCAAAAACCATTCAAAAATCAAAATATTTTTTCAGTTTAAATAGCCACGGCATGCTTACACTATGCGCATAAAAATAAATGAACTCTTTTGAATTTATTATAAAACGCGAAACTTAATCAGCTCATATTAATATTTTTCCGCGGGTGTAAAATGCAAAAATTCACAAAGTGAGGCCAAGAACAAAGAGATGTAGAAAAAAAAGTAACAACAAACAGTGTTGTTTTTGTGTTATTACGGTGCCGCAACCACAAACTCATACAAATGCAAAAACTTTTTTCTCTTAGCTTCAATTGTGAAGATGTACTTAAAATTATTATTATTATTTAGAATCGATTCGTTATTATTTTTAGTTTAAGCACTCGGTATGTCAAGAATATAAACATTGTTACGGATTTCCTTTTTGAAAACGTAAGAAGCCGTTAAGAAGTTGTCAACGCGATTACAATTTGTTAAAAGATACGGCAACATACCTCAATTGAAGTGCAAATGTCAAATTTTAATTTCAGCCACCTGTCGGCTACAGTAGAAACTTTAATTGAGATATGAAAATGTTTAAAAATCAGCCTGTCCAATAGAAACGCACATTACGGCGTCCCCATTAACACATTAATTTCCTTTTGTTTGAACAATTTTTGGTTGTATTTTGAATTTTCATTTCAATGTATTTTTGCATACCATTGGCCGGTATTCCAAATATAATGAAAATAATAAAGAAAATGTAAACACCCATTATGTGGAACTAAGAAAACGTTTCTTAAGCAAATTATAAATGTCAAACACTAAAAATGTCAAACAGGTTCAAAAGAAAAAAAAAAACCAATCGTTGGCAGTAATGGGCCAAGGATGCCGTTGAAGTTTTTTTTTGTATGCATGGCGTGACTGGCGGACGGACGGCAACAAGCGGTATCCAGAAAAGACAAAGAACCGTAGAAGCAAGAAGTCAGTAGGAGAAAAATTTAATCGCGTTCGGTCGCAAGCAGCCGGAAAAATTTTTAAAGCGGGTGGTCGCAAGAGCGGTGTAAGATTTAATCAAAAAAAAAAAAAAACAACGCGGTTATTGCAAACTTCGGAAAAATAAACTAAAATTAGTTAATTCTATTTAACAATATACCTAAGTGAAACGTGATGTCATATTTTTGTTCAATTCTTGACTTTAATTTTGTCATTAAAATGGCAATAACAAAAAAACGACAAAAATCATAGTGTTAAGTCGTAAGAAGTGTTCACCTTACACAAACCTCACAATTGCATATTAAGTAACTTTAAAAAAAATGAAAGTCTCGCGAAAATTACAAAAAAAAAAAACTTTGTGCTATTCATAACTTGGTGCAACTGAAGTTCTCTTTAGAAACACACCTAATAAAGTAGAAATGATACAAAACTTAACCGTATTCATTAATAAGGTGCATGTGCCGAGGCGCCGGGAGTTTTGTTTCCAGTTTAGACAAATTTAATGAAAACATGTCACGCGTATAAAAAGTAAAACCCTAGCTATTCCAAGCGGTAAACCAACAACATTTAATTAAACTATTGAAGTGGAGATATCTTGCAAATTGCAATATCAACAAAAAAGTGGAAAACTATAAATGATTAAAAGAAAATAAAAGCACAAAGACAGACAGTGCATATACTCAATAACTCCATTCAAGTGTTTATAACAAGACACACTCAACACACATTTTAATCAAAAAGAAATAAAACAAAAAAAAAAACATCAAACCTAACAACTACAACATAAATTAATTTTATGACGTCAGCTACAATCAATGAAACAACCACCATTATTACAACAGCGACATCATTATTATCAGCCAGAACCGTCCTCCTAGACACCCGCCACCAGCTAAGTCAATTTAAACCTAATATACATATTTTAGAAAAAAATATAAACATTTATATATTTAATATGAATTGAACTACAAGTTAAATGCCTTATAACCAATGTATTTTATTGCAAAATAAGTTTCCAATTTTAGTGATTTAAGTCAAGCTTTAGTTGAATTAGTACAATCGAAAACAAAGTTGAAATTTCTGAAACTTAAAATTTCTACATATAAATAAATAATTTTTCTGAATTGGGAGAAAATCACGGTTGAATTCTGTTTTCTTTTTTTTTAAAAAAAAATTTTTTGCAGATAATATGTTTTCAAAATGACTAATTTAGTTACTGCTGATTAATTTTAAGTAAGATTAATCACAAATTCACAAAACATGTTAAAATTCAATATTAAACTCTTAATTAAAATTAAAATTAAATTAGAAGTGAAAATTCAAAAATTATTTCTTTAATTTAAACAAAAGAAAAGGAAAAAAAAAAATGAATTGCTAGGCAGTGGAATTGGGGGAGGTGCTATAGATGAGTGAACGTGATGCATAGGCATAAAATTTAATTAAAAATCAAAACGTGACCTGGGGTTTTTCTTCCTCTGCTACCCATTGGGATAAATAAATAAAATGTTTGTTTTTATACAATTATTTTATATTATTATAAAGCGGCAAAGGGAAAACCGCGCCATAGCCGGGAAGATATTTTATATATTTTGAGTATTTCTTAAGTTTGCCAGCCGTAACATAGTGGCGCCCAACGGAAGCAAAAGTTATTCAATTTTGTTTTCGAGATTTTTTTCTGATATTTAAAAAAAAAAATAAAAAATTTTTCGAATTTTTTTTTTAATCTACGATTTTTTTTTGAATTTTAAAACGCAGGGGCATCCTTCGAAAAGGGGATGACGGGGTTAGCGATCCCGCGTATCCCAGCGAATCCAGGAAGCGTCTGTTCCCACATTGGGCGGCTTCCTGGTCAGCGTCTGTACCCACAGTGGGCGGCTGGAATTTTGCACCGATCCTTATGGTGGGGCCGTGCCATGTCGGATAGCGTTTCCCAGGCGGCGGAGTTTCGCATCAGTTCCAGTTACTGGGTGGTTTGAAAAACCGGAGCTGCGTTGCAGTGCGAGGCTCGGCTCGTCCTGGAGAGGGTTTTTCAAGTCCGGCATGGGTGGTCGTGCCATAACGGTCAGTGAGCCACACGAGAGTGGTGGAGGAGGAGCATAACCAGGTTTACGGGAACAACATATGGCATTTTCCCAAATTTATTTACAAACTAGATTTTTTTTTGAAGATTTCCAAAAAACAGCTTTGCTAACTATATTTATATTTGCAAATTTTTTTTCTATTTTTAAATTTATAAATTTTCTTCCCTGCAGCATTTATTACAATAACATCTTTTGAATTTTTTTTGTGCCACTCATTTTCGGGCATAGCTAAACAACTCAACTGATTTCTTTCGAATAGGCGTGATTTATGGAAACTCGGTCTTCGAAGAAAAATAACAGCCAAGGTCGCAGGTCTTTAGGAAGCGGCAGAGGTCGCGGAAACCGTATAGTTTCAGACTCAATTAATCAAGGGGCAAATAGTGTTGCATTTCCGACTTCACCGGCTTCACTAAATAATTCCGTTTTAAATCAAGAGTAGGTGAGGCTGAGGCTGAGGCTGAGGAGGTCTTACACCTCACAGCCACAATTTTCAAAACGACTCTGGTGAAAATCCTAGCAACCAAGAGTGTGCCTTGTTTCGCCTTCTTAACCCTCAGCGTTCAGTAGGTCCGATATTCAACATGGACCCGGTTACTGGTTTACCTATTGCTGGAGGTTCAGCTGATACTGATGTTACTTCAGTAAATTCTTTAGTAGAACGGAAGCTAAGGACGATAACAGAAAGCGTGACATCACTTCATGCTGTGGTTCATAGTCGTGACACCAGTGCTGTAGAACAGTCTCAGCAACCAAGTCCACAAATAGAATTTAATTCGAACCAACCTATGTCAAGCCGAAATTATGTTCAGCATAAAGATTGGAAAGTCACATATGATGGTGTTGGCAGTGTATCGGATTTTCTTTTTAAAATTGAAACTCTTTGCGAACGATCGCAATGCTCGTATGAACATTTGATGTCAAATTTTCATGTTTTTCTGACTGGCAAAGCTGAAACTTGGTTTTGGCTCTCTAGAAACTGACCATGATATATTTTTAAAGATTTCTTTAAGAAAGCAATTGCCTAGGGAAACATATGAGGATTTTCATACATCCATTGTTTCTATGAATTCAAGATTGAGGGAACCAATGTCAGATGCCACACTGATAGACATTATAAAAAAGAATGTGAATGCCAATCTAAGATGAATGCTGTTCAATTCGCAGGCAACGTCTTTAATGAAAGTAAAATTTCTTCCACGGTTTCGAATCGACTCGTCAATGTAATTGATATAGTTACAAATTCCGATTGTGAACAGACTGATTCAGAACCCGATCCACAAGTAACTCGACGTCCGGATTACTCTAAAATCCAATGTTGGAACTGTATGTCCTTTGGGCATTCATACATTTACTGCCCAGGAGAAGCGAAATGTCTTCTGTTATAAATGTGGTCAAAAAGGTGTTACCACCCCTAAATGCACTAATCCGCATCAAGGAAATCAGCGTCGGAGCGAGTTGGCAACCGGGGACTCTCGTTCTTCTCATTTAACTCCGAGTTCAAATCAAATACCGAAGTAGACTTTCAAACCACAGATTAAAAGTCGAAAAAGACATAAATACTATACAAGATTTACAAATTTTAAAACTCACTGCTCGTGATTTTTCCTGTCAAGCAAACTTACAAGATTCAAGTTTACATAAACGTAAGATTTTGTATGAAAAAGCAAGAGCAAGTATTTTTCAAAATAACACTTCTGCTCTTTCAAATGAAAAGTGTAGAATGAGATTTAAGAAACGCAAGCATTATAGAAAAATTTTAGAAACAACAAAATTGTTTGATCAATCTGACGATCGTCCTTTTGCCAAATAAAAATTTTTAGCCATACTATTTTAGGATTGCTAGACTCCGGAGCAAATGTTTCAGTGCTAGGTAAAAATAGCACACAATTTTTAATAAACAATAACGTATCTATGAAACCATTAAAAGTGTCATTGTCGACTGCCGATGGTGCAAAACAAAAAGTGCTTGGCTTTTGCAGCTTACCAGTAAATTATAAAAAAGTTACTAGAAATATTGATTTTTACATTGTGCCTTCGCTCACCCAGTCTGCTTATCTTAGTGTTAACTTCTGACGCGAATTTGCTCTCGCACCCTAAATAATACCTGAAGTTAATTCCGTAGAGTTGGATTCAATGGATGCTACGATTTTTCATGAGTTAACCGCCTTCCAAAAATTAAAATTGGAGAAAGTTATTGTACAATTTCCTTCGTACGAAAAACTTGGCTTAGGCTGCACTGACCTCGTTGATCATCACATTGATACAGGCAATGAAGTACCTGTTAAATCAAAGCATTTTCCACTTTCACCGCCTCGACAAGAAGAAGCATATAAAGAGCTAGATCGTTTATTAAAAATGGGAGTAATTGAAGAATCAAATTCTCCATGGTGTAGTCCTGTAGTGATGGTTCGCAAACCTGGCAAGATAAAATTGTGCCTTGATTCAAGAAAAGTAAATGCACTGACAAAGAAAGATTCTTACCCGTTGCCTCATATCAACGGTTTGCTGAGTCGTTTAAAATTAGACTCACAGATTCGTCAAAAGAAAAGACTGCGTTCGCTGTTCCGGGTAAACCTCTTTACCATTACAAAGTTATGCCTTTTGGCTTATGTAATGGTCCACAAGCCATGAGCAGACTAATGGATAAAGTCATTCCGTCAAAATATCGCGAAAACGCCTTTGTCTATTTGGATGATTTGCTTGTGTGTAGTTCCGATTTCGAAAGTCACTTGAAGCTATTGTCTGAAGTTGCTAAATGTTTGAAAGATTCTGGTTTGACAATTAACGTTGGCAAGAGTAAATTCTGCCAAAAAGATATTAAATACCTCGGTTACAGGATAGGTTTTGGTTGTTTAAAGGTTGACCCAGATAAAGTCCAGGCTATTGCTGAGTTTCCTTTGCCAAAATCTGTTCGACAGGTGCGACGTTTCATTGGCATGGCCAACTGGTGTCGTTCTTTTGTTCCTAATTTTGCAAGTATTGCTGGTCCTCTGACTGATTGTACGGCTAAGTCGTCAAAATCTTTTCATTTAACGCCTCAAAGCTTTTGAAAATTTACAAGAAGCTCTGTCATCTGCCCCAGTGCTGGCACAGCCCGATTTTTCACGCGAATTCATCATTCAGTGTGATGCATCAACCGTTGGTGGTGTGCTATATCAGCTTGATGATGACAGTAGAGAAAGACCCATTGCCTTTGTTTCGCAAAAGCTCAATAAGGCGCAGCGTAATCATACAATTACTAAATTAGAGTGTATGGCTGAGTTAATAAGCGTTAATAGATTCAGACCATATGTAGAAGGTTTACCATTTCAGATCATCACTAATCATTCTAGTCTCAAATGGTTAATGTCCCAAAAATAATTGCATGGTCGCTTGGCGCGATGGTGCCTAAAATTAAAACGCATCGACTTCACCATGGAACACTGAAAAGGTTCGCTTAATGTGGTTCCAGATACCCTTTCACGTTTTGATGTCGACGAACTAGTGACAAGCGACATACCGCTTGAGATTGATTTGGATTCACCAGAGTTTAACAATGGCGAATATGAAGGCTTACGAAGCACAATTACCCAAAATAAGAACTTATTGCCCGATATTTGCATTTCAGATAACTTTATTTACAAGCGAGTAAAATTTCATCACGGTATTGAAGACGAAGGAGATGACCTTTGGCGTTTGTGGGTCCCTACAAAATTAACTAATTCTCTCATTAAGAGCGCACATGATTCTACATCAAGCTGTCATGGTGGCTATGCAAAAACTTTGGCACGTATAAAACAAAAATACTTTTGGCCAACTTTAGCTCGAGATGTGAGCAATTACATTAAAACTTGCGATATGTGTAAGACCGTGAAAGCGGTAAATCAAATTTCAAGACCGCCTATGGGTAATGCTTTTGTAACCAAACGACCTTTTCAGCGAATTTATTGCGATTTTCTTGGACCTTATGCCTGTTCGAAAGCAAAAAATTCGTATCTATTTATTGCCATTGATCATTTTTCGAAGTTCTTCTTTTTGAAGCCCATGCGTGCAGCTACGTCTGCAAACGTAATTTATTTCTTTCAAAACGAAATGTTTCCAACTTTTGGTGTACCGCAATATCTGCATAGTGACAATGGAAAGCAATTTGTCTCTAAAGAGATGCATGAATTTTTGACTGCGTACGGAGTTACGCACATAAAGACCGGACTATAATCCCCTCAGGCAAATGCCTCTGAAAGAGCCAAAGATCACTCAAATTGGGATAAGCATATTCCTCAGGTACTTTCCATACTGCGAAGCGAATGCTCTCCATATTATGCGATATTTGGCCAAAATATGTGCCAACATGGATCCTCATATAAAACCCTCGAAAAACTTGATAGTTTGAGAAACGATCAAATTGACATAGAACAGAATGTCGAAAAACTATCAAGATTCGAGATAAATTTGTCACTGGCACATGAAAAGGGTGCAAAAATATATAATACACGCGCGAAAGAAATTAGCTATAAAGAAGGGCATGAAGTGTTCCGCAAAAATCATGCACTTAGTCAATTTTCACATGGTATAAATACAAAATTTGGTAACGCCCTATATGAAACCGAAGATCTTCAAGTAAACTTGAAGGTATTTTCCACGCGTCTGACATAAGGCCATCAAATTAAATTTTTCAATGCCCGGCTAGCTCAGTCGGTAGAGCTTGAAACTCTTTTTCTCAGGGTTGTGAGTCAAGCCCCACGTTTCATGCAGACAAAATTCAACCACGAGTTTTCTGCTTTAATTTGTTTTGTTCAAATATTTGATTTTGCCCGGCTTTACGTGGGTCGTGCCATACGGTTAATTCTAAATTTTCAATTTATTGCAAATAAAATATAACAAACAGTTTGGGATAATTTTTGATTTTGTTTTTTTTTTGGTTCCGTTTCCTGTTTGTTCTGTCGACTAAAAGTCTTATAACAAAGCAGGTTTGTTACGGATTTTCTTTTTGAAAACGTAAGAAGCACGTTAAGAAGTTGTCAACGCGATTGCAATTTGTAAAAAAATACGGCAACATACCTCAATTGAAGTGCAAATGTCAAATTTTAATTTCAGCCACCTGTCGGCTACAGTAGAAACTTTAATTGAGATATGAAAATGTTTAAAAATCAGCCGATAAAATCGCCCAATTGCAATTTGACACTTCTTTCTGTCTTTTGTCCAATAGAAACGCACATTTCGGCGTCCCCATTAACACATTAAATTTCCTTTTGTTTGAACAATTTTTGGTTGTATTTTGAATTTTCATTTCAATGTATTTTTGCATACCATTGGCCGGTATTCCAAATATAATTAAAATAATAAAGAAAATGTAAACACCCATTATGTGGAACTAAGAAAACGTTTCTTAAGCCAATTATAAATGTCAAACACTAAAAATGTCAAACAGGTTCAAAAGAAAAAAAAACAATCGTTGGCAGTAATGGGCCAAGGATTAGTGGTGGCAAACTATCGATAGTCCTGACCATCGATAGTGGACGATAGTTTCTAGAAACTATCGATAGACTATCGATAGTTAGATTACTTGAAAAAACAAAAAAAAAATTATTATTGTCCCTACAATGTCACTGCAATAGAAAAAGTCTGGAGTCGTGTTCGGTAAGGTGATAGTTGATTATCAACTATCGCACTTTTGTCTCGCTTGCTTTTATGAGATAGCTATTTAGGTATTGCTTTCAAAAACGACAATAAAAATAGCGACAGTCAACTATCACCTTACAGAATACCACTCCGGGATATTTTTTCCACTAGAACCAATTATTTTTATTTAAGAAACATATAGCATCAACATTTTTTGTTTTAGCTGTGACCGTTTTTCGGTTATTATTAATGCTGCTTTCATTCAAAAATGAAAAAAGTGTATTTTCACCTTCCTGTTCTTCCAGCTGGTTAGATGGTGGTATGTGCGGTTGTCCCATCAAACTTATCATTTCACTTTCAAGCAAATTTGAAGTTTCATTGGCATTGTTGTCAGATATGAACGCTTCCTTTTTAAATCGTGGATCTAGAATTGTTACCATTCGTGTTGGTGTTCTATTTTCATAAGAAATCAGTCTTTTCTTTATTCCATCCATTAATTTTAGGCAAATTTGACTTTTCAGATTTCTCTCTTCTCCATTATATTTCGGTATAGTCCATTTGCAAGCGGAATAATAAGAGATGCTGTAACATAATTTCCGCTACATTTTTCTGTTATGGTCAAGAACGGAAGAAGTAATTTTTCCATTTCTGTTAAGGTTTGTATTTCGTCAGCTGTAAGAGTTGGAGGTGCTTTTGGAGTAGATAGTAGTACGCTTGATATAGCTGTATTTGTTTGAATGATACGTTGAATTATAATGTATGTGCTGTTCCGTCTCGTTGCGATATCTTGCTTCAGTTCTAGTGGTTTTTCAGATTTTTGCTCCATTTAAAATTTTGCCATAGATATGGTACTGTTTTTGAAAAATGTTACAATTGTTTTGCACTTCGAAATTAGAGATTGTAAATCCTTAGCCTGCACCACTAGATTCAAGTTGTGAGCAAATGTCGTAGTTTTAGCAATTCGCATGACTTTATCATCGAGGATGCGTTGTCTGTGGTAATACAGTACACTTTATCCAAAATTGACCATTCCAATAACACTTCATGTATGGAATCCGCAATATTTCTTACACTATGATTTGTTATATCGATGAGTTTTTTTGTGGACAACACAACGTGGCGCAAAATATATTCTTCATCAATAAATTGGCATGTAATTGTAAGGTAGGCTTCATGATTCATTGATGACCAGCAATCCGTAGTTAATGCAACGTTTTTGACGTTGTTTAAAATGCTAAAGATCTTTGCCTTTCGGCTTGCATATAAACTTGCAATATGTACATTTTTCAACGAATTCTTACTTGGAAGAACATATCTTGGATCCAACACCTTGACAAATTTTCGAAATGCATTGTCGTTAACAATTTTGAATGGCTGAAAACTTTCGGTGACCAATTGCGCCTAAGCAGTATCGACGTCGTTTTTTCGTTTAGAAGATGAATCGTATTCCACAGCTCTTTTAAAATATGAATCGACTGAATTGAAGCTGGACTGATTCGATGATTCGATGATTAGTCTTATCCAACGTCGGGTGCATTCGCTTTAAGTGGTCGCGCAAATTGGAAGTGTTTCCACTTGTTTTATATTCTTTGTTGCATTTTAGAAACAGTTTAGACAGTTTTTTGTCATCTGACCTTCTAAAATATTTCCAAATGTTAGCAAAAAAATGAAATTTAAGATTCATGTCACCAAAATTTTTAACATTTATCTTACCGTTGAAAGAGATTTGTACCTTTTTGAAGTGCCCTCAAGTAGGCACTCATTGCTTTCTTCAGAAGAATAGGAACAGTTGAGAGTTTTATCCTTGCCTAAATTAAGAATTTAATTTTCAAATATGCACCAATATAAACAAAATGTGTAAAAATTTATCCATTGCTGCCTGTAATGGAGTAGCTAAAACAAAGAAAACGCAATTGCAGTAGTGGTGGCAAATGTTCTATAGTGAAAACATTCGATAGTCTTAGAAAACAATCGATAGTGAGAACAAATTTAAAACTATCGATAATATCGATAGTGCCATCGATAGTTTGCCAACACTACCAAGGATGCCGTTGAAGTTTTTTTGTGTATGCATGGCGTGACTGGCGGGCGGACGGCAACAAGCGGTATCCAGAAAAGACAAAGAACCGTAGAAGCGAGAAGTCAGTAGAAGAAAAATTTAATCGCGTTCGGTCGCAAGCAGCCGGAAAAATTTTTAAAGCGGGTGGTCGCAAGAGCGGTGTAAGATTTAACCAAAAGAAAAAAAACAACGCGGTTATTGCAAACTTCGGAAAAATAAACTAAAATTAGTTAATTCTATTTAATTCTATTCTATTTAGGTATATTCTAAGTGAAACGTGATGTCATATTTCTGTTCAATTCTTGACTTTAATTTTGTCATTAAAATGGCAATAACAAAAAAACGACAAAAATCATAGTGTTAAGTCGTAAGAAGTGTTCACCTTACACAAACCTCACAATTGCATATTAAGTAACTTTAAAAAAAATGAAAGTCCCGCGAAAATTACAAAAAAAAAAAACTTTGTGCTATTCATAACTTGGTGCAACTGAAGTTCTCTTTAGAAACACACCTAATAAAGTAGAAATGATACAAAACTTAACCGTATTCATTAATAAGGTGCATGTGCCGAGGCGCCGGGAGTTTTGTTTCCAGTTTAGACAAATTTAATGAAAACATGTCACGCGTATAAAAAGTAAAACCCTAGCTATTCCAAGCGGTAAACCAACAACATTTAATTAAACTATTGAAGTGGAGATATCTTGCAAATTGCAATATCAACAAAAAAGTGGAAAACTATAAATGATTAAAAGAAAATAAAAGCACAAAGACAGACAGTGCATATACTCAATAACTCCATTCAAGTGTTTATAACAAGACACACTCAACACACATTTTAATCAAAAAGAAATAAAACAAAAAAAAAAACATCAAACCTAACAACTACAACATAAATTAATTTTATGACGTCAGCTACAATCAATGAAACAACCACCATTATTACAACAGCGACATCATTATTATCAGCCAGAACCGTCCTCCTAGACACCCGCCACCAGCTAAGTCAATTTAAACCTAATATACATATTTTAGAAAAAAATATAAACATTTATATATTTAATATGAATTGAACTACAAGTTAAATGCCTTATAACCAATGTATTTTATTGCAAAATAAGTTTCCAATTTTAGTGATTTAAGTCAAGCTTTAGTTGAATTAGTACAATCGAAAACAAAGTTGAAATTTCTGAAACTTAAAATTTCTACATATAAATAAATAATTTTTCTGAATGGGAGAAAATCACGGTTGAATTCTTTTTTCTTTTTTTTTAAAAAAAAATTTTTTGCAGACAATTTGTTTTCAAAATGACTAATTTAGTTACTGCTGATTAATTTTAAGTAAGACTAAACACAAATGTACTAAACATGTTAAAATTCAATATTAAACTCTTAATTAAAATTAAAATTAAATTAGAAGTGAAAATTCAAAAATTATTTTTTTATTTAAAATAAAATAAAAGGAAAAAAAAAATGAATTGCTAGGCAGTGGAATTGGGGGAGGTGCCATAGACGAGTGAACGTGATGCATAGGCATAAAATTTAATTAAAAATCAAAACGTGACCTGGGGTTTTTCTTCCTCTGCTACCCGTTGGGATAAATTAATAAAATGTTTGTTTTTATACAATTAAATTTTTTTTTTGAATTTCTATGCGTACGCCATAAAGCGGCAAAGGGAAAACTGCGCCCTAGCCGGGGAGATATTTTATATATTTTGAGTGTTTCTTAAGTTTGCCAGGCGTAACAACATACACCAAGACCTTGGTATACCTTTTATTAAGCAGCTACAGGAAATCAAAAAGCTATCATATCAACTTAAACTGCAACAACATCCAAACACGCTTGCTAGGAACCTACTCCTAATATCGAATACATCTCGAATAAAGAGACAAGACTAACCACCACTGTAGCTATTATGTACACTAGACCGGTTCACAAAAAAAAAAGTCTCTGAAATTTAGAGGCACCGGCAGTTTCCTATTCCCATAAGTGTCCCGAGTGGGATGTGTTACCAATTTTTTTCTAAATATTGCGCTCCTGATTAGCGATTTTCATATTACTCTTGAAACTTTCGCATAAAAAAAAAGTTCATTAACAACCTAAAAACGATGGTGACGATCTGACGGTGGTAACCGTCAGGTATTTTTGAAACAGATTTCCACATTAAAATTTATTTTCCCTGTTAAAACATAGCTTTAATATGAAAAAAATCCTGTGTTCAATTATATTTATGTTTATATTTTTAAGTACAAAAATAATAAAAATTTGCGGTTACCACCATCAGATAGAGGAGAAATAAATGAATTATTCAAATTAATAAAAGCAAAAAAAATCCAAAAATTTATACCTGATTTATCATTTAAAAAAAAAAAAATTTAAATTTTTGACAAAATTTCATGATTATTTTCAGTTTTTACCACTGAAGACAACAACATAATTAAAAAATAATGAGAAATTCGAATTCCCCATTCAAAACTACTCCGAATGTGAGACTGAATTAAAAGAAAAAAGTTCACCTCAGCGATAACCACCATCGTTTTTAGGTTGTTGGTGAACTTTTTTTTTTATGCGAAAGTTTCAAGAGTAATATGAAAATCGCTAATCAGGAGCGCAATATTTAGAAAAAATTGGTAACACATCCCACTCGGGACACTTATGGGAATAGGAAACTGCCGGTGCCTCCAAATTTCAGAGACTTTTTTTTTTTTGAACCGGTCTAATGTACACGTATACTGGCAACTCCTTCAACAACTCAAGTCAGAGTTTAATTTGAAAAATAAACAACATGTCTTAGCAACATTCCTTAGAAAAGTTCAACTCCATTAGTTATTAAGATCTGTATACTTATTGTTAGTCTCTAAGCGAGTTGTTACAATAAATAAATAATAAGTTTGTGAGGATGGAAGTCGACAGCCTCGTTTCCTTCCTCAATAACCTGTACAAACGATACAAACAAGCGACGTAACCGCCGCGTCACCGCTTTATTCATATACTTTATTTTTTGTTTAATATAATTTAAGTCTTCTGAAGATGTACAACTAGACAGAATGTATTATTTTTTTATTTATATTATCTAACTTTAAAATGAAAATTAGTGCTTAAAGAATCATAAGACGCACATGTGAACAACTTATTATTAAAGTTGGCATAAGGGCATAAAGCAGTAGTTAAGACACTAGGTTAAGATATTCAGTCATCTGGCACCACCAATTAAAACAGCTGTCGTAGCAGAAAAAAGAATCAGCTGATGCAATCGACACTAGCAAGAGGTTGGGTGCTAAATGGAAACCAAAAATTTGGACAATCAATCCGGGTCCGCCGCAGCGAGCAGTCATCAGTCCAGCACCAGTGGTAATATTCACTAATCAAAAATTCTTTTCTAAGTTTCAGCTTTGACTTAACATGCAAGTACATTTTCGGTTTTCACTGAGGTGCTTGAGTGGTAGCAAGTTAGCATAGGAGTTGCGTGTGAAGGTTTCGGCTAACTTCAAACGCGGGAGTGTGCTTTCGGTTTTCACTGAGGCACTCATGCGCTAGAACGCAGTCAGTCCAGAATCGACATACGTGCTTTGTAGCTCAGCGGTCATACGGGCAGGGACTAAAGTTTGGTTTGGCGGCCATTACAGCGTTCGAACATACAAGTACGCTTTCGGTTCTCACTGAGGTACTTGGCTGTAAGAATTTCGTATAGTCGCTCTGCCGAGGTTTACTTTCATAGCATAGGAGTTGCGTGTGAAGGTTCCGGCTAACTTTAAACGCGTGAGTGTGTTTTCGGTTTTCACTGTGGCACTCAGGCGCTAAAACGCAGTCAGTTCAAAATCGACATACGTATATTTTAGCTCAGCAGTCATACAGGCAGAGATTTATCTTGACAGCATAGGAGTTGCGTGTGAAGTTTTTCGGCTAATTTCAAAACGCGTGAGTGTGTTTTCGGTTTTCACTGAGACACTCATGCGCGAGAACGCAGTCCGTTCAAAAGCGACATACGTATATTTTAGCTCAGCGGTCACACGGTCAGAGATTTATTTTCCTAGCATAGGAGGTGCAAGTAGAGGTTTAGGCTAATTTCAAACGCGTGAGTGCGCTTTCGGTTTTCACTGAGGCACTCATGCGCTAGAACGGAGCCAGTTCTAAACCCGACGCACGTACAGTTTAGCTTAGCAGTCATACTAGCGAACAATAGGAAAAGTTGAGATAACGTCACAAAAGGAGTGAAAAGACACCCCGGTCGAACCCATACAACAGACAGAGAGCGGTATAAGAAGCAGTGCTAACAGTACCAGCGGCAGGGCGTAATTTTCCATAAGTATCGAGAAACTTATTTTTATGTAAATTAAGAATCTAAATTTTATCCTCCTATTAACTAAACAAAAGATATGTAAATATTTAATGAAATTTGCGTGAATTAAAAAGAAATGAAATTAAGAATCTAAACCACCCGCGTTTTTTAATAAAATTTGACGAAATAGCCAATCTGCGAATATAAATATTCTGTAGCGGAACCTTGGACACCGGCCAAGAACTCGGCCGGAAGGTTCGTCACAGTGGCGCCCGAGCAGGGACCCTGGCTATAAAATAAAAAAAAAAAACTAATACTAATTAAACGCGGCTGAGCGGTTTATTTTTCTAAAAACGGTTAAAATTTTACATATACATCGGAAGCAGCGAAGCCCAGTACGCCGTTAGAAAATAATTACATAGCAAAAGAAAAAACAATAAATTATTTAAAAAAAAACTAGTGCTCGAACAGTGAACCGTTCCTTTTAGAAACATTTAGTCTGGACAGACAGTGAATCGTTCTCCAAAAGAAAAATTTTACCCAGACAAACAGTGAATCGTTTTTTTAGAAAAAAACACAATAAAAATATATTAAATATAACTAGTGCTCGGACAGTGAACCGTTCCTTTTAGAAACATTTAGCTTGGACAGACTGTGAACCAATTTTCGAAAAAAAATAAAAATATAAAATTATTGCTCGAACGGAGAGACAGCGAAGCTTATTTTTTTCCTGAAAATAAGTATAACAATTTTTCATACAGCGGGAAAATTTATTACTCCGTGAACCCAAATTAGTTAAATAAATTTTATCTATTTCCGAGGAAAGAAAACAGCGTCGACAGTACAACAGCAACGAGAATCATAGACTATGTCACAGGTGTACTTGAGCCACAACCCAATGATCATGGAGCAGGTACGAAAATGGGCCGTAAAATACGATGGGGGCAGAGATCCTCTTATGTTTGTCGAGCGAGTAGAAGAACTGACCCAAGCCTATGGATTAGACATAGACCACCTTCCGCGAACGATGCCAGAATTACTACGGGACAAAGCTCTAACATGGTTGCGCAATAATAATCAACAATGGGCCACATGGACATCATTTAAGTCAAGTTTTTTAGATTTTTTCTTGCCTCCCCGATACTATGAGACACTAGACGATGAAATCAGGAAAAGATGTCAGCAGCCACGGGAAAAGTTTAAAGACTACGTCCTGGATCTACAGACAATGATGCGTCGCGCGCTTTATACGGAAACAGAACAGCTCGAGCGCATTTTCCGTAATTGCTTACCAGAGTACCAATGGTACATCAAGCGCCGAGAGTTTTCTACCCTAACAGAGCTGATCACGTTAGCGAAAGAGCTTGAATGCATTCAAGAAAGACAACCTGCGCGACCGACAGTACGAAGAAGTCACCCTGAGCATTACCGCATGATGGAACCAACCACCGTCAAGCGTATCAACGTTCAAACAGCTTGCCGGCGCTGTGGTCTGGATGGTCATATCGCTAGAAACTGTCGAGGCCACCAAAAATTATTCTGCTGGATTTGTGGCAAAGTGGGAGTGCGCACTCTAGGTTGCTGTCGCCCTCCGGGAAACGCAGAAGGAGACCGCCTAGAGCTAGGGGGGGTGAGCGCTCCAGAAAATCGGCCCCAGCAAATGTAGATCACTCCAAATTTTACTGCAAGAGAGTTTTTGCCAACATAATAGTTGGCGGAAGGGAGGTGTCGGCCACAATCGACACAGGAGCAACGGCGAGTTTCATCCGAGAAGCATTCGTAAATTTAATCGGGAGAAAAGCAACGCCAGTGGCATATGAAGATGAGGTGATTTTAGCAGATGGATCATCACGGCCATTAACCAATGCTGTACAGACACGAGTTCAATATGGTAACCGCAACGAAAATTTCCAATTTATTATCATGCCTGACGCTACGGATGACGTGGTTCTGGGACTCGACTTTCTCACACAAAGTGGTTTCACGATTGCAATGGGAGGAGACTCAATCACCTTGGATGAAGCCCCGCTAGAACAACCCGAGAAATTTATGGTCAGTAACGTAAATCCACACCAGCAGCCACAAGACAACCATCGGCATGAACAAAAAAATTCACCACCAGAACCACCAACCTACCCACCAACCTACCCACCAAAGCAACGACAGAATCACAAGCGGAGGAGACAACAACAAAATCTAGACGAGTTACAAAATCCAGCAAGAAGGGTAAAAACACTACCAACAGCAGAATCCACCCCAATAGAGCCTAAACCCACATCAGCAGCAGAGTCCACCCCGACAGAGCCTAAACCCACATCAGCAGCAGAGTCCACCCCGACAGAGCCTAAACCCACATCAGCAGCAGAGTCCACCCCGACAGAGCCTAAACCCACAGCAGCAGCCGAATCCACCCCGACAGAGCTTGAACCCATACCAACGGCAGAGTCTAGCGCGTCATTCGCAGGGGAATCCGAAGGAACGCAGGACAAAAATATCCAGCAGGTAATTAACAAATTTTTAGCCGAAAAAATCCCGAAATTTGATGCGCTACAAGGGACGACCCATATAACCGCCCACAGAATAGTCATGATGGATGACCGCCCCGTTAAACAGAGGTATATCCCGCGTAATCTCGCAATGCAAGCCCTCATCGACGAAGAAATAAATAAATTACTATCCAAAGGATGCATCGAGCCGTCACATAGCCTATACAGTGCACCCATCGTATTGGTACGCAAGAAAACCGGCGCCTGGCGTCTTTGCATTGACTACCGTCAATTAAACAGCCGATCGGTCCCCGATGCCTATCCGTTACCCCGGATCTCACACATCTTAGATCGATTAAGAAATGCAAAGAACGTCAGTAGCCTGGATTTGAAGGATGGCTACTGGCAAATACCAATGGAGACCACCAGCAAAAAATTCACGGCGTTCACAGTACCTGGCCGAGGCCTCTTTCAATGGCGAGTCATGCCATTTGGCCTTCACTCAGCTCCCGCTACCTTTCAACGGGCCCTTGACCGAGTCATAGGAGCAGAAATGGAACCATTTGCGTTCGCCTACCTTGACGACATTGTGGTTACCGGATCAACATTTGAAGAACATAAGGAAAATTTGCGGGAAGTATTGAAACAATTAAGGGCAGCGAATCTCAGGATCAACCCCGATAAATGCGAGTTTTTTAAAACCAGTATCAAATATTTGGGCCACGTTGTCAGTGGAGAAGGTATCCACACTGACCCAGAAAAGGTTGCTGCCATCCGTGACTTAGCGCCACCACAGAACATACGAGGGGTACGGCGATTTTTGGGGATAGCATCATGGTACCGTCGCTTCGTGCCTGAGCTCGCTGCAATAGTTCAACCATTAACATCACTATTACGCAAGGGTAAACATTGGAAATGGGGAACGGAGCAACAGCAGGCGTTCGAAATACTAAAAGAAAAACTAACCAAGGCCCCAATACTGACGTGCCCGGATTTTAATAAAACTTATACTTTACAGACCGATGCCAGTGATGCAGGCCTCGGAGCCGTGCTCACGCAAATCACCAACGATGGAGAACGGGTGATCGCTTATGCCAGTCGCAGCCTGAATAAAGCCGAGAAAAATTATTCTCCAACGGAAAAGGAATGTCTGGCCATCGTCTGGGGAATTCGCAAAATGAGACCGTATTTGGAAGGCTATCATTTTAACGTGATCACCGATCACCTCTCCTTAAAATGGCTGAACTCCATAGAGAGTTCCGCGGGACGAATAGCACGCTGGGCATTGGAGCTTCAGCAGTACCAATTCACTATCCAATACTATCTATCCACTATCCAATCCAAAAGATCTGCCAAATGGCAGCCATAAGTAATAACGCCAACACGGAGTGCGCTTGGTTAGAGAAGAAAAAGGCAGAGGTTCGGAACCTACCAGAAAAATTTCCAGACTTTGCAGAGGTCGGCGGTCAATTATATCGTCACTTACCAGGCATCCCAGGAGATGAAGACTGCGCCCAATGGAAATTATGTGTTGCAACCCCACTACGGAGGCGAGTCATGGTAGAAAACCATGATAGTCCCAGTGCTGGTCATCTCGGCATCCGTGAAACCATAGCGCGAATAGCAAATCGTTACTACTGGCCGGGCATGTTTCGAGACGTAAGTCGATACGTGAGATGTTGCGAATCATGCCAATGCTACAAAGTCAGCCAGCAGGCACCCGCTGGCGAAATGTTAATAACCATCCCAGACGAACCATGGTCAACAGTGTGCGCCGATTTCATTGGGCCACTCCCACGATCCAAACATGGACATACGATGCTGCTGGTGTTTTTCGACCGATTTTCAAAATGGACTGAATTGTTGCCTCTAAGAAAAGCCACCGCAGAGAGTGTGGTAAAAGGTTTCCGCGAAAGAATTCTCGCCAGGTACGGCGTTCCAAAAACTCTCGTGACGGATAATGGCACACAATTCACCAGCCGAATCGTCAAGGGTTACCTTCAGCAAATCGGAGTGCAGCAGCGTTTCACCGCCCCCTATACGCCACAAGAAAACCCTACAGAAAGGATGAATAGGACCGTAAAAACCATGATAGCCCAGTTGGCCAACAACGAGCAGAAAACTTGGGACGAGCACTTACCGGAAATAACATTGGCCATTAATACCAGCACTTCAGAAACCACTGGTTACAGCGCAGCATTCCTAACACAAGGGCGAGAGCCACGGTTACCACCGGCACTCTATGACGAGGTCACACTAGGTACCGGAAAACCACAACAAGCACCAGAGTCCCAAGCAGCACAACTACAGGAAATATTTGAGATTGTAAGGCATAACTTGGCGAAGGCTGCTCAAAACCAAGCAAGGCACTACAACCTCAGAAGACGGCAATGGAAACCAAAAGTCGGAGAGTCAGTATTGGTCAGACAACATCCTCTGTCTAAAGCTATTGACAGCTTCGCGGCGAAACTCGCCCCTAAGTATGCGGGGCCCTACACAGTGCTGAGTTTTGTCTCACCAGTAATTCTAAAATTGAAGAAACCCGGTGACAAAATCATACGAACGGCTCACTTGAGCGAGATAAAACCTTTCCACTCCTGAGTGTTTTAATTTTTTTTGTGTTCTCCACCAAACAGTATTTAGAACCAAAATTAATCTTTTGTTTCTCCTCCACAGTCACACCGGAAGCACCTACAGCTAGCACGGACCATTGAGAATCGTTGCACAGACATGATGGTATTTCGCAACAGCACTACCAAAATAATTTTGCCTTCCGGAAAGTAGGAGGGGAGTGTGAGGATGGAAGTCGACAGCCTCGTTTCCTTCCTCAAAAACCTATACAAACGATACAAACAAGCGACGTAACCGCCACGTCACCGCTTTATTCATATACTTTATTTCTTGTTTAATATAATTTAAGTCTTCTGAAGATCTACAACTAGACAGAATGTATTATTTTTTTATTTATATTATCTAACTTTAAAATGAAAATTAGTGCTTAAAGAATCATAAGACGCACATGTGAACAACTTATTATTAAAGTTGGCATAAGGGCATAAAGCAGTAGTTAAGACACTAGGTTAAGATATTCAGTCATCTGGCACCACCAATTAAAACAGCTGACGTAGCAGAAAAAAGAATCAGCTGATGCAATCGACACTAGCAAGAGGTTGGGTGTTAAATGGAAAACAAAAATTTGGACATTCAATCCGGGTCCGCCGCAACGAGCAGTCATCAGTCCAGCACCAGTGGTAATATTCACTAATCAAAAATTCTTTTCTAACTTTCAGCTTTGACTTAACATGCAAGTACATTTTCGGTTTTCACTGAGGTGCTTGAGTGTTAGGAAGTTAGCATAGGAGTTGCGTGTGAAGGTTTCGGCTAACTTCAAACGCGGGAGTGTGCTTTCGGTTTTTACTGAGGCACTCATGCGCTAGAACGCAGTCAGTCCAGAATCGACATACGTGCATTGTAGCTCAGCGGTCATACGGGCAGGGACTAAAGTTTGGTTTGGCGGCCATTACAGCGTTCGAACATACAAATACGCTTTCGGTTCTCACTGAGGTACTTGGCTGTAAGAATTTCGTATAGTCGCTCTGCCGAGGTTTACTTTCATAGCATGGGAGTTGCGTGTGAAGGTTCCGGCTAACTTTAAACGCGTGAGTGTGTTTTCGGATTTCACTGTGGCACTCAGGCGCTAAAACGCAGTCAGTTCAAAATCGACATACGTATATCTTAGCTCGGCAGTCATACAGGCAGAGATTTATCTTGACAGCATAGGAGTTGCGTGTGAAGTTTTTCGGCTAATTTCAAAACGCGTGAGTGTGTTTTCGGTTTCACTGAGACACTCATGCGCGAGAACGCAGTCCGTTCAAAAGCGACATACGTATATTTTAGCTCAGCGGTCACACGGTCAGAGATTTATTTTCCTAGCATAGGAGGTGCAAGTAGAGGTTTAGGCTAATTTCAAACGCGTGAGTGCGCTTTCGGTTTTCACTGAGGCACTCATGCGCTAGAACGCAGCCAGTTCTAAACCCGACGCACGTACAGTTTAGCTTAGCAGTCATACGAGCGAACAATAGGAAAAGTTGAGATAACGTCACAAAAGGAGTGAAAAGACACCCCGGTCGAACCCATACAACAGACAGAGAGCGGTATAAGAAGCAGTGCCGGCAGTACCAGCGCCAGGGCGTAATTTTCCATAAGTATCGAGAAACTTATTTTTATGTAAATTAAGAATCTAAATTTTATCCTCCTATTACCTAAACAAAAGATATGTAAATATTTAATGAAATTTGCGTGAATTAAAAAGAAATGAAATTAAGAATCTAAACCACCCGCGTTTTTTAATAAAATTTGACGAAATAGCCAATCTGCGAATATAAATATTCTGTAGCGGAACCTTGGACACCGGCCAAGAACTCGGCCGGAAGGTTCGTCACAGTGGCGCCCGAGCAGGGACCCTGGCTATAAAATAAAAAAAAAAAACTAATACTAATTAAACGCGGCTGAGCGGTTTATTTTTCTAAAAACGGTTAAAATTTTACATATACATCGGAAGCAGCGAAGCCCAGTACGCCGTTAGAAAATAATTACATAGCAAAAGAAAAAACAATAAATTATTTAAAAAAAAACTAGTGCTCGAACAGTGAACCGTTCCTTTTAGAAACATTTAGTCTGGACAGACAGTGAATCGTTCTCCAAAAGAAAAATTTTACCCAGACAAACAGTGAATCGTTTTTTTAGAAAAAAACACAATAAAAATATATTAAATATAACTAGTGCTCGGACAGTGAACCGTTCCTTTTAGAAACATTTAGCTTGGACAGACTGTGAACCAATTTTCGAAAAAAAATAAAAATATAAAATTATTGCTCGAACGGAGAGACAGCGAAGCTTATTTTTTTCCTGAAAATAAGTATAACAATTTTTCATACAGCGGGAAAATTTATTACTCCGTGAACCCAAATTAGTTAAATAAATTTTATCTATTTCCGAGGAAAGAAAACAGCGTCGACAGTACAACAGCAACGAGAATCATAGACTATGTCACAGGTGTACTTGAGCCACAACCCAATGATCATGGAGCAGGTACGAAAATGGGCCGTAAAATACGATGGGGGCAGAGATCCTCTTATGTTTGTCGAGCGAGTAGAAGAACTGACCCAAGCCTATGGATTAGACATAGACCACCTTCCGCGAACGATGCCAGAATTACTACGGGACAAAGCTCTAACATGGTTGCGCAATAATAATCAACAATGGGCCACATGGACATCATTTAAGTCAAGTTTTTTAGATTTTTTCTTGCCTCCCCGATACTATGAGACACTAGACGATGAAATCAGGAAAAGATGTCAGCAGCCACGGGAAAAGTTTAAAGACTACGTCCTGGATCTACAGACAATGATGCGTCGCGCGCTTTATACGGAAACAGAACAGCTCGAGCGCATTTTCCGTAATTGCTTACCAGAGTACCAATGGTACATCAAGCGCCGAGAGTTTTCTACCCTAACAGAGCTGATCACGTTAGCGAAAGAGCTTGAATGCATTCAAGAAAGACAACCTGCGCGACCGACAGTACGAAGAAGTCACCCTGAGCATTACCGCATGATGGAACCAACCACCGTCAAGCGTATCAACGTTCAAACAGCTTGCCGGCGCTGTGGTCTGGATGGTCATATCGCTAGAAACTGTCGAGGCCACCAAAAATTATTCTGCTGGATTTGTGGCAAAGTGGGAGTGCGCACTCTAGGTTGCTGTCGCCCTCCGGGAAACGCAGAAGGAGACCGCCTAGAGCTAGGGGGGGTGAGCGCTCCAGAAAATCGGCCCCAGCAAATGTAGATCACTCCAAATTTTACTGCAAGAGAGTTTTTGCCAACATAATAGTTGGCGGAAGGGAGGTGTCGGCCACAATCGACACAGGAGCAACGGCGAGTTTCATCCGAGAAGCATTCGTAAATTTAATCGGGAGAAAAGCAACGCCAGTGGCATATGAAGATGAGGTGATTTTAGCAGATGGATCATCACGGCCATTAACCAATGCTGTACAGACACGAGTTCAATATGGTAACCGCAACGAAAATTTCCAATTTATTATCATGCCTGACGCTACGGATGACGTGGTTCTGGGACTCGACTTTCTCACACAAAGTGGTTTCACGATTGCAATGGGAGGAGACTCAATCACCTTGGATGAAGCCCCGCTAGAACAACCCGAGAAATTTATGGTCAGTAACGTAAATCCACACCAGCAGCCACAAGACAACCATCGGCATGAACAAAAAAATTCACCACCAGAACCACCAACCTACCCACCAACCTACCCACCAAAGCAACGACAGAATCACAAGCGGAGGAGACAACAACAAAATCTAGACGAGTTACAAAATCCAGCAAGAAGGGTAAAAACACTACCAACAGCAGAATCCACCCCAATAGAGCCTAAACCCACATCAGCAGCAGAGTCCACCCCGACAGAGCCTAAACCCACATCAGCAGCAGAGTCCACCCCGACAGAGCCTAAACCCACATCAGCAGCAGAGTCCACCCCGACAGAGCCTAAACCCACAGCAGCAGCCGAATCCACCCCGACAGAGCTTGAACCCATACCAACGGCAGAGTCTAGCGCGTCATTCGCAGGGGAATCCGAAGGAACGCAGGACAAAAATATCCAGCAGGTAATTAACAAATTTTTAGCCGAAAAAATCCCGAAATTTGATGCGCTACAAGGGACGACCCATATAACCGCCCACAGAATAGTCATGATGGATGACCGCCCCGTTAAACAGAGGTATATCCCGCGTAATCTCGCAATGCAAGCCCTCATCGACGAAGAAATAAATAAATTACTATCCAAAGGATGCATCGAGCCGTCACATAGCCTATACAGTGCACCCATCGTATTGGTACGCAAGAAAACCGGCGCCTGGCGTCTTTGCATTGACTACCGTCAATTAAACAGCCGATCGGTCCCCGATGCCTATCCGTTACCCCGGATCTCACACATCTTAGATCGATTAAGAAATGCAAAGAACGTCAGTAGCCTGGATTTGAAGGATGGCTACTGGCAAATACCAATGGAGACCACCAGCAAAAAATTCACGGCGTTCACAGTACCTGGCCGAGGCCTCTTTCAATGGCGAGTCATGCCATTTGGCCTTCACTCAGCTCCCGCTACCTTTCAACGGGCCCTTGACCGAGTCATAGGAGCAGAAATGGAACCATTTGCGTTCGCCTACCTTGACGACATTGTGGTTACCGGATCAACATTTGAAGAACATAAGGAAAATTTGCGGGAAGTATTGAAACAATTAAGGGCAGCGAATCTCAGGATCAACCCCGATAAATGCGAGTTTTTTAAAACCAGTATCAAATATTTGGGCCACGTTGTCAGTGGAGAAGGTATCCACACTGACCCAGAAAAGGTTGCTGCCATCCGTGACTTAGCGCCACCACAGAACATACGAGGGGTACGGCGATTTTTGGGGATAGCATCATGGTACCGTCGCTTCGTGCCTGAGCTCGCTGCAATAGTTCAACCATTAACATCACTATTACGCAAGGGTAAACATTGGAAATGGGGAACGGAGCAACAGCAGGCGTTCGAAATACTAAAAGAAAAACTAACCAAGGCCCCAATACTGACGTGCCCGGATTTTAATAAAACTTATACTTTACAGACCGATGCCAGTGATGCAGGCCTCGGAGCCGTGCTCACGCAAATCACCAACGATGGAGAACGGGTGATCGCTTATGCCAGTCGCAGCCTGAATAAAGCCGAGAAAAATTATTCTCCAACGGAAAAGGAATGTCTGGCCATCGTCTGGGGAATTCGCAAAATGAGACCGTATTTGGAAGGCTATCATTTTAACGTGATCACCGATCACCTCTCCTTAAAATGGCTGAACTCCATAGAGAGTTCCGCGGGACGAATAGCACGCTGGGCATTGGAGCTTCAGCAGTACCAATTCACTATCCAATACTATCTATCCACTATCCAATCCAAAAGATCTGCCAAATGGCAGCCATAAGTAATAACGCCAACACGGAGTGCGCTTGGTTAGAGAAGAAAAAGGCAGAGGTTCGGAACCTACCAGAAAAATTTCCAGACTTTGCAGAGGTCGGCGGTCAATTATATCGTCACTTACCAGGCATCCCAGGAGATGAAGACTGCGCCCAATGGAAATTATGTGTTGCAACCCCACTACGGAGGCGAGTCATGGTAGAAAACCATGATAGTCCCAGTGCTGGTCATCTCGGCATCCGTGAAACCATAGCGCGAATAGCAAATCGTTACTACTGGCCGGGCATGTTTCGAGACGTAAGTCGATACGTGAGATGTTGCGAATCATGCCAATGCTACAAAGTCAGCCAGCAGGCACCCGCTGGCGAAATGTTAATAACCATCCCAGACGAACCATGGTCAACAGTGTGCGCCGATTTCATTGGGCCACTCCCACGATCCAAACATGGACATACGATGCTGCTGGTGTTTTTCGACCGATTTTCAAAATGGACTGAATTGTTGCCTCTAAGAAAAGCCACCGCAGAGAGTGTGGTAAAAGGTTTCCGCGAAAGAATTCTCGCCAGGTACGGCGTTCCAAAAACTCTCGTGACGGATAATGGCACACAATTCACCAGCCGAATCGTCAAGGGTTACCTTCAGCAAATCGGAGTGCAGCAGCGTTTCACCGCCCCCTATACGCCACAAGAAAACCCTACAGAAAGGATGAATAGGACCGTAAAAACCATGATAGCCCAGTTGGCCAACAACGAGCAGAAAACTTGGGACGAGCACTTACCGGAAATAACATTGGCCATTAATACCAGCACTTCAGAAACCACTGGTTACAGCGCAGCATTCCTAACACAAGGGCGAGAGCCACGGTTACCACCGGCACTCTATGACGAGGTCACACTAGGTACCGGAAAACCACAACAAGCACCAGAGTCCCAAGCAGCACAACTACAGGAAATATTTGAGATTGTAAGGCATAACTTGGCGAAGGCTGCTCAAAACCAAGCAAGGCACTACAACCTCAGAAGACGGCAATGGAAACCAAAAGTCGGAGAGTCAGTATTGGTCAGACAACATCCTCTGTCTAAAGCTATTGACAGCTTCGCGGCGAAACTCGCCCCTAAGTATGCGGGGCCCTACACAGTGCTGAGTTTTGTCTCACCAGTAATTCTAAAATTGAAGAAACCCGGTGACAAAATCATACGAACGGCTCACTTGAGCGAGATAAAACCTTTCCACTCCTGAGTGTTTTAATTTTTTTTGTGTTCTCCACCAAACAGTATTTAGAACCAAAATTAATCTTTTGTTTCTCCTCCACAGTCACACCGGAAGCACCTACAGCTAGCACGGACCATTGAGAATCGTTGCACAGACATGATGGTATTTCGCAACAGCACTACCAAAATAATTTTGCCTTCCGGAAAGTAGGAGGGGAGTGTGAGGATGGAAGTCGACAGCCTCGTTTCCTTCCTCAAAAACCTATACAAACGATACAAACAAGCGACGTAACCGCCACGTCACCGCTTTATTCATATACTTTATTTCTTGTTTAATATAATTTAAGTCTTCTGAAGATCTACAACTAGACAGAATGTATTATTTTTTTATTTATATTATCTAACTTTAAAATGAAAATTAGTGCTTAAAGAATCATAAGACGCTCATGTGAACAACTTATTATTAAAGTTGGCATAAGGGCATAAAGCAGTAGTTAAGACACTAGGTTAAGATATTCAGTCATCTGGCACCACCAATTAAAACAGCTGACGTAGCAGAAAAAAGAATCAGCTGATGCAATCGACACTAGCAAGAGGTTGGGTGTTAAATGGAAAACAAAAATTTGGACATTCAATCCGGGTCCGCCGCAACGAGCAGTCATCAGTCCAGCACCAGTGGTAATATTCACTAATCAAAAATTCTTTTCTAACTTTCAGCTTTGACTTAACATGCAAGTACATTTTCGGTTTTCACTGAGGTGCTTGAGTGTTAGGAAGTTAGCATAGGAGTTGCGTGTGAAGGTTTCGGCTAACTTCAAACGCGGGAGTGTGCTTTCGGTTTTTACTGAGGCACTCATGCGCTAGAACGCAGTCAGTCCAGAATCGACATACGTGCATTGTAGCTCAGCGGTCATACGGGCAGGGACTAAAGTTTGGTTTGGCGGCCATTACAGCGTTCGAACATACAAATACGCTTTCGGTTCTCACTGAGGTACTTGGCTGTAAGAATTTCGTATAGTCGCTCTGCCGAGGTTTACTTTCATAGCATGGGAGTTGCGTGTGAAGGTTCCGGCTAACTTTAAACGCGTGAGTGTGTTTTCGGATTTCACTGTGGCACTCAGGCGCTAAAACGCAGTCAGTTCAAAATCGACATACGTATATCTTAGCTCGGCAGTCATACAGGCAGAGATTTATCTTGACAGCATAGGAGTTGCGTGTGAAGTTTTTCGGCTAATTTCAAAACGCGTGAGTGTGTTTTCGGTTTCACTGAGACACTCATGCGCGAGAACGCAGTCCGTTCAAAAGCGACATACGTATATTTTAGCTCAGCGGTCACACGGTCAGAGATTTATTTTCCTAGCATAGGAGGTGCAAGTAGAGGTTTAGGCTAATTTCAAACGCGTGAGTGCGCTTTCGGTTTTCACTGAGGCACTCATGCGCTAGAACGCAGCCAGTTCTAAACCCGACGCACGTACAGTTTAGCTTAGCAGTCATACGAGCGAACAATAGGAAAAGTTGAGATAACGTCACAAAAGGAGTGAAAAGACACCCCGGTCGAACCCATACAACAGACAGAGAGCGGTATAAGAAGCAGTGCCGGCAGTACCAGCGCCAGGGCGTAATTTTCCATAAGTATCGAGAAACTTATTTTTATGTAAATTAAGAATCTAAATTTTATCCTCCTATTACCTAAACAAAAGATATGTAAATATTTAATGAAATTTGCGTGAATTAAAAAGAAATGAAATTAAGAATCTAAACCACCCGCGTTTTTTAATAAAATTTGACGAAATAGCCAACCTGCGAATATAAATATTCTGTAGCGGAACCTTGGACACCGGCGAGCCAAGACCTCGGCCGGAAGGTTCGTCACAAGTTTGAAAAACAAACAATCACTTGTTTATTTATTTTTATCAATAATCGCGGCACAAAAAACCAAAATTTTTGAACACTTTATGGAACCAAATAAATAGAAAAGAAATTCAAAGTAAAAACAAAAAGGATGGTTTTTTTTTGCACATTTCCGCGCCGAAAATTCGTTCCGATAAACTTTTAGTTTTTCTTTAATTAGACAAAACAAATGATTTTCTTTCAATTTGCTTTTAATAAACACAATTCACTTTACCGAAACAAATCGATATTAATATTTTAAAATCAATAATTTTATTTAAAAACTTTAAGAAATCGCGAGCTCGAACGTTTTTCACTTTCTTCGCGTAGGGTTGCCAGAGGTATTTATTATAATTTATTGTTAGTTCTGTTTATTTCTAAGTCGAGGTAGGCAATAGCATTGTATAATGAATTGTAGCTTATGATGGTATGAATTAATTTCATCCAGGATCATTCTTGTATCATATTTATTGACAATCGCATGGAAGTCATCTACATATTTGAAAATCTTAGTTGTTATATTTTTGCTTGTCAATGTTTTGATTGTGGAAATCAAGCAAATCATCTAAAACTATTGTTTATCTACAATACAAGGAGACAATGGGTTTCCCATTGGCATACCAAAAACCTGTTTATAAATTTTTTTTCTAAAATAAAGTAATTGTTATCTTTGAGACAAAAGCGATTTTCTCAAAATTCTAAACGGGAAGACTTTGCTTGTGAAAGCTCCGAAATTTTTCCTGCTACTCTTAATAGAGTCAATTTCTGCTTGCTCAGTTCAAGCTGATAACTAGGGCCTTTAAATATTGTTAAAATTGTTAAAACAACAATTTTTCGCCAATTTTCGAAAAAACAATTTTTTGCGTTTTCTAGAATCGCCATAATAAATTTAACAATTTTTGGCGTTTTACTGACATTCAATTTTTTATTTGCTTTATTTTTTTTGCTCACGCAATTGTTTCAATGATTGTAAATAGGACGCGCTGGCGCGTAGCATGCTTTGGTTTTAAAAATTAAAATCGATCTGCCTTTTTTCCATCCTTTGATTGATTTATGATTCCTTGAACTTTTTAATATATTTTTTCAAAATATTCTTAAAAATATTTTTAATTATTTCAAAAATTTTAACAATTTTTCCCCATTTTCCTTAACAATTTCTTAACAATTTTCAAGCTATTAAGAATAACAATTTAACAACAATTTTCGACAGTTGGCTTCACAATTTTTAAAGACTCTACTGATAACACTAGTTTACAGCCAAAATTAACTTTGAATACCGTTATTCATTTTATATATAAAATCAGCTGCTGATTCTGAAGATCACATTATTTTTTTTTCTTTTACGTCGTTTTCGAGATATCGGTCATTTTCGGTTTTTGGACCAAAAAAAAAAGTTGGTTTTACTTAATTACAAATATCTCAAGAACCAATATCTATATCTAAATTTATGTTTGTATTTATGTCCAGTTAAAGGTAATTAAATTGCCTATAAATAATGTTCACATTATTTTTTGGTTGGCTGTTAACATGTTAGTTTCGGCAAAATAAATTGATTTCTAGAAAAATATTTTTTTTTTTTCGAAAAAATGGAAAAAAAGTGAAAATCAGCTGCAAATTTATAAAAGAAAAAAATTGGAAAAATCATTTTACTTTTTTATATGATAGTCTTTATATTTATAAAGAAAATAAAATACTATTCAAGAAAATCGATTAAGAAATGGAAAAGTTATATAATTTTGAATAAAAATGTCCAAAATGCATTTTCGTCTATTTATCCGGTTTTTTATGTGGGTAAGAATTTCTCTAAACCCAAAATTAAAATTTTTTAATGAAATTTTGTTATTTAGATAGTGGTATGTGCCAGCTATGGCATTTTCGGTACATTTGTACTTTTTTCGGTACGTTTGCATCCTGAAAAATCGACGTCAGTACATTCGACAAGTTTTCAGTACGTTCGGTATTTGCCGCATTTTAGTACAATTGACGACATTTAAACACATTTTCAGTACATGTACATGACATGACAATTTATAATAATGACTTTTTTAAATTACATAAATGTGTAAATTTTGTAATTTAATATGATATATATCTCATTTTGCTAGGGTTTTTGAGATGGGAAAAGTGAGGATCTTTTATGTTTTTTTTTTTTGTTAGTAATTTGTTTGGAAAAATTTCGTACATTTTAGTAAAATTTTATAATCAAGACAAAAAAGATTTTATTTGTATATTTGTAACTCTGCAGAACGGGCTTATAGTGCATTCTGTGAGTCGGAAAAAACCTCGAAAAATACACATATTTTAAGCAGCAACCAGGCGACCACCGCTCCCCATTTTCGAGGATGTTGACCCCTCCCCCAAAATGGCCAAAAACCGCCCCCAAAATAGAGGAATCGCATATTCACTCAATCAATAAAACATTTGTCATCCCCCGTTATCGAAGATGCTGAATACGATAGCAGTATTCAAAATTCTTATGGAGTTGGCCCCACCCCCAGTTTTTGAGGATGCCGAGCACGATGGCAGTATCTAAAATTCTTTCGGAACTGGCCCAACGCCCCAAAATGGCCGAAAATGGGAATTTGGGTCCGTTATTGCGGTTTTTGCCCACTTCGGGGGGTGGAGCCAACATTTAAATTTCTAGCACATACCACTATCTAAATAAAAAAATTTAATTAAAAAATTTGCATTTTGATGTTAGAGAAATTCTTACCCACATAAAAAACGGAAAAATAGGCAAAAATGCAATTCGGCATTTTTTATTCAATTTTATATAACTTTTCCATTTCTTAATCGATTTTCATAAATAGTATCTTATTTTCTTCATAAATATATAGACTATGATATAAAAAAACAAAATGATTTTTCGAATTTTTTTTCTTTATAAAATTTGCAGTTAATTTTTTCTCAATTTTTCGAAAAAAAAAAATTTTTTTTAAATCAATTTATTTTGCCGAAATTAATATGCCAACAAAAGAGTAATGTAGTCATTATTTATAGAAAATTTAATTGCCTTTAATTTGACATATAATTTGTTAATATATAAATATTGTTTCTTGAGATATTTCTATTTAAGTTGAACAAACTTTTTTTTGGTCCAAAAACCGAAAATGACCGATATCTCGAAAACGACGTGAAAGAAAAAAAAATAAATCGATTTTCAGAATCAGCAGCCGATTTTACATAAGGAATGAATAGTGGCACATAGAGTTCAGAAATTTTTAAACATTTGTAAACTAGTGTAATTTGCCTCAACAAGTATCATAAGCAGCTTTGACTTTGCTCCACTGAACTTTTAGCTCTTCATTTTGGGCATGCAGAGAAAATACTGTGAATCCGTCAGACGAATAAATATGTCTTTAAATGAGACATAATTTTTCTTGTATGCTTATAAAAATAAATTTAAAAGGTTTTCACTGCAAAAGAAACAAAAAAACACTTTTATAATTAGAATGACTTCACCTGAAATCAATAAAAAACAACAAAATATTCAAATTTTAAAAAATTTATTAAAGTTTTAAAATTTTTTTTTTCCGAAAAAAAAAATATTTTTTGCCCACTGTGCAAATTGCTCCAGAAACTAAACTCTTTTAAATTTGTCTGAATTTGCAAGGTTTAGTCCCACTGTGCAACTAATTTATTCTCACTTGCAAAAAAATACTGAAAATTTCAGCAAGTGAGTTTTTTGATTTCCTAGCACAAAGCGCTGTGTTAGCTTTGACCAGAACGGATACGACACAAAGCGAAATGGAAAAGAGCCTATTGTGTACAAAAGCAAGATGACTTGGTACAAAAATTGGGGTGGAAATTTGCACTTCCCTGTAACATGGTGTCACAAAGAACCTGTTTTAAGCTACATTTTCATAAGTGGTATTTTACTAGCCTGCTGTATACTGTAACTGATGCATGTGGTTGTTCTTTTAAACATTGCGTTGCTCAAGTTGTATGAGCGAAATAGCTACTGTTTCGTTCGCTTTTGACATTACTCGTATCAGCTGATGCAATTGCGTGCAATATTGTCATTTGATTTTCATTGTTTGTGTTATTCGCTTGTGAAATTTTTCTATTATTTAAAAACAATTAAAAAACCGGTACATATTATTATAAAATAAAAAATACATATCATTATAGAATATTAGAAGTGCAGCAAAAGGCATTATAGACGTCTTGTGAAGCAGCAACAAGATTTATATTTTAAAGAAATAGCAAACAGTGCTGCACAATGCGCAGCAACCAGAAATGACGCAAAGTACAAATCGAAAATGAACATGAATTATATAAAAAAATAAATAACATTCAGTAAAAAAAAGTTGAAATTCTATTATTTTAATAAAATGTTGTACTTTTTATAATATGGTTGTAGACTAGCTACACCGGTGCAGCTTTTACATAGGCACAACGAGACAGGTTTATAACAGTCTACATACAGCTGGGTGTATGACAGTTAAGTATAGGTGTCTCATCGCACTCCCGGCGTATATCAATGTTAAACAGTACAGCTTTTTTATATGAAAACGGGTCCCTTAAAACACTAGTACTAACCACGCAGAGGCTAGGTTTTATACAGTGTTTGGCATAGCTACACATGTTACAGGGTTTACCAAGCACATAGTCCTGACTAGAAAACGTCGTTAGGCGTAAATTAGGTCCCCATTGGTTTTGCCTAGCCAGAACATTAGGGCCAAGTGTGGAACCCCAACGACAACCTAATTTGGATTGTAACGGTGTGCCCCAAATTTTCCTAAATAGGATTGTCCAACGCCCGCCTCACTAGGCTCTCGTTGGGTTTTTGCCCAACCAAAACAATGGGGACCAATGGGGACCTAATTTATGCCTAACGACATTTTCTAGTCGGAACTCTGTGCTTGGTAAACCCTGTAACATGTGTAGCTATGCCAAACACTGTATAAAACCTAGCCTCTGCGTGGTTAGTACTAGTGTTTTAAGAGACCCGTTTTCATATAAAAAAGATTCAAAACATGTGTTTGTTGTGAGGAGTACTCAGAGGATAAACCATCGCGCTGTACTACTTACTCCCCCAATGCATAGCACGTTGCCATCAACCTCTTCAAGCTTTTCCTGCACACGCAAAAATCGCACCGACTCTTTGCGTATGTTCACTAAACTCTTGACTCATTCATTGGCTTGTGGTGGTGAATAGGGGAAAACGGTAGGTCAGTTACCCAGGAAATTTAAGTCAACATTTTCTGCAAGAAGATAAGTATTTGGTTGTGGAGTATTGAAGTATATAATGATGTGCTCATTTTATGTGCTGAAATTTCAATACTTTCAAAAATCTTTCAATATTAACTGTTTTATTGTATAATTTACTTACTTACTTATCTTACTTTGAAGATAGTATAAATCAAAAATTAATAAATAATACTTTACTTAATTAATATTTTCACGTATTGAATATTTTGATAGAAAATAATATTATTATTATATGATACAAACTTCAAAGCAATTGATAAAACAATACATGAGCAAGAGTTATTAATACTTGTATTTCGACACTCAGGAAGTATTTCTCTGTGTAAGGAATAGGGCCATAAATTACAGTTCAATGTTTTAATATTGTAAGCGGGACAAATGTATCTACTATTTTAATTGTTGAAAAAGTCTCAATAAAATTGAAATTGAATTGATAGAAAATAAAATTACGCTGTCTGAGTATTCAAAATTTATTGTTGGTTCCAGTTCATAAGAAGCGAGGGGAAACCAAACGTGATAGTCGACATTTGCCCGTACCAACGCATTTGGCGGTTTTTGACTTCCTTTACTCATTTGCCGCAGAAGAACGTAGGTGCAGTCTATAAGTAAAAAAGCAAATGTCAAAAGCGTAAAAAAATTATCGCAATGTTACCTTGTGTAAGTTCAGTTTTCTCAGCGGTCATTCCTTACAATTCAGGAGTAATTTCGAACTTAGCCACGATTACCACATTACTGATTCCCCCGACTTACCAAATTAAGGCATTCCTTAGGTTATACCCATGACCAAACCATTAGGCAGACCCAACATAGGCATGCCTTTTACTACCTGTAGTTAGGCCTAATGAGGCAGTCGACAGGTAAACCTAATTTAGAAATTTTTTAGAATTGCCTAATTAGGCTGCTGCTAAACATTCCTAATTTAGGCTAACCCCATTATTTCCTAGTTAGTGCCGAAATTATATTTAGGTATGCCTAAGAAAAATTCTAGTCGGGGTGTAAATTTGGCTTCGGTAGTTACTTATGCGGCAAGGTAGTTACTTATGCGGCAAAAAATTAAAGCAAGAATTGCGTGGGTGAGAGTACAGAAAGGCTGCTTGTACTCTATCACCAATAAATCTCGACTTTTCTGAGACAATAAGAAACAACAAAACTGTTTTATTATTCCGTACAATTTTAACCCGATTCTCAAATTTTCGGTTTGCAAAATAAATTTTCGATATTTCTTTATTTGTGTTTTTGGAACAATGTAAAATTTAATATGTATTTTACAGAGATGTTTGTTCAGTAGTTTTAGTGCAAAAAACAACAAAAAAATTACAAACGCAAAATGCATAAAAAGGAATAAAAAATGGCCAACGAGCTGCTTATACTAGTTTCCATGACGCTACGTCATCAGTAAGCTTTGTTAGCCGACGTTTAATAGTCTGCAATCACACTAGATTTTATCTGACTAGTTGAGAATCATAGCAAAACATAAAACACAGTGCACACACACATTCCTTCCTCCTCTACATGCAATTGCTTTTGTAGCTCTTTGGATATTACACATTTCTTGACGATACATATACATATTAAATTTTCGATAGTTCAAGTTCAAAACAGTAAAAATCTCTTTTTGAAACAAAAAGCCACAAAAGAATGTAAAAGTCTGATGAGCTCAAGAAACGTTATGCGTTGAAAAAAAAATCTGGGGCTTAGCGAATCGAACCGAAACGAATTTATGGGCGTACCTTTTAATTCTCTGTTTGTAGAAAAATTAAATAAAAAATTCCAAAAGCCGTCGGCAAAACACAAAAATTTTATGTTGGAGCTTTTGTAGATGATGCTGGATCAGTTGATGTTGCTATTGAAGCTGGAGCAGTTGGCTTAAACTCCAAAATGTCTTTATATTTTTATAAAAATGTTTTAATGGTTTTTTTTTTGCTTTAAAAATTTTTTTGCTAAGAAACACTCGCGGCGGGAGTTTTTAGTTTTGTATTTTTATTTTAATAAAAATTTAATTTTTAAGAATTTTTTTTTTTAAACGCGGTACAAAAAAAACGGTTCGAGAAGGACCAAACGTTTTTCTTTAGGGCTTGTTGGAGGGTAAATCACTTTAAATTAAAGTCTTCAAAATAAAACTAAAATATGGCGGAAATAAAAACACACGGCGCACAGTGGCTTGCTTTTCAAAAAAGCGTTGCAAAAATCAATTTTAGTGTTGGTCTGTTTGACAAATTTGATACTCGCATCGAATAGTGAAATGTCTAGAGGTGATAAATTTAAAATTTCAATCCACTCGGATAAGTAGTTTAGTTTTTACAGTTAGTCAAAGTGGAGACATTTTTCAAGTTTGCAAAAAATTAATTTTTTTGGATAAAAATTTCATGTTTGAACTGAAAAATTCAACAAATGCTGAGAGAAAAATATATATATATTTTTTTGTAAAAGCATTATTGGTTTTAATTAAACAAACCAAACTTTTTTTGTTTTTGTTTTTTTTTTTTTTTTTTGAAACACTGTTTTTGAGCTTTAATATGAGTTTAAAAATAAACTTCACAAAACTTCAAGCTGAGCTTCCACACAAATCATGGTTAACTCTTCCTTAACATATCCCCAGAACAAACTAGGCACCGGTGTTCGCCCGTTTGGGTGCTAGAGCGATTTTTATTCTTAAACCTTTAACTAGAAAACATTTAATTAGGTGTGCAATGCCTATTTCATTGGTCATAGTTCATAATTAAAACCGTTCAAATAAAACTACAGCCACGCCCACTTTTTTTAATAGTGGGTGAACCATTGTGTTTTGGTCAAAAACTACCTCTTATAGTTTTTGAATTTATTATATTTAATAAGACCCGAACTAAAAACTTTTCTGATTGCACTAATCCTGTTGAAGGTAAAATTCGTGAAATCTTAAAATTTACGTAAGGATTACAGGAACAGGTAAAAAGATGTCAAACGATTTGTGTAGAGAAAAACCAAACTAAAATTTTAGAATATGTAAAACAGCAGTTATACAGATTTTTTAATTTTTTGCTAAGAAGAGCATAATTATGAGTATGGAATTTAACCACTGCATGCAAGAATAGGGTGTATGGAATTCATTTTGAAACTGACGTAACAATTCAAGAAGTAGTGATTTAAAGAAGTTTCTTGTAATCAAAGAGGAAATAGCTGATAGGAAGAAAAAAATTCAAGCTGCGTTTTATACAGAAATTGGTTTGAAAGTTGATCAACCAAAACAAGGGTTTGGTAATAAAATGATGGAAACACTTCCAGAACATTTTTTGAAAAGGATGAAGTCACAGCGCGTATTACTGGAGTTGATAAAGAGATAATTAAAAGGCTACAAGTCATATTAAATGTTTTATGCTACAAGGAAAAAGTTGACGCAAAAAAATGTGGAGAGTTTGCAACAAAAACTGCGGAACTGCTGCTTAAAAAATATCCGCATAAAAAACTTACACCTACGGTTCACAAAATTCTGGCCCATGGTGAAAATATAATAGAGTTTCAGCCTTTACCAATTAGTGAACTATCAGAAGAAGCACAGGAATCCAAAAACAAAGATAACAAAAAATGCAGATATCTCAACACGTGCAAGATATCAAGAAAGCGACAAAACCAGGACCTTTTTAACATATTGGCCGCCTCGTCAGACCCAATTATTACATCTCTAAGGCACACTCAATCATCAAAAGAGCTGAAAGAATGTTACTCTCAAGAAATGTTAAGTCTATTATACAGCCATTCAGATACTGTTGATTATTTTGAAAGAAATTAAAATAAAAAATATTTAGTTTATAAATAAAAATAAATATCTCACCAAAATTTAAATTTATTAAATTTTTTTTCTCCACATTACAATATGTAAGAGGGCTTTGGGGCTGTTTATTATTATTATTATATTATTATTATATATATATATATAAGCATAACCATCAATAAAGAAAAAAAAATTGAAAAATCCGCTTGGAATTTTTTTACAATTTTAGTTTTATATACTAAGACCAAGCACATTTCTATCACACTTTCCAGCAGTTTTCAATGTCTACTTGCGACAAAAAAGCATAAATTAAATTTTTACATGCATAAGATATGTAATTTTTCCTCCCTACAAAAAACTCAACTTCAACAATCAATTGCGTCGGATTCTGCAAACCTATTTCAGCAAAATTTACTACTGTATTAGCTATAAGAATTCCCTATCATATAAAAAATTATCAAAAAATCTTTATTCGTTCAGAAGTTATGATTTTTGCAATCAAAAAAGTCATATCGAGCCACTGTGCGGCGGTTCAAACTTTATTTACAACTTTATTAATTAAAAGAGAATGCGGAAGTGAATTTAGATTTTAAAGAAGAGAGAGGGAGCGAGATGCGCTTCCCATAAAGAAAAAAGAATAAACATTTAACGAACACCACTATGCCGATATTAGGCCTTAGGGTGTTTATTATTGGCGTCAACAGGATAAATAGACATATAAATATTATAGACAATATATTATGGGGTATGCTGAGGTTATTAGAGCTACCGTAAGATAAGTTAAAATCAGATATGCTACTATAATTCATACTAAAATAATTACAATGGTCAACACTAGTTTTGGTGCCGATAAGCTGTACTTTTTTTTAACGAAGGACTTTATACTGATTACATTATTGGATAAAAATTTTGATATCCTACATGTAGTTTTAGTAGATTTTGCCTTGTAAAAAAAACAAGTTTACATAAAAAACAACATTTATTACATTATTTTTTAAATGAAAACTTTCTTATTCGCGACTTTTGTGAATGAGGTGTAGTTGGACTATCACGTTGCATCTCTCAGCTATAGTCAACCATCATCCCATCGGGTTTGGTATCTTTCTTCCATAGTTTTGAGGTTATGGTGAAACCGCTCCCCTTGTGCTTCTCTATAGGATCCAAGATTGTCTGGGAATTGGTCAAGAAGACTGTGAAAGTAGTGCACTTTGACGGACATATTACATGCTAAGTTTTTAAAATTCTCTAGCATGTCATTTACAATTTCAGAGTATTTACTTGACTTGTGATTTCCGTGAAAGTTTTAGTAACTTCAACAAAAGAAGTCCAAGTTTTTTTCTTTTGATCGGGAAGCCGAAACTCGGCAATTCTTTAGGTAGTTTAAGATCCCTTATTAAATCATTAAATTCTTCTTCGGTAAAAGGTTTTGGCTCTGTATATGCTATTCCTTCGAAATCGCTGTCGCTACTCACTTCATTAATGACTTCTTGAAATGATGATTCACGAATAGAACGAAATGCTGGAACAGGTACTTCCTCTGAATTTGGTAAGGGTCTTATAGCAGAATCTAAGTCTGGATAAATCAATTTTTTAATGTTAACACCACGCAAATTAATACAGCAGAGGTAACAGTCAGCGAAGTATTTTTTTTTTTTTTGTTCTTTCCATTGCATAGGCACTCCGAACCTCATATGGTTACTTTTCCACTGATACACTGTCTCAAGTGTTCAAAGCACATTTTACAAACAAATTTGGGGTATCCACGGCTTGTATTCATCGACAATTTCTGACTTAAAGTAAGCAAAATAAGCACTTTTTATAAAATCTGTTACAATTGTAACAAAACACAAAGAGGGGAAAGAGCAGTGAACTTTAAAGAAGACACTGATGGAATTAAAAACAATTATGCAGTAGTCCTAAAACCGTGGTGCAATATACTTAATGTTTAGAAAGTTTTTAATTTACTTTAATGTTTCATGTAAAATCTATGTTTAGTGCAATAATTAAATTAAATTGGTTAGTACATTGTTTTCAAAAATTCTGATAAAAAATGTTCATTGTAATTGTGTATTTTAGAAGTCAATAAATAACCCCTGACGAAGTCAGTAAAAAACTGACGAAACGTCGGGAAAAAGTTGGATTTTAAGTGAATATTTAATTGTAAAAAACCTCTTTTCGAAAGAAAAACTGAAAATGTAACAAAACATTTTGGATCATTGAGACAACTTCTTCGCGATGAAGACATGATATAAAAATCAATTTATTTATAAAAACCTATCGATAATATAGCATATTATGCACACGGAAGTACTTATTACAGCGAATATTCAAAACTGACGGTTAATTAAAAATGACAAGTAGGAAAAAAAAATTAATAATATTTTTAATGTTGCCAGTGCACACCTAATACAAAACCACTAGCTACATCTCGGCACCAAAAATTTTTTTTCGATTTGTTGACCTCTGCTATAAAAGGATTAGCATCTACACAGAAATATTCTTAATAAGAAACCTTACAAGAAATGACTGAAACTCCAACACATTGATTATGATTTTCATTTTCACTAACACATAAATAAATACTTTTGCTATTAAATCAAGGCAGAGAAAAAGAAACTGTTACGCTGCGTATATCAATGCCTTCAGAAGGAGTAGAGGGAAAGAGATAGAAAGATAGATAAAAATTTGACATTTAATAAAAAAAATAAAAAGAATGGGTTTGGCGAAGAAAAACGAAATGAAGAAATAACTACAGGAAATAATTGGAATTAAAAGCTAAGTAAAAATATATTTAATTAAATAATAAAAATAAATAATTTCGTTTTTCATTGTGCTGAAATTTTCAACAAATCTCATATGTTGCTGAAGCCATACGTTGTTTAGCCTCTTTCGAACCGAATCAACATCAACAGTTGCTGGATCGAACCTACGCACTGTGAGTTAACCCCTATGCCACGCTGCCTGTTGTCGTCCTGCTTTTTTTTATTTCTTTTTTTCACTGTCTACAATGTTTTGTGTAAATAACGCAGGACAACCTATTTTTAAAAATTTTGTCATAATTTAATGAAAGTTTTTCTTTTTCTTATGGGGTCACTTTGTATGTTCGATATTAGGTAAAAACAAGGTTTTAACTTAGAGTGCTCTTAGTTTTGCAACTATAATTACGGGCCATAGTTTTTTACAATTCGCAGGTCACTACTGCGATTATTTTTCTGACAGTAATTTGTGCAACAGGTAACTTATACAAGCTGAGTGGATGAAATTCGAAAATATTTTTAAATTTGCTGTCGATTGAAAGAGGACGAGGTTCAAAAACGGAAATTAATAAAAATCTGACGAAGCATAAGACAACACTGAACTCCGTTTAGTTTACCGGATTCACAGTAAGTCCATTTACCTACAATTATTTTGCATTAATGTTTTCGTTTATGCATTTACTTGAGGAAACGCGAGTCCACATTGAAACTAAACACTGCACATGTGTGTCGCTTGTCTTAAAGCTAGCTACAACTTAAAGATTACTTGCAGAAAGCGGTTACCTGGCAAATATTTTAATTTGGGCTTGGCACAGTCTACAGTTTCAAAGGTTTTCAACGAAGTCGTTGACGTGTTGGAATATAATGTCCGCAGTGAGTGCGTGGGAGCATGACGAATCGAAGTTATGGTTTTGTGAAAAATTCGATTTCCCGATGATGGATACCCACTGGAGGCTTTTCTGATAACCCCATTCAGATCTCCTGAAGAAAGTAGTACTCAAGGCAATTACAATGCAATGCATGAAAATCGGCTCCGTTGTCTTCTAGGTGCTGTAACGAACAAAAAAAATTTCATAAGTGCTACATGCCTTAGAATTTTGCAACACAACCTCAAACGGAGATGCTCGATCATTGGTGGTGGTGAGGTCGGGCGGGAGCCATTGACTGGGCTAGCAAGCAGTCGCCTGGGGGGGTTCATGACCTATCCACTCACTCACAAAGTTACACAAAAAAATATTGTAGACTCCCTAATGAATCAAATTAAATGGACTTAGAAAGACCATACCTAAAATTACCCCAATATGGCCTACTGAAAATTATACAAAAAAAATATGCAAAGTATCGATTGTATTGAGGCATTCGTAGGTATCTTGAAGATGTAAACCAAGATACGGCGTCAAAACCCACCCCTCCATGATCTTACACGCAAAATATTTATAAGATCCCAAATAACGTTATCCTATCCCATCAAATCACAACCCTGAAGGAAACTTTAATTAAATTAGTATTCCATTATTTCAAATTTTATTTTTACAAAAATTATATAACAAAAATTTTAGCGATGAGTATACACTCGATTTTGAACTAACAAAATAAACAAGGTATAAAACTCTTAGACTACTTTTTTCACTTATAGGATAATAGAAAGACAAAAACATTCTTATAATTATATTTCAAATAAATATGTTTTTAACTTCAATTTTGTTGCAAAGCGAAGGTAAGAGATATGTTGCAAAAATGGTTTCACGTTTACAAAGAAGCTTGATCTATTTACGTTTATGTAGCTATAACGCAATATGGATTAAGTATTGGAACCTTTAAATTATTGGAAGTAAACCTTGATTGGAACCAACACACCAATTTAGTTAAATGTGTGTATGTGTGTGTTAACTTCAAATAAAATATGTTAAGACATTTTGGTCATTACAAAATCGACCAATAAACTGCAACGCGCATTCTTGTCGCTATGTTAGCTAGTCGAGATATATTGTTATAATAAAACCCCTTAATGTCATATAATTGTACGATGGTACAACCCCTTAATAACATAAACCATAAACGCACATACATATCAAAACAAGCTTTATTGGAGCTATTGATTTTTACATTTACATACTTACATGCATTGAGTTTTTCGATTTATTTTACTTATTGATTTTTCAATAGAATTTTACTTTTGCCGAATTTGCATTTATCGATTTGTTTTACTTTGCTCGCAAGCAATAATTCCAAAGAATTCTTGCGACACAAAATCGACTGATCGAAATAAACAAATAATTCCAAAGAATTAAAATAACGAGGAGAAAAGTGGCGCAGTCGGTAGGATACACGGAAAAAACACCAACTCAAATTTTATTAAAAATTAATAGGAGATTATAAAAATTAAAATCTGAAAACAAATATTACTTTTTTATAGTAATAAATAGAAAATCCTTATTAAAAACTCTATTCTAGTTTGTAAATATTTTCATTTTACATTTTTTAATAAGTGCATATTAAAAATTATTTTCTTCATTTTAATTATCACATAAAAACTTTGAAATTTTACAAAAATTTATTAAATTTTAATAAATTGCCACATTAGAATTTTTATATATTTCATATTGTAATATATGATTCCAGCTTTATAATTTTTAAAAAGTAGTTATAGAAAAATTATTTCAAGATTATTAATTTTTATTATATTGAATTTTATTTCTCTTTTGTGTTTAATTTGTACTCTGTTTGAGTTCTCAACATGTTCATGCAAAAAAATAAATATATAAGGCTTGCCAAACTCTTACTAATTGGCTTTGAAGTAATGTGTTGAACAGAATTGGGACGGGGTCGGGAAAGCGGCAACGGAAACTCGCTGGCCGTCCCAATTTTGTTCAACACACAAGAAATTTTAAAAATAAATTTCAGTTATTATTATTTCATCATAAAATCTTTATAATGTACTTTTTAAAAAATAGTACAGTCCTTTTAAAATTCAATAAATTCTTGCAGAAATTTTAAAATCTACTTTGTAAAAATTAAAAACTTGCATTCGAAAAATTAATGCCTGCTTGATGCAATTTTTATATTACGCTTAGTAATTTTTAATAGACACTTGAACCGTTTCTAAATTACCTACTAATTTTTCTTAAATTTTGATTAATATTTACAATAATTTCGAGTTTCGTTTTTTCCGTGTACCGCAAAAGTCCTACCCAACGTAAAAAGGATAAAGCGAATTTTTAAATTCCTAGTGCGGATCCGAAAAAAAAAATCGAACTTTGAATTGTACAGAAGATTGTACAAATTATAGTGTAACGAAACAAAAGTGCTACTAAATCGTGAACTCTTAAATTGTACAGAAGATTGTACAAATTATATAAGTACTATTAAATCGTGAACTCTAAATTGTACAGAAAATTGTACAAATAGTGGTGAATTAATCACGTAGCGGAACAAAAGGTTGTATTAAAATTTTTCATCACCACCTACCAGGAGATCAGTTAAAGACTAAAGTTTCTTCATCACCAACCAGGAGATCAGTTCCAGAATAAAGTTTCATCACCACCAACCAGGAGATCAGTTAAAGACTAAAGTTTCATCATCACCAACCAGGAGACCAGTTCCAGATACAAATAAAGAACTCAAGGTATAAATTTTTTTTTTCTCCCTTTTTCTTAAGTATCCGCATGGAAGACTACTTTGACACTCAAGCGGAATTGTACTCACATGGTATTCAGGCAGAAAATAATAGAAAATTAGCCGATTTAATTAGCGACCTTAAGGCGAAAGCCAGACTTAAAATTAAAATTCACAAAAAAAATTTTTCAATTAAAAAAATTAGAATATAAAACTCATTTTCTTTGTTAATTTCTAAGAATGGCTCAGATAAATTTTGATCCCATGAAATACCTAGGAACCCTTCCTGAATTCAACGGGGATAATAGGGACCTACAAACATTCATAAATTTAATAGACAGAGTACATCCCATACTCCAAACTTACGACGAACTGTCACAGGGACTCTTTTCGGACATAATCAAAAGTAAACTAAAGGGAAAAGCTAGGGAAATAATAGAAATAAACTGCCATACGGTTTCATGGCAAGATATAAAAACAGTTCTACAAAACAATTTCGGTGACAGATTAAGTTGTGACGATCTATTTGACTCTCTTAGAGCAACTATTTTCAAAACTACAAGCTTGGATTTTTATGATGAAATAAAAAGTAAACTCAGACGCCTTAATAATAAAACTCTGTTTGTACTCGGACAAGGACATGGACAAGTAAAGGGTGTTTTTTTTAGAGGTTTGTTTTTCGAATAGAGATAAAACTGGGATTTTGTGGTCAAATCTGGCAACTCTAATGTCATTTATATTCAGTTTGGTTTGCCATTTCATCATGAACAGGTTGACAAAAGAACAACGCTTGCAAATCGTGCAAATTTATTTCGAAAATAATGGTTCAGTTCGCGAAGTTTACCGCAAGCTCCGTCCATTTTATGGTCGACATAATCGTCCATCAGAGCAATTAATTCGGTTAACCATGGATCGTTTTCGCACTACGTTTACTCTATGTGATAATACGCATCCGCAGAGACGTCGAACAGTGCGCACCGAAGAAACAATTGCCGCTGTAGAGCAAAATGTTGAAGAGGACCCGAATGAATCGATTCGCCACCGTGCACAGCAATTGGAGCTTTGTCCATCAACTTTATGGAAGATTTTGCGCAAAGATCTTGGCTTCCGACCTTACAAGATCCAGCTTGTGCAAGAATTAAAGCCGCGAGACCATGCAATGCGTCGTGATTTTGGTGTATGGGCCGAAAATGAGATTGATCTCAATGCTGATTTTCATCGCAATATTTTGTTCAGTGATGAGGCTCATTTTTGGTTGAATGGCTACGTCAACAAGCAAAATTGCCGCATTTGGAGTGAAGAGAATCCACATGAGACCCTTGAGACGCCATTATATCCACAAAAACTGACTGTTTGGTGTGCTCTATGGGCTGGTGGAGTCATTGGGCCATACTTCTTCCGAAATAATGCTGGAGAGTCAGTTACCGTTAATGGAGACCGGTATAGAGCCATGATAACCGACTATTTTGTTCCCGAATTGGATGGCATGAATGTGGATGAGTTGTGGTTCCAACAAGACGGCGCTACATGCCACACAGCGCGCGTCACAATCGATTTATTGAAGGAAACATTCGATGAGCGCATAATTTCGCGGAATGGACCTGTCAATTGGCCACCAAGATCGTGTGATTTGACACCATTGGATTATTTTCTTTGGGGATATGTGAAGTCGCTCGTCTACGCCAACAAACCAGAAACGTTAGGGGACTTGGAAGCCAACATTCGTGGCGTTATTGCCGACATACGGCCCCATATGCTCGAAAAAGTGGTTGAAAATTGGACCTCTAGAATTGGCTTTATTCGAGCCAGCCGCGGCGGCCACATGCCCGAAATCATATTTAAACATTAATGGCATCAAATTATCCTTCCAATAAAGCCAAATTGATGGACATTAAAACGATTTTCTTGTGTTTTATTTCAATTCGAAGTTGTATACCTCTAAAAAAAACACCCTTTACAAGGACAAGCTGCATTAGCGGCGGTCGCACAAAATAATTCGCGAACAGCTCTTAATATATTCAAATCAAAAATCCCAGAACCAATGAAGACAATATTGGCATGTAGAAACCCAGATACCCTCGAAGGAGCAATGAACATACTATTTGAAGCTGGGTACGCTCATCACAAAGTAGATAATTTACAACACTTTGATCGAAATAAATTTGAACCAAAAAAAAATTCTAGCACGCAAAATCGACAAAGTTTTAACTCACAAAGTCGATCAAATTTTAATCAACAGAACAGACAAAACCCTAATCAACAAAATGGACGCGAGTTCAACTCACAAAATCGACAAAATTTTAACCAACAAATTGCACCCAATTTTAACCAAAACCCTAATGGTCAGAATTTTTACCAACAAAATCAGCAATATAGACCAAACCTTGGACAACAAGGGCAAAATAGACAACAAAATTTTAATCAAGCAAATAATAACAATCATTTCCCGGTACCCGAGCCTATGGATATTAATAACCACGAAACAACTCAGACCAATGAAAACCAAAGTACAACTGAAAATTTTCAGCAATGTGCCTCGGAAGAATACCATTTTTAAAAATACAAACTAAACTAGGATTTATAAAACTTATAGTAGATACAGGCGCTACTAATTCTATACTAAACCCAGGTATATGCAACCCAAAATGGATACATCAAACCAACCCTGTTTCCATAAAAACTCTCCAACATAGAATTTACGTTAAAAAAAAGGCAAAAATACCAACTTTTAAGGAATTCGGTATAACACTAGATACTATTGAATTTTACATAATCCAATTTCATGATTTCTACGACGGTTTACTAGGCAATGACTTACTTAGACCATTAAATGCCTCTATAAACTACAAGGATAATACAGTTCAATTAGGTGGTCAGTTACTCCCTATTTACTTTAAGAAGGCCATAACTACAAATTACAAGTAGCACCCACTAGTGAGTTAATGTATTTTAAGGAACAAGAAGGAGACGATATAGTGAATGAAGGAATTTTAAACGCAGAAAATAATGAAATCGAACTAAATTTAATTTCTAAATCGAATCGCATACTCACACAGAAAGTGGATAGCGAAAACTTTAATGTTATTGAAAGAAAAGAAACTAAACCGTTGAACGAACAAATTCGAATTCAACATCTCAATTTAGAGGAGAAAACACAATTAATGAAAATCATAAATAAATACACAGACATTTTCTATCAAGAGGACACAAATTTAACTTTTACATCCGCCATCAAGCATACAATTAGGACCACTAACAACATTCCAATATATGGTAAATCATATAGATACCCGTACATACACAAGAACGAAGTTGAAAATCAGATTCAGGAAATGCTAGATAACAAAATAATAAGGCACAGTAACTCTTCATACTCTGCACCCATTTGGATTGTGCCTAAGAAGGCTGAAGCAAGTGGAAAAGTCAAGTGGAGACTTGTCATCGATTACCGTAAACTCAATGAAGTAACAATAGATGAAAAGTATCCGATTCCAAACATTGACGAAATTTTGGATAAATTGGGCAGGTGTCAATATTTTACCACCCTCGATTTAGCGAAAGGATTTCATCAAATCGAAATTGAGGAAGCCGATATCCATAAAACTGCTTTTAGTGTCGAAGGAGGACATTATGAGTTCTTGCGAATGCCTTTCGGTCTAAAAACAGCACCAGCAACATTCCAAAGGCTAATGAATAACATCCTGAAAGATTATATAAATAAAATTTGTCTCGTTTACTTAGACGATATAATTATATTTTCTACGTCACTTCAGGAACACATTGAATCTATCAATTTAATATTTTGTCGCTTGAAACAAGCAAATCTTAAAGTCCAACTAGACAAATCTGAGTTCCTAAAAAAGGAAACAGAGTTTCTTGGCCACATAGTGACACCAAACGGAATAAAACCCAACCCCAAGAAAATAGAATATGTACAGAATTTTCCGATAACCAAAACAGCTAAACAAATTAAACAATTTTTAGGACTCACTGGTTACTATAGAAAGTTTATTAAAGATTATTCCCTTATAGCAAAACCAATGACCATATATTTGAAAAAAGATACTAGATTGAATATTTCTGACCCCAGATACCAAGAAAGTTTTAACGCTCTAAAAAATCTCCTAACTCATGATCCAATTTTGCACTACCCAGATTTTACAAAAAAATTCACTCTTACTACAGATGCTAGTAACTACGCATTAGGCGCAGTTCTCTCTCAAGAAAATCACCCAATATGTTACGCTAGCCGTACTCTAAATGAACACGAAGTCAACTATAGCACCATAGAAAAAGAATTGTTAGGAATTGTTTGGGCTACCAAATATTTTAGACCCTATATTTTTGGCCGTAAATTTATCATTGAAACTGACCATAAACCACTTACTTGGCTCTTTTCTATCAAAGAACCAAATTCCAAGTTGGTTAGATGGAGGTTAAAGCTATCAGAATTTGACTACGAGATTAAATATAAAAAGGGGACAAAGAATAGTAATGCTGACGCACTTTCAAGGATAGAACCGGAATCCATAAATATAAACACATTAGAACCAACTGCACAAGTTATAAAGGAAACCAATTCACCTATCAACATGTTCAAAACCCAAATTATCATAAGGAAAATAGCATCCGGATCAGTAAGAATAAAAAATGAAAAGATTTTCAAGAATTCGAGGAAAACTGTAGGTATTAAAAACCTGGACAGAGAGTTCGCAACAACTCTGCTTAGAAATCATTTTAACCCAAACTCGCTTAACGCCATCATGATAGAAGATGAGTTCTATAACATGTTTAAAACCACTTATGAAGAACTCTTTTCGGAAAACAATAAATGTAAAATTATAAGATGCTCTAAAATATTAACAGACATAGAAGATGAAAATAAATTAACTGAAATAATCGAGAAGGAACATTTATCAAAAAATCATAGAGGAATACAAGCGGTTTTCGATGAATTGAGAAATCAGATCTACAACCCTGTATTAAAAACAAGAATAACACAATTTATCAATAACTGCGAAGTATGCACTTTGGAGAAATATGACAGAAATCCACCAAAGATACCATACAAGATCACGGAAACACCTTCTAAGCCCCGTGAAATTGTGCACGTAGACGTCTTTTACACTTTAGAAAAACAACTCTTCTTGACAATAATCGACAAGTTCACCAAATTTGCAGTAGCTTATAAAATTAACGGAAGGACTTGGACTGAATTTAAATTAAAAATACTTCAATACATCAATACATACGGAAAAATAAAGAAAATAATTGTTGATAATGAACTAGGTTTCAAGGCTATACCAATACAACAATTTTTAAATGAAGAAGGCATTGATATCCACTATACTTCAAACAGCAATCACACTTCAAATGCAGACATTGAGCGGCTCCATAATACTATTAATGAGCATATAAGACTGCTAAGGCACGATGAAAGAAATAAAGATGAAACCATCGAAGAGAAAATGTTAAGGATTATAGGATTTTATAACAACACAATACATAGTACAACAACCATCAAACCAATCGACTTCATGGACTGGAAAATACACGAAAGTAGATACCCCGAAATTCACGAACTAATTTTGAGGAAAAAAGAGAAATATATAAACAAATTGAACAAAAACAGAACTGATGTAGAATTAGAAGAAGTTATTAACTACATTAAAGAAATAAGAGGAGGTAAAAACCACTGAAGATACAGGAAAATAGACACTAAGAAAACTGATGAAGACCACGTAGTACACAGGAAAACAGGACATAAATATTATAAAACTCATATAAAACCTTCAAAGAAATACCAAGATAAAAATAATCCTACAATAAAAGCAAGAAACTAGCAAACAAACGGATTTATTATATTTTCAGATGACCCCTTGGATCTTAATGATAACATTTTTGATGACTGTGAACTCACAAACTCTTGACATACAAGACTTAACCAATAATAATGGATATATACCGATTAAAACAGACCAGATAAAGGTAATTGAACACTACAGCAAAATTCTTCACATCGTCAACATAAGTGCATACACAGAAACGCTTAATTTAATTCTCGAAAACATAAAGACATTAAATTTCAGTACAGTAGAATCTAAACCTTTATTAGATACCATAAGCAAAAATTTTGCGTTACTGAAGGGGAAAATAGAGAATCTTAACCCACATTTTAGACAAAAACGGGGACTAGTTAACGTACTAGGAAAAGGGCTCAAGTTTATAGCAGGATCTATGGACAGCGATGATGAAATTCAAATAAGTAATTCACTTAAATCATTACAAGAAAACGAGGAGACTTTGACAAATGAATTCAATAACCTCACTTTTATAAACGATCTCATATCAACTCAAATCCATAATATCACAGAGCACATAAACCAACAACAGACACATATAGGAAATTACTTAAATTCATTCAAAGACCTTTTACAAAATAAAATAGCAACCCTAGAAGACGAAATCACATTCATAGCACAGGCGTATCGAATAGACAATGACATCTCACTCTTGAGAGAGCACATCGATGACATTGGACATATTATTTTCTCCAGTAAACTCGGAATCATCCCTACAGATATTTTAACAAAAACAGAACTTGACCTTACAAATGACTTTGATAGTTACACGAACATTAGAGTAGCCGTTGTTCTTCAGGAAGGTAACATTGTAATAATTTTAATGATTCCACAATATTCACAAATTAATTTATCAAAAATTATATTTGAACCAATTCCTAACGTAAACAATAAATCAATTGAGTTAAGTACTTATGAAATACTGGTAGACTCAGAAAATAATGTTTATGAAACATATATTAAAAATAACTTAAAGAAAAACCTAAAACCAATTTCCGACAAATGTTTAATAAATATAATTAATTATGAAGAAGCATATTGCAACATGCAAAAATTAGAAAATACAAATGTAACCGAAGTTATCCCTGGAATTTTAATATTTAAAAATTTTTACTCAAAAACCTCACATAATTGTAACAACATTAAAATTAAGATAAAAGGAAACTTTCTCTTAAAATTTGAAAATTGTGAAATCTATGCACTAAACAAAACTTTTTCTAATGTAAACATTAAAATACATGACAAATTTATTTTGCCAAATGTAATTACAAAAATTAATGAAGATAATGAAAAAATTCCAGAAATAAAATTAAAAGAACTTTTTTTAAAACAAATAAAATATGAAAAAAACTTGGAAAAGATATCTGTAAACTATGAAAAACATAACATGGTAAACATTAGTACAGTTATATTTGTTTTAGCATTATTTCTATCAATAATCACATCGTTTTTATACTTTAAAAGAATGTTAGTATTGCATATTTCGTCGGAGCCTCAATCAAACGGTGGGGGTGTTATAATAAAACCCCTTAATGTCATATAATTGTACGATGGTACAACCCCTTAATAACATAAACCATAAACGCACATACATATCAAAACAAGCTTTATTGGAGTTATTGATTTTTACATTTACATACTTACATGCATTGAGTTTTACGATTTATTTTACTTATTGATTTTTCAATAGAATTTTACTTTTGCCGAATTTGCATTTATCGATTTGTTTTACTTTGCTCGCAAGCAATAATTCCAAAGAATTCTTGCGACACAAAATCGACTGATCGAAATAAACAAATAATTCCAAAGAATTATTTGCAACATCGATTGAGTTATTAATCGTATTTCCGGGCCACAAAAGTTTCCAAAGAATTGAGCACTTTAACAAATATGCAATATAAGCAATAATATATCTATATAAACTAAGGAATTTATATTGTAACTTCAGTCTAGAATTTATCTAACTCAATAAAGGACAGATGCCTTTAAAAATAACTTCTTGTGTATTTTTTCGATTTTAAAATAACGAGGAGAAAAGTATATATCACTAATTATTTTTTTTTTTTCAAGAAGAAAATTGTTATCAAAACAAACAACCAAATCTGCTTCATTTCGGAGTCTTGCAAGAGATTTAACAAGACAAGCGTAGAGCGATGGACATCAAAGGTTCTCACGCAAAGCGATCTTGTGGTGAATTTGGTTATCACCGTTTATCTCTTGTTATCAATGCAATTTAGCTTTAGCGTAGGAGAATCTTTTGCATTTGCGATGTTTCGCATCTGTTTTTTCGTCTTTTCAATTGGAATAAGAAAAACCAATAAAAACAATAAAATGTCATACACACTCGCTTTGCTTGTTTGTCACCACACTGTTGAAAGGCCTTCCAATTGCGTAGAGTTGACTGGAGCTAATAGGTTTAATAGGTTAATTTGTATGGGTGAAATCACTAATACTTATAATTTTTCTTATATGTTACGTATCCTTCTTAAGTTCAGCCAGCACGACAATTTATGTATAAATTTAATATTTTTAATTTAGTTTTAAATTAATTAAAAGAGTTTAACACATTTTTTTTCTTTCTTTTGCATTTTTTCAATTTTAACTTTAAATTCCTTTAGAATTTTAACTTTTTGGAACACTTTTTCGATTTTTCTGACGTTTTGTACAGTTTTGGAAATTGTTTTTTTTTTGTTTTCTGAAATTTTCAGGCAGATTTACCGCCTACACCATTAGTTGATACCACTATCGCTTTGGAGATCCGCACTTCAACTGCTGAGCGTTGCGTAGAACCAACGTATACAAGCCCTTGAGAAACTTAGGATCCACAATAAAAAATATGCTGGTGAGCTGAGCTCTAGCGGTTCTCAGTCTCACCAGATTTATGATCTTTAATAGAAAAAAAAGGAGAAAAAAATAGAATTTTGAATTGTACAAGTGTACAATGAAATAATGTTTTTTTTTCTTTACCTTATGTTTGTTTTTATGTTTTTTTTTGTTTTTTAGCAAACAGGTTATGTGGATGAAAAAATTATAATTCCTGGAAAATAACTAAATGATCTGAAAAAATGTAGTTTTGTCTTTGTTTCAATACTTTTAGTGGACAAAAAAATATTTGTCATAAATATTACCTTGGTAGGATTTTTACGACACAAAAAAAAAATTAAGTTTTTCCTTAAGCCGTAGAATAACGCTGCAGTGAGCTGATATTAAATTGATTTAGTTACATTTTTTCGTGAAAATGAAGAAACACTTTAGTGCAAATAATCCATGCAAATGATTTTAACAACTTTTAAGTTTCACTATTTGATGTTAAATGCAAAATTTAATAAGAAAATTAGATTGTTCGTCTGCTTCGTTTGATGACTCGAAAAGGAAAGACGGAAATTAAAACTTTGCAAACTAACTTTAACTAAGTTCGAGTCTTGAATTCGTTTTTCAAGATGTTTGCCAATTCTGAACATCGTTTTTGCGAACATAACCGGGGAATATTAAACAAAGTTGGTTTGAGTATTTACTAAAATAGTAAGAATTAGGCTAAATAGATGAAAATTAAAATGAAATTTAAAAATAAAAATTATATAATTTTCAAAGATAAATAAATAAATAACCCAATTTTCAGAGGCGTACATTACAAACCAAATAATCTGTTGATAGTTTCTCAACAGATTAGTAGGAAAAGTACGATTATTGTCTAATATCCTTTGTGTGGTACGTTCCCATTAATTTGCCCTGCAAATCTTCAAGGACATAATAACTGTTTCCAATTCTTTCACGGATGCGTGCTTTCAAAAAGATCGGACTGAGTTTAGCGTTATAATTCTTTTCAAAATTACTTTTATGAAAATTCCGTCGGAAAACTTCCTGGCCAATTTTAAAGGCAACACATCTTGTCCGCAGATTATACTGTTTCGCGTTTTCTTCATATGCATTAGTTATGTTTTTCCGAATATCTTTCCTCAGTAAATCTAACTGGTCATCTCTATTTAATTTGAATGAGGGCTCATCGAGAGCTTTTAAATCTCTTAACAGTTTATAAGTTGATGCATGTGTCACCATGTCATAACCAAACAACACGTGATATGGAGACAATTTTATGGCCTGATGTATTGAATTCCTTAATGCACAGCTAATTGCAGACAAATTGGTATCCCACTCATGATGATCGTTTTTAAGATAGGCTCTTATAGCAGCAATTATAGATCTATTTACCCTCTCTGAAGCATTTGCTTGAAGAGAGTATAGTGCTGTGTACCTGTGAGTGGTTCCAAATTTGATCAAAAAAGCATTGAAGTCGTTGGCTTTAAACTGAGAGCCATTATCACTAATAATGGTTTGTTGTACTGTTGAGTAGAAGTGCGAATCCTACCGGCTGCGCCAATGCTGTACTTCATTTTTAGGTATTGCTAATTACCGGAGTCTTATCTGCAAGTAAAGTAGAAAATTCTCTAGTTAGTATACTTACTTGTATCCAAAAGTAGAATCCCCTGTAATTCCGTAAATAGAGAACACCGGTCACTTTAGTTGCTGTGAACAAACTCAGTTTTATTTTAAAACTTACATATCTTAACACCTCGCTCGATAAAAATTACACTAACAATTTATACAAAAATATTTACACATAATTACAATAATAAAACTTATTCTACTTAATTCAACTTTGTTGACCAAATTTTGTGGGGCGAAATGCTTTCCGGGTTGCACAAGTTGGCTTTTGCTTTGGGTTTTGTTGTTGCATTAAAGTTCATGGTGTTCTCATTCTTGTTAATTATTAACAAGCAGAATTTGCCCATGGTAACATAACTGACCAACAAAACGACAACAGCACGCAAGTAGGCTGCACTTTTGCAACAATAATTTACTATTATTGAATAAATTGCATTTTTCAATAATGCAGTTTTAATGTTATAGAACGATGTTAATCATCGTCCTAAAAGTATATATAATATGCTATTTATGTTAAGTAAGAAACCACAACATTCCTCCCCCCTTGGGATAAGAAAAAATTATGATTAATAATTTTTTCTTAACACATTACTATATATTATAATTTTTATCTTTAATGTATTCCTTAGTGGAAATTCATGTATAGTGTTTGAAGTGTGAAAAATATTGATAAAAATAAGTAAGTTGAATTCTAAAGTTATATTGATAAAAATAAGTAAGTTAAATTGTAAAGTTATCTCTTTTTTTTCAAATAACCTACCTACTACATGGCCCTACTCTCCTCCGTTACTGCTTGTCCCCCTTGGTTGGAACCAGTGATGGCATTTTCGGTACATTTGTACTTTTTTCGGTACATTTGCGTCCTAAAAATTCATTGTCAGTACATTCGACAAGTTTTCAGTACATTCGGTACATTTGGGATATTTTCAGTACATTCGCCAAATTTTTAACACATATTCAGTACATTTTCGGTACATTTGGACAATTTATAATATTTACGTTTTTTTTGTCTTTTAGGAAATGAAAATAACCGCAATGAGTAGATTTATAGTAATTACCTGTATATAATATTATATTAATTACGTTTTTTTTTTTGTTTTTGTTTAGTAAATGAAAATAGTCGCGCAATGTGTAGATTTTATAATTAATTTAATGTGAAATATATCTCATTTTGCTAGGGTTTTTGAGATGGGAAAAGTGAGAACCTTTTTTTTTTTTTTTTTTGATAGTAAATTTTAGAACAATTTGGTGCATAGTAGGAAAATTGTGTTCAAGACAAAAAAGTACATTCGGGCTCTAAAAAGTACATTTGAAGTCTCGATTTAGTACATTTTCACAAAACCCAAATGCCATCACTGGTTGGAACTGCTTCAGCTCAATGCTCAACTTTAACTGACTTCTTAGGCCGTACTTAAGATTCGGTGGGCGAGGTTACTGTTTATTCTGTTTTCCGGTCTTGTAAGACTTGGCACATCGTAATTTGGCATCCTATCGTATTCCGCTTGTTATACTTGTGGCTACCGTTATTGGTGAAACGGCTTACGCCACAGTTTTCATTTCATCAAGGGAGGCTTTACGCTTTACTTGTTGCCCCCTCCCTTCCTTTATTTTGGTTGTATCCATATACGGATTGACAACCATAATTTTTTAGCTAATAATGCTGGATATTTCGGTTATAATTCTTGAAATATTCTTCAGCTTAGCTTTAGTAAAAATATGCTTTTCTCTTGTCTTCTCTGCCTGAATCTTTGAATTTATGAAGCGTAGATTAAAGTTTGTTTCCCGCTTTTGTATAAAATATAACAGCCCGTAAGCCCTATTAGGTTGTTTGAATCGTCAACGTGGAGTGTATTTAGCCAACTCCGACTCTGCTACTGCTTAACTGCCTCAGTATAGGACCATGATTATAAATTGAAATTAATTAAATTAAAAATCTATTTTTCCCTATCACCAAAAATATACTTGTTCATTAAATTTACTACAAATTTTAATTTTGATATTATTAGAATATTTTAAATATATTCGTAACTTAATTTATATACGTAATTAAATGTAAATGGTATATATGTGCAATGCACATTGTACATTGTGCACAATGTACATTGAGCATGCATTCTTATGTAATGCATACAAATATATATGTATTTACGGCATTTACTCCGTTTTGTTTATTTAAATTTGAAACACTCTAAAACTTTAACTACAAGTGTATTAGTTTCGTTTGTTAATGTTTCATTTTTTGCAATTAGGCAAAACATTAAGCTCCATAAATAAAACATGTCAATGAACTGACTTGTTTCAGCTTACGATGCAAAAATGTGCAAAGTGTCCATTTACGTATGTCAATTTACTTATTTCTATATTTTATCTTTTTATGTTGTACATATCTTATGTTGTACGAGTCTTTTTATTAAAATCGTCTATATATGTACATATGTATATACATACGTCTAATATACGTATCTATACAAATATACATATATATTCCAGATTTATATTTAAATGATTTATTTCGTCGGAACTAAAAGTTTTTGCTCTGTCCATCCAAAATTTTTGAATTTTATGTTTTATATATGTATATATATTTTTTTTTTTTAATGCATACAAATACATATATGTTTCGCTGTTTTTAGCTGATATTTAATCTTCCCTAATCTTTCACCGCCTTGTATTCCAAAACAATATAACTTCAATTTTTATTCGCCTATTTCAACTAAAATTGCTGGTATGTTGTATATTTCGTTCAAGGCTGAGTTCAAATTTTATTTTTTTTTTTTTGTTTCATTTTCTTGTAAAAATGCAATTCCTCACGTTTTATGTACGTTCGTTATTGTTATTTAACACCATTGCATAAAAGAACCGGGTGCTACAAATTTTATTTAGTTTTATTCATAAATGATATGAGTTTATGTTTTTTATTAACATTACCAAAAAGTTGTTAATTATTAATTTGTTACGTTGGGGAACGCAATATCCCATTCGTTAGTTCTAGGTCCTGCTGGTCGATTCTGCGTGGCTGACACCTGCATTTTTCGATACATATATACAATTGTTATCGTACAAACAAAGAAAACGACAATTCCAGTAAGAATTACAATTTCAGTCCTTGAGGGATATTTATCTCCGTGATTGACTATTTCCGTAATTAGCTTACGAACGTTTTTTATTTTATCCAATTGTATTTCTTCTAACTCTTCTCTTTTAGTTGTTCTTCTTTCTGTTACTTTAATATTGTAAGTAGGCAACAGTATATGGTCTTCAATTTTTATTACGCTATTCTCAAATGCAGTGTTATTTATCATAACTTTGCAATTTTCAAATTTGATGAAGCTATTTCGAAACAGACGAAAATTTATTTTATTACAATTGTGGGTTAGTTCCAAGTTTATAGCGTTTTTGACAATCAATAGACCTTGCTCAATTTCCTTTATCACTGTTTCATTGTTAAAACTCATTGGACACTCAGCATCTCTTGACATAGCTATTTGTTTCAAACAATCATCTTGTATTGTACCTGCCAATGATTTCGTCATAAAATTGTTTCGATACTGTACTTGCTTCTGCGTCGGGCATTGCAGCACATGCTATATATTTTGAAAAATTATCCTGAAATGTTAGTATATACTTATTTCCTGATACAGTTTCAGGTAATGGAAAGACCATGTCCATGTATACTTTATCAAAAGGCCTGTTTGGTGTATCTGTTACAACCATCAGCATTTTTGTGAGTTTGGAGCTTTTGTTAGTCTGACATTTTGTACATTTTTTAATGTATTCTTTTACATCTATTTGCATCCCTGGCCATCTATACTGCTTTCTTATCCTTAGAAGTGTTTTGATAGCACCTTGATGCCCACCAAGTGGTGTGCTATGAAAATCCCTTAATATTGTTTCTATTTCTTTTGGATCTTTAAGTATGACCACTATATTTCCTGTGTTGCTTTCAACCACCGTGTCCTTATCCATCTCGTTTGAAATATTCACCTTTTCCTTTTTAGAATTTTTAGATTTTGATCTGGTTTGTACCACTGTTATTTGTTTGTGGTAATCTACTTAAAGCGTCTGCATTTAAGTTTCTTTTCCCAGGCTTTAAAATGATTTCAAAATCATATTCCGACAATTTATGTCGGAAGCGCGCCAAGCGTGACGTTTGATCCTTAAGGTTTGATATACCACGTAGTGGTTGATGATCGGTGTAAATTTTGAAATGTCTGCCAAGCAAATATGCTCTAAAATTTTTTGTTGCCCACGAGAAATTCCTTTTCAACGGTCGAATACCTTTTCTCGGTATCGCTTAGTGCTCTACTGGCAAATGCTATTGGATTATCTTTACCGACTTCTCCTTGAGATAATATTGCACCAATCGCATCATTACTGGCATCCGTAGTTAACAAAAATTGTTGACTAAAATCTGGATATGCCAATACAGGTGGTGAAATTATAGCCTTTTATAATTCCTCAAATGAATTTTGGCATTCCGTTGACCATACGAACTTTGCGTCTTTTCTCAATAATTTATTTATTGGTAAAGCCAATCTTGCCGTATCTTTAATGAACTTCCGGTAATAATTTACCAGACCTAAAAATGCTTGTACTTCTTTTTTGTTTTTAGGTACTGGTATGTTTTTTACACATTCTACCTTTTCTAGGTCTGGCAGGGCTCCGTGTTCTGAACATTTATGACCTAAATACACAACTTCACGACGCAAAAAATTGCATTTTTTCGTGTTTAATTTCAGATTATGTTGTCTTAATACCGTGAACACATTACGTTGCGTTTCTTCATGCTCTCGTAAGTTTTTCCCGTATATGACAATGTCATCTAAATAAACAAAACACTCTAGACCTTGTAGTCCTGTGAGTATGTGATTCATGATGCGTTGAAATGTTGCTGGGGCTCCTGTTAGACCAAACGGCATTCGGTTGAACTCAAAATGTCCCAACCCTGTACTAAATGCTGTTTTTTCTCTATCATCTTCATTTACCAATACTTGGTGGTATCCACTTGCTAGATCTAGCGTGGAAAAATATCTGCTATGTCCCAATTGATCTAAAATTTCATCAATTCGTGGTATGGGGAAAACTTGCTTGATTGTAGCTTCATTTAATTTTCTGAAGTCTATAGCTAATTTCCACTTTTTCCCGCCATCTTTACCACTTTTCTTTGGGACAAGTAATAATGGTGAATTCCAAGGTGAGGTGCTTGGTGAAATAATCCCTTCATCTAACATTTCTCCTACCTGTTTATTAATTTCCATTCTATGAGATTGGGGTAGTCTATACTGTTTTTGGTTTATTGGTTGTTGACCCACCAAAGTAGGGATATCATGCTTCAATACTGGAGTATATGATAGGCAATCTCCTTCTAACAAAAATATGTCATGGAAGGATGCACATATATTTTCCATGGAAGCCTTCTCTTCATTGCTTATGTGAGGATCTAAATTAATAGATCCAAATAGCTTATCTAATCTTCCCCTCACGTTTTGTTCCAATATCATATTTATTGCGGAACTTGTGTTTATTTTGAATTCATTGTAATTTTAAAATTCCGGTTTGAAATTTCCATCCATGATAAATTCGTCTTCTGACGAGTTTAAAATTGGCACATAAACTATGCCATCTTTCACTTTGCTGAGTACTTCTCCTAAGTAAACTCCTTGTGAAAGTTCTTGTTTGTGTATAACAACTTCTTTTAATGTTGGTTTAACACATAAATGCTCCACTTAAATCTTTTTGATTATTTGTATCTAATTCTGGGAAATGCAACATTGCACTTTCTTTGACCAAACTTGTGTTGGCGCCGGAATCTACCAACAAAATAAGTATTCCATATCTGGTCTCTTTACATGGCACTTCTATGAACACGTCATTTTGATTTGCTTGGTAGAAATTCTCGTTATGCCTGCCATACAAGATGTGTCTCCCAGTTTCAGTATCTTTTGCGTTTGATACGCATTCTATGGGTTTTGCGAGGGATGCCTCAACTACAGTATTCTGTGTACGATTTGTTTTCCCCGCATTACCTTGCTTTAAGTTATTACTCAAAACTTTATAATTTTTACTACTAGTAGGTAACGTATCAACTGCACTTTGTTGTGGTTGATTTACTGTTACTACTTTGTCAAAATTATTTATGATTTCAGATGTAGTTAACGTATCAACTGCACTTTCTTGTAGCTGATTTACTGTTACTATTTCATCTAAAATATTTTCTGAAACTTTATTTGATTCATAATTAGTAGATAACGTACCAACTGCACTTTGTTGTGGTTGGTTTACTGTTACTACTTCATTAAAATTATTTGTAATTTCGGATGTAGCTAACGTATCAACTGCACTTTCTTGTAGCTGATTTACTGTTACTCTTTCATCTAAAATATTTTCTGAAACTTTGTTTGTTTCATAATTAGTAGATAACGTACCAACAGCACTTTGTTGTGGTTGGTTTACTGTTACTACTTCTTTTGGCCCTAATTTACTAAGTTTTTTGGGTCCCCAGACTATTGGCCGGTCTTGGGCCCCCCTTAGTTTCCCTGAGCCTTTTCAAATTTCTTTTTGGCAAAACAATTTTCTATTGCATGCCCAGTTCTATCACACCAACTACATTTACTGGAGGACTGTTGTCCCCCTTGATGGCGTTGAGAAATTGAATTATTATTTTTTACGTTTTTCCCTATATCCGTTGTGTTTTGTGAACATTTTATGTTGGTCATGTGTCTATATTCTAAACACTTATCACAGAAAGGTGTGTTTTTCCTTACATAACAGTCTTCCCTTGTGTGACCCTTTTTATTGCAATACGAACAAATAATATTTGGTTTTTTATTATTTGAGAAATTATTTTTTATATGTTTCCCTGAATTTTGTTGGTATGGTCTAGCCTGCCAACGGTCTATTCCAATTTTGTGGCTGAGCATCATATAAAGCCGGAGTTAGTTGAGCGACATTTGATTGATAGGTGTTAACGCCTAGTACTTGTTCTGAATCCTCTCGCAGATCATCTTCTGCAGAGATTGCTTCACCCAGTAATTCTTCTAGAGTACTTTCATTCTTACTCATCATTAAAATTTTCAGGGTTAGATTCCTTAATCCCAACCTGACCGTTTTTACTACAGAATTTAATAGTTCCTGTTTATATACCCGATCTTCTGGTGCCAAATACCTCTGTTTTAGGTTATCCAAAATGGATGTTTGAAGCGATTTCAGCCACCTAGCGTATGCGCGCAAATCTTCAAAGGCCCCTTGACGAGCGTTACTTAATTCTTTTTGAACTGCTTCCAAGGGTTTTTCTTTTATGTAGGTTTCTTTTCAAATATGGTATAGGTCTTGCATTTTTAAAAATTGAGTCGCCCTGACCAACTCGTATGCGTCTCCATTGAGATGGAGCCTCACTTTAGAAATTAATTCTTCTTCATCAGCAGGGTCAGTGGTTCTCCTCACCGACTCGCAAGCCTCTATAAACCTATATAAATCTGCCTTGATAGTTGGTGACTCTACACCGGAAAAATAAGGTACTGTGTCCCGTACCCATTTGGCTATTTGACCATAACTTCTTGAGCTAACTAGATTGGGTGTGCTTTCAGGCTGATGCGTTTGTTGTTCATTGTGGATATCTGCACTTATTGTATAAACATTATTATTTTGCACCCCTCTTTGCTGACCTGCATATGAATGTCCTTGTTGCGACAACAATATGGCTGCCCTAGTCTCTTCTAAGGTGGCCAGTTTGTTACTATAACATTTCGATAGATCGCAATAACTATTTTCTATCTTACTGTAGAAATTCTTTGTGAAGTATTCGTGAGTAGGGTAATCGGATCGGTAATCCTCAATAGCGTCGTTGCTCAATGAAAAACCCGACCATAACCTTTCTAACTCTTCAATCCTTTTTGAAAAATATTCTACGGTTTCTCTCTGTGCTGGAGTTTTCTTATAGTTGATGCACATTCTCTGTAACTGTTGCGAAAATTCCGCTTGTTTGTTTGTCAGTTCAAGAAATTTGCGTTCTTCTGCCATAGTGTTTGCTGATGTGTGGCTTTTGTTTGCTAAATCAAAAGTCACCTTTTTTTCTTTTTTCCTTAATTTCTCGGCTTTAAGTTCCTTGGTCAAACGCGCGTTTGCGTTTTCCAGGTCCTGAACGCGATTCCTAAATTCTATTAAGGACTGATTTTCCTCGTCCAATTCCTGGCCCACTGGTAGTGAAAAATTTAATCTAAAATTACATCCGCTTTTTCGACCGCTGATAAATTATGGAAATTTTCAACTTTTTCTCGTATTAGAATAAGTTGTTCTTTATTGTTAATTGTAATTTCTAAATATTTCCACAATTTATCTGTAAGTCTACACAACTCTCCTAGCAATTTTTCGTGGGCGTATTTGTTAAACTCTAAATCGTTCATTACCTCATATAAAACACACAAAAAGCTAAGTCAGCAACTTTAAACGGTTGTTAACTCCAACAAAAAGCAAGCGTTTATCGTTACGTGCTTTTTATTTGTTTCTTTTTGCTGTACATATGCTCAAGGTTTCAAATTTCCATAAGTGAATGAACGACCTACTGTCTTAATAAATTTTTGCCTACAAATCTGTATACAGAAGTTTTGTGAGTTTACGCGACCTATCCCAACTTTGTTTGGAAAATTAAAATTTTGTGTATATACCACTCATTAATTAGTGATACGAAATGCAAATTGTTCAACTTTATTTACTCCTTATTTGGAATAATTTATACTTAATGACACACGGATCTCTGCAGAACACGAATCTTTGGAATATTTGAAAGTATTCCTCAGAACCAACAATAAAATTCTGCAAGGTTATATACGATATATGAAGAAAAGATAGATTATTTATAAAAACGCGAGTCTATGTTGAATAACTGATTCTTAAGATACAAAATCTTCTTAGGAACCCAATATATAGTCAACAAGACTTATCTCTTTACAACCGAACCAAACGTTTTCCCGCGAAAATAACGTTAAAGATTTACAAAATTTAAATTCTTACAAAATGCCAACTGTTATCAAAAATGTTGCTCAAAATTTCAAATTTAACATAAAAAAAATTTTTTCGTTTCCAAATTACTTTTTACAAATTCTTAAAAATTCTATTGTTAAGTGAAACCTTAAAAAATTCTTTCAGAATTTAAACTTTCCAATAAAGTATTCAACAATTGAATTGTCAAAAGTATTTTAAAGTACTATCAAAAAAAAATTTTTTTTCAACAATCCTATCAAAATAAAAAAAAATTTCCAATTCAATTAGAAGAGAGAGAAGAGAAAAAAAAAAGTTTATTATTTTGTGAACTTCCAATAAGTTTTATTATTTTGTGAACTTCCAATAAGTTCCCAAAATTATTTCAATGAAACCTACTTCCCTACTATATGATGCAGAACATGGACTATGAGGATCGCTCATAGCTCATGCTCCTAAGTTCGTTTCGATGTTGCCAACAAATTGGATGCGCTAGTGGCTGAGAGACGACATGTTTTAAGAATTTTATGGTTAATTATATGTTGCAATGATACTCACCAATTTTATTTCCAACGCTGTCGTACAATTCCTTGATGTTGGTAATGTCTAATCCTCTAGACTCCTTTTGTGGTTCGGTAAACCCGCTGCGCCAATGTTGTACTGCTGTGTAGAAGTGCGAATCCTACCGGCTGCGCCAATGTTGTACTTCATTTTTAAGTATTGCTAATTACCGGAGTCGTATCTGCAAGTAAAGTAGAAAATTCTCTAGTTAGTATACTTACTTGTATCCAAAAGTAGAATCCCCTGTAATTCCGTAAATAGAGAACACCGGTCACTTTAGTTGCTGTGAACAAACTCAGTTTTATTTTAAAACTTACATATCTTAACACCTCGCTCGATAAAAATTACACTAACAATTTATACAAAAATATTTACACATAATTACAATAACAAAACTTATTCTACTTAATTCAACTTTGTTGACCAAAATTTTGTGGGGCGAAATGTTTTCCGGGTTGCACAAGTTGGCTTTTGCTTTGGGTTTTGTTGTTGTATTTAAGTTCATGGTGTTCTCATTCTTGTTAATTGCTAACAAACAGAATTTGCCCATGGTAACATAAATGACCAACAAAACGACAACAGCCCGCAAGTATGCTGCACTTTTGCAACAATAATTTACTATTATTGGATAAATTGCATTATTCAATAATGCAGTTTTAATGTCAAAGAATGATGTTAATCATCATCCTAAAAGTATATATAATATGCTATTTATGTTAATAACATATTATATTGTGCGGTAAGAACCCACAACAGGTTTCTGGAACTCCATATACATAAAAGATTTGAATTAATAGAAAGTCTTGGATTGCCGCGCATGTAAACTTTCGTAGCGGGCCTTCCCAGTGGAATTTGGTTAGCTGATCAACAACCAATAACAGGCCGATTTTTCCGTGCTTACTGCGCGGGTAGGGACCTAAAAGATCTATATACAGACGCTGGAAAGGTCTAAAGGATTCAATCTGTTCACCCATAGGTGGTTTTAACGAAATATTCGGGGCCTTAGTAGACTTACATATTTCACAATCTCTGACAAAATTTCTAACGTCGCGTACGATTCCTGGCCAATAAAAGTATCTTCGCAAAAGCTCTAAAGTTTTTGCCATACCACCGTGCGCTGAGACTACAGATTCATGAGCTCGCTTTAAAACATCAGCCCTAAGTTTTTGTGGAATCCATAATTTCCAACAGTTTTGTTCCTGCTCAACATTCCCACGATAATGATCAGTCCTAAAATAAATGTATTTATCGACAATACGAACGTCAGGATATTTTCCTGAACTAAGCAAAATTTTAGATTTAAGTTGCTCATACTCCGAATCATAGAAATGCTCAGAATCTAAATCAATTTCATGATCAACTTCTTCTGCATCTGAAATCGCATCACAAAATACCAACCCGCAATCCCTAAAAATCCCCTCAATTGTTTCAGATTTTTGGGTGTTGGCCAAGACAAAATTGAGCTAATCTTATCAGGATCCGTAGCTAAACCTCCATTACCTATTACAAAGCCTAGGTATTTTACCTGTGTAATACAAAAATGGCTTTTACTTATGTTTAACGTGAGATTCGATGTTTTAAATTGCTCTGCAATCCTAACCAAAATCGAGAGATGACCTTCAAAGTCAGAAGACAGTGTCGTAAACCAGGCGGAATAATTGCATCCATCAAGCGGCACATAGTCTGGGGCGCATTGCATAAGCCAAACGGCATTACGACAAATTGGTACAATGCTCGTCCAGGTATAGTGAATGCTGTTAATGGTTTCGCATTATCTGCAAGCCCTATCTGCCAGTATGCGTCTTTTAAGTCGAGTTTTGAAATTATATTTGCTTTTGGAAGACGAGCAAATATGCCTTCAATACTGAGCAGTGGGTACGCATCTTTTTTTGTTACTAAATTAACTTTCCTGGCATCCAAGCAAAGTCTGACTTTATTTGGTTTTATTACCAAACGCTTAGGTGAGCTCCAGGCGCTCGTCGAAGGTTCAATGACCCCTAAACTTAACATTCTGTCTACTTCCTGATACATTAATTTTTCCACAGCAGGTGACACTGGGTAAAAGCGTTGTTTCACTGCTTTTGCATCGCCAACATCTATTTCGTGTTTAGTTAAAGTGGTTCGCCCGAGGCCTTGAAATTTAAAATTTGGAAAAAGGGATTTTACTGCTTCTAATTGTTGGCGCTGCAATGCTGTCAAAGAACAATTTAAAGTTTCGGGTTTTTTTTCGAACTCTGAATCACTGGGTTTCATATCTACACTAGAAATTAAATTTGGAGCTAAATTAAATTTTTTCCAAAAGTCAATTCCAAGTATCAACCTTTGCGAAATTGTAGGAATCACAAACAACTTCAATACATGGGTTTCATTTTTGTAAGTAACCTTAACTTCTAAAAATCCTGTAACATTTTGTGGTTTCCGCTGTCTTTACAGACGACTTAATTTTTTTGAAACTAACAACTAACTAATGCAACTATCATTCGCACCTGTGTCGAGCAGGCCGAACTCTTCATAATCAAGAAATTTAACTTTGGCATAGTATCGCATATCTTTGGTACTATTAAAAATTGCAGAAATTAGTGGCTTTTTTGTTTCTCTAAGTGCTTTCCAAAAACGACGTAAGCGAAAAGTAGATCCTTTAACTTTTGGTTTGAGATATTCAGGAAAATCTTCAAATATTTTATTTCTTTTTATATGGTACTCTTTCCAACGCTCGTGAAAAGGACGAATTGGGTACAATATTCTTTCTATTGAGTATTGAAATTTTATTTAGAAGCACTCTAACCATTGAAACTGTAACTATGTTATATACTTTTGTTAAAGTCGTTCTCTTTTATTGCCGTTATTTCTCCTACTCCTTTTCTATTTATCATTACACATTGTCTTAATTTTAGTAGGAATTACCAGTTTAAAGTGTCAATAATAAAGTCATCTGAAGACTAAGAAATCTCTTGCCTTTTATTAATATTTAACTCCACACATTTCCTAAAATCGAATAGGTTAAGGGCCCAGCCTATTAATAAAAGATATTGCAAAGAACAGTTAAACTCGGTGTAGACACAATTATATTTTTTATTTTTAAAACTAAAATTACGTAAGTTCGTAGCTATTTTAAATGGACGCTACCGGTATTAAAATGAATTTGAAACGTTTTGATGGAAATAATTTTCGTCAATAGAAATTTCAAATGAAGTGTGCTTTAAAAGCAAAGGGCCAACCACGAATGATGCTCATTGGCTCAAAAATGAAGGAGTTCATCATTACGTCAGCAATGGATTTCAAGCAAATTAACTTGATTGAAAATTGTGACACAGCAAAGAAAATTATGGATAAACTAGACTCAATTTACGATCAAAAATCCGAGTTGCATAAAATGATGAACCACGAGCGTTTTTATCAATATAGAATGAACGCATCAGACAGCATGGCCCTACATATTTCGAAAGTAGAAGGGTTAGCTCAGTAGCTGAAGGAGAGCGGAGAAGAAATAAGTGATACGGCCATTATGACAAAAATATTAAGCACACTGCCTACAAAATATCGTTCGTTATGTCAAGCATGGATGTCGTTGGATGTAAAACAACAAACAGTATTCAACCTTACTGCTCGACTTCTAGATGAAGAGGCCAGTCTGACATCTGAAGAACAGAATGAGACAGCACTTGTTACAGCCAAAGAGCAAGAGAAATCTGCAAGGAAATATGAAAATAAAAATCGTGAGAACACACGTCATCGGTTCGTCTGCTATAATTGCAATAAGCGGAGACACTTCGCCAAACAATGTCGTGCACCAAAGAAATCTGAGAAGAAAGATCACGAGCAAAGCAACATGTTAGCATTTAACGTTGAAAATGTCAACTTTGTGACAAACAATAGTGATGAAGATTTTTTTAAAACCCTGAAAGAGTATGACAGTAATGCCGATAGAAATGTCAAATTAGGAAATCAGCAGGATCAGGAACAGGGCTGATAAGAAAGTGTATTCATGGGCAGTGGGAGGACAGTATTTTAACAGAAGTACTGTATGTTCCACAATTACGCAGAAATTTGTTCTCTGAAGGTGCTATTGTGTGAATGGGATATGGAATAGATAAAAAGAACACAAGCGCTCTAATTTACAAAAATGGTAAAGTTGTTTTGAGTGCAACACAAACATCAAATAATTTATATGAAATGAAATTTAAAACTTCAATAAGTGACAGTTGCAATGCAGTACAATTAACAAGCAATAACCTGAAAACTTGGCATGAAAGACTAGGACATGTAAATGTCAAAGAAATAAAAAGCATGGTTAAAAGTGGACTTATTGAATGTAAAAACATAGACGACGAAAATTTTGTTTGTGAAGCGTGCATGTATGGAAAACAGAGTCGCCTTTCTTTTCATACATCACATAGAGGTCAAATAAATATTGGAGATTTGGTTTATAGCGACGTTTGTGGACCAATGAGTCAGCCTTCTGTTCAAGGTACGAAACATTTTGTCTTATTTAAAGATACATCTTCAAGCTATAGGCACGTATTTTTTATGAAACATAAAAGTGAAGTGCTAGATTATTTTAAAATATACAATGCTTTGATATTTAACAAGTTTAATCACAATGTTCGTATTCTGCATACATTTTGACATAACGATTTTAAGAGCTTTCTTGCCGGAAATGGAACAGAACATGAGTGTACTGCACCCTATACCCCTCAGCAAAACGGCCGCGCTGAAAGAGAGCTTCGTACCATCGTTGAAAGTGCTCGATCTATGCTCTACGGACGTGATTTGCCATTAACATTGTGGGCTGAAGCAGTGAATTGTGCTATATATATACTCAACATAACTAATTCCAGCCACACTCCAGAAAAATCTCCTTTTGAAATCTGGACAGGTGAGAAACCTAGTTTAAAGCATATCAAAGTATTTGGATCCTGGGGTTATGTACATGTGCCTGACGTATGTAGAACCAAACTTGAGAAGAAAAGTCAAAAGATGCTGTTGGTCGGCTATGAAAAAAATAACTACAGGATGTATGATCAAAATACCCATAAAATAAAGATATCAAGAGACGTCATCTTTGATGAGTGCAACGTGCCGGCGTTAAAGAATTTTGTTCAGCTTGTAGAATTTGATTCCAATGAGTCTACAGAAAGGTTACCAACCTCCACATTACCATCGCAGCCAATCCATGAGGCAGAAATAGAAACTGAAGAAGTGTCGTTTGATGATAGCAGCAATGATCCGATATATGAACCCTCACTGGATTTAGAAGAACAGCATACAGTACGAACTATTGATCTGAGACCAAGACACAACAGAAACTACGAAGCTCATATGATTGAATTTTTTTTCCTTACAGAGAAGCAGTAGGATCCTTTCTATTTTTAGCCAGGGTCGCTATGTCAATAATCCAGGTCATGAACATGTAGAAGCTGTTAAACGTATAATTAAATATTTATTAGCGACAAAACACCTTGGCATAAAATATACGGGTGACAACACCTGGTTTGCTATTCCGATTCGGACTTTGCCAGTGATACAGATTCTAGAAAATCAACTATAGGCTATTTGTATTTAATGAATAATGGTCCCATTACTTGGACAAGTTTTAAGCAACAAACAATTGCACTGTCCACGATGGAAGCCGAATTTATGGCAGCTTGCGAAGCTACAAAAGAACTTTTATGGTTAAAACAATTTTAAATCGATATAGATAAATCTCCAAATATTCACGTTACTTTATTGGTTGATAACCAAGCTGCAATAAATTTGATAAATAATCCTGTTTATCATAAACAATCTAAACATATAGATATAAAGTATAAGTTTATACGTGAAAAGATAACAAAAGATCGTTTAATCATAAAACATATTTCAAGCTCAAATCAATGGCTGATTTCTTAACCAAGGCATTGCCAACACAGCAATTTCAATTTATACAAAATAAAATTCTTCATAAAAAAAAAAAAAAAAAAAAAAAATTGAAAAAGAACTACATTATTTTACTTTATTTAAAATAATATATTGTAATTATGAGTTATGATCATATGAATTAAAACTAGTATTATTATTTTTGAAACCAAAATAATTTTGCTTATATAAACCGAAATGAATTTAATAAGATATTTTGTTCATATTACTTAAGAGATATATACTTTGGCTTATTTAAAAATAAAATTAAGTGGGAGTATTGAGTATTGAAATTTTATTTAGAAGCACTCTAACCATTGAAACTGTAACTATGTTTTATACTTTTGTTAAAGTCGCTCTCTTTTATTGCCGTTATTTCTCCTACTCCTGTTCTATTTATCATTACACATTGCCTTAAGTTTAGTATGAATTACCAGTTTAAAGTGTCAATAATAAAGTCATCTGAAGACTAAGAAATCTCTTGCCTTTTATTAATACTTAACTCCACACATTTCCTAAAATCGAATACTTTCAACGATTTCATCTTTATTTCTAGATAAAATATTAACATCCGTAAATTTGTCGTTAAAATAATTTTTCTTATTATTATCAAAATTTTCATGTTTTTTAAAATTTAGTGAGCTAGTCGATTCTAGAATCCGAGAATTAAGCTCATCATTTCATTTGGTTTGGGAACCATTCAGGTAGTAGTGAATGGCCCCTTCTTGAGGTTTTCCGCACGTTTGGTCAGACATACTGCGCATTGTGGCTTATAGATTTTTTTTTGCACCACATCCATAGCAAAAAATTTGTTTTTCTCGTAAGCAGTCTTCCCAGTGATGACCTTGCTCATCACAATTATAACAGGTAAAAATTCGTTCTTTTTGATGCACAGCATCAATATTTAGATCAGTTTCGGAAACCGAATTCGGACTTAAAATTTCATAATTTTCGGTCTCAATTTCAGAAATGTTCCTACGTGATGCAAAATTAGTTTGTATATTTCGAACTGACAGATTGCGCTTATTGCTTTCTTCACATAAAAAATTTTCACGTTTCTGACATAATTTACGTAAATGCGCTATGGAAGCTATAGGCACATATAACAACTCATGTCGAATGTCAGGCCGTAGGTTTCGGGTAATTATTTCAATCAGTTCCGACTCCTCGATTGGTACCGGTAAGCGATCCGCAATAGCACATACTGCATCGTAAAAAGTGTCAAAAGTGTCATGAGACTTTTGTTTGAGGTTTCGAATTTCCTCAAGAATGTCATAATTGGACTTGAAATCCTTGTATTGAAAACGAATTGCGGCACAAAATTCTTGCCATTCGATACTGGAACCAGTCTTTTGCTTTTCCTGTCAACAACAAATTTAGATTTTTGCAAACTGCAGAAAAATCATTATTAAGGCTAACAGCGGTGAAAGATCGAATTCTATACAGAAATTCCTCAACAGTCAAACCATTGGCAGAACAATCAAACTTGACATTCTAATTCTGAATAATCATAGTAATTTTCTCGATACTCAAATTACTACCTGAATTAATCTCATGCCTGTTTGTCAGATTTAAGGAGACATCACGATTGTGATTAATATTAAAATGATTATTGTCTGCGCCAGCGTTTAGCGAATTTAGTGGAGCATTACCATTATGATTTATATTAAAATTATTACTGGGAACTTCAGCGTTTGGTGAATTTAATGGGATATCATGGCGGTGAATAGCATTTAAACTATTACTGTCAACTCCAGCATTTGGTTGCAAATTCAGATTGGAAAGTAACCTATTCAAGCTGCTTTCAATTATTTCGCAAATATGATTGTGGGATTGGTTGCGCTGATTTAAGTTGGAATTTTGAGCTTCAGTTCTAACTGCAGCTGCAGCAGAATTATTTGAATTGACAAAAGTTCGTCTGTTGTCATAAGAAACAACAGGAGTACGTGGTAAGTTACGTCGAGTATTATTACCAAAACTATTGCGTAGTGCGGGAGAAATATTAAGTAATGGCATTGCATTAATTGCATTCTGTTGCACCCGAGAAGGAATTGGTAAATTGCTCGAAGCTTGAGAAGATTCATCAAAAAGTTTTTTCTGTTTTCGGGTGTATAAGAACAGGTTCTCCCTTTACCTCGACTCTTATTATAAAATGTTTGCGATGGAGGTAAATTGGTGTCATTATTTGACAAATTTTCACGTGCAAGTGACTCAAGTGTATTTACTTGGCAGGCAGCTCTGCAGTGTGGACAGTCTTGTGTATCAGATAACCAATTAATTATACATCTTTTATGAAAAATATGATTACATGGAGTAGATACACATTCACTATTATTTCTCATAGGCTGTAAACAAATGCTACAATCTGCCAAAGCAGATTCCGCTGATAATGCGGAAATATTTTCTGTACTTTCTCCCATTACCATAATAAATTTTATAATCAATAGAAAAATAAAAATTGATATTGAGAAAAGAAATTAAATTATTATCAGATAAAGTTTTCCTACCGGGTGATATGAATTTCCAGAGTTTAAGTTAAATTTCACTATTTGATGTTAAATGCAAAATTTAATAAGAAAATTAGATTGTTCGTCTGCTTCGTTTGATGACTCGAAAAGGAAAGACGGAAATTAAAACTTTGCAAACTAACTTTAACTAAGTTCGAGTCTTGAATTCGTTTTTCAAGATATTTGTCATCGTTTTCGCGAACATAACCGGGGAATATCAAACAAAGTTGGTTTGAATATTTACTAAAATAGTAAGAATTAGGCTAAATAGATGACAATTAAAACGAAATTTTTCAGGATATAAAAATTATATAATTTCCAAGGATAAATAAATAAATAACCAAATTTTCAGAGGCGTACATTACAGTGCCCGCCAATTGCACTATAAGCAGGAAAATGCTATTGAAATTGCGAATGTATGTACAGCTTTGCATAATATTTGCATTCATTACAGAGTGCCGATTGAGGAAGCGCTTCCAGGGAAATTTTCTAGTACTGGAAAAACAAATATTTCAATTGAAACTACAGTAGCTGCAATTATAATTACTTAAACATTCATTAAATCCAAAAACTCACAAAAAAATTCGTTTTATTTTCATTTTTCTTATACGTATTTCACTTAACTTTTTCGAGTTTTAATTTAATTTTTGGACTGCCGACTGCAAAAACGAAATCGACAACAAATTACTACTTTTGTCGACGCTCAGCTCTCACGTCGTCGTTTGAAATTCGACAATTGTAATATAAATGATATCATTTTGTAAATCACTACACAATTATTTTTTCTTCACTCTTTTATTTATTGCATCTCTTTAAGTTGCACAGACTAAAAATAAGTTGAAAGCTCTAAATAACACTATTACAAATTATAAATTATACATAAATATATATATCTATTACAATTAGTAATTTAAAGCTATGCGGGACTCTTAGTTGTTGCTGGTCTGACATTGGATTTTATCAAAGCGCAAAAATGTGTTATTTTATTCCGGAGTTCATCTTTTACGCAAAACCATTTGTAATAGCTGGACGGTCAGCTCTTTTTAAACGAGAATGTGTTGAAGTGTTAGCTAGTGAAGTAGCTAATGGATTGATATGATTTTGCAGTCTTAGGAGGTATTTTTCTTTCAGTCTTTCAAATTCTGCTTTTACCATGGGTATATGGAGATCTCTATGGATACACTTATTTCCAATGAGCTACGGTGCTCCTGTTATTGTTTTTAGTATCTTTGATTGAGCCCTTTGTAGGATTTAAATATTTGATGAGCTAGCGAATCCATATAACTGTATCCCATAGGCTTAGATAGGCTTGATAACACTATTAAGGAGTGCGTCATAAGAAATAAGTGCACACGGTTTTACTTATAACTTCTTTCATAAAAAAAAATTTAATTATTTTGATCAGGTTAGCTTATAGGCGGAGAGCCGGCTGTAGAAAAGTCGAGTGTATAAGATTACAGCATGAAATGTATGTCAAATGATAGAGCTCGATGAGCTTAAACACAATATATAGGGTTGCCTTGCCAAAGCCTGTCCTAAATATGGGTTGCCACCCGTTTTTTGGGCCAACATTTTTTAGAAAAAAGTTTATGGTTCAAGACTTCAGCTTAAAATATACGTCAAATGATAGAGCTTGTAGAGCCTAAATATAATATATAAGGTTGCTTTGCCAAATCTAGTCCCAAACATGGGTTGCCACCTGTTTTTTGGGCCAAGATTTTTCAGAAAAATATTTATAGTTCAAGATTTCAGCTCGATATGCATGTCAAATGATAGATCTTGATGAGTCTTAAAAAAAATATTTCGAGTAATCTTGTCGAATCCCCTCCCAAATGTGGGTTGTCATCTGTTTTTTGGGCAAACTTTTTTTGGAAAAAAGTTTATGGTTTAAGACCGTAGCTTGAAACATATGCCAAATGATAGACCTTGATGATCTCTAATAAAATATATAGGGTTGCCTTGCCGAATCCCGTCCCAAATGTGGGTTGCCACCTTTTTTTTGGCACAATATTTTTCAGAAAAATGTTTATGGTTTGAGATTGCAGATTGAAATGTGTGTCAAATGATAGACCTTGATGATCTCTAATAAAATATATAGGGTTGCCTTGCCGAATCCCGTCCCAAATGTGGGTTGCCACCTTTTTTTTGGCCCAAGTTTTTTCGGAAATATGTTTATAGTTTGAGATTTCAGTTTAAATGTGAGTCAAATGATAGACCTTGATGATCTATAATAAAATATTTAGGGTTGCCTTGCCGAATCCCGTCCCAAATAAGGGTTGCAACCTTTTTTTTGGCCCAAGTTTTTTCAGAAAAATGTTTATGGTTTGAGATTTCATTAGAGATCATCAAGGTCTACCAATTGACACACATTTCATGCTGCAATCTCAAACCATAAACGTTTTTCTGAAAAAAATTGGGCCAAAAAAAAAGGTGGCAACCCACATTTGGGACGGGATTCGGCAAGGCAACCCTATATATTTTATTAGAGATCATCAAGGTCTATCATTTGACACACATTTCAAGCTGCAATCTCAAACCATAAACATTTTTCTGAAAAAAATTGGGCCAAAAAAAAGGTGGCAACCCACATTTGGGAGGGGATTCGACAAGATTATTCGAAATATTTTTTAAGGCTCATATCGAGCTGAAATCTTGAACTATAAATATTTTTCTGAAAAATCTTGGCCCAAAAAACAGGTGGCAACCAATGTTTGGGACTGGATTTGGCAAAGCAACCTTATATATTACATTTAGGCTCTACAAGCTCTATCATTTGACACACATTTTAAGCTGGAATCTTAAACCATAAACTTTTTTCTAAAAAATGTTGGCCCAAAAAACGGGTGGCAACCCATATTTAGGACAGGCTTTGGCAAGGCAACCCTATATATTGTGTTTAGGCTCGTCGATCTCTATCATATGACATACATTTCATGCTGTAATCTTATACACTTTTTATTAAAAAAAAATGGCCCAAAAAACGGGTGGCAAGCCATATTTAGGACAGGCTTTGGCAAGGCAACCCTATATATTGTGTATAAGCTCATCGAGCTCTATCATTTGACATACATTTCATGCTGTAATCTTATACACTTTTTATTAAAAAAAAATGGCCCAAAAAACGGGTGGCCACCCATATTTAGGACAGGCTTTGGCAAGGCAACCCTATATATTGTGTTTAAGCTCATCGATCTCTATCATTTGACACATATTTCATGCTGTAATCTTATACACTCGACTTTTCTACAGCCGGCTCTTGGGCTATTAGAAAATCATGTCAAATACTATTTCATATCACTTTGCATTCTCATATTTTATTTTGCGAACACATGAGCAGTAAAATAGAAATACGTGAAAAAAATTTAAAATTTTTTTAAATAACCTGCAATATACCTTCAAGAGGATTGCAAGGGATGCTAAAGTTAACATAAATTCGGAATCTTGCGTAATGAAAATTTTTAAAACAGACATTGGCATGAATTAAAAGCAGAGAGCGCTCTGGAAAAAGGTTGTGGTGACCGTAATAACGCAAATAAGGTCGTAACCATGCTGAAGAAAACTCCCAACTTTTCTGGAAGCAAAATCGCTCAGCTAGCAGATTTCTCCACATCATTTGTGCGAAAAGTAAAAGGGGAGGCTAGGCTGAAGACCTACAAAGTTCAGAAAGTGCCGGATTGGAATGCTGAAAAGAATTTTGAAGCTAAAATACCAGCTCAAAAACTGAGTTATGATTTTGTGTCCAAATTCGAATGTTGCATTATGGACGATGAAACGTTCGCCCTTTCCGACATTTTTCAGTTTCCTGACCAAGAATTTTATTTTGCCAACGCTAGTGGACATGTTCCAAAAAATTTAAAAAACCAAATAAATAAAAAATTTCTTGAAATATGACTTTTGCTTTGGTCAAATGGGGGCAATAACAAGAAGTGGGGTGGGAGAGATTCATCTTCCGGAAGGTTATGTGAACTCCGCAGCTTATATTGTTATCGTAAAAAACGGCGTTTTACCTAACATCGACCAACTAAGCGAGCACGTAGCAAAAGTCATATTTCAAAACTTCTGCACCTTGTCATCGCTCGAAATCGGTAAGTGTCCCACTCACAATAATTATTTTTTACATTTTTTTTTGATAGATTTACAAAAATGAACTATTTATTTTTGCATAGGTAAAGGAATATAAGGACTTTTTGAGAATTGAGTCAGTCTATGGCCCGGTAACAGCCCCGACCTCAATCCCATTGTTAATGTTTGGGCCATTTTATAACGTAAAGTGCGCCAACTAACCCTAATAATATTCCAAAGTTAAAGGAAATAATTGAATCCACTTCGTACAACGATATTTCAATGGAATTAATGCGGAAACTCTATGAGAGCATGCCTTTTCGAATGGAAAGCGTCATCAAGGCAAAAATAGGTCCTAGGCGGTATTAAAATGAATTTTACCGTATTATTTAAAATAATTAAACAATAAATAATTAAAGAATATGTGAGAAATTAAAAATGCGTAAAAAAACTACAAAAACAATGTATTTTTTCATATAAATTAGTTGTAATTTCTGATTATAAAACTAGCAATTATGTGTTTATTTGGAAAATGTTTCTAGAATTTATTATTGTTAGGTGGACAGTTTTGAAAATACTCAAAACTTGTCCCTAACAACCGTATCTAACAAACTTAAACCCGTTAAACAAGAGTAGATTTTATTTTACGCATCAAAATTTAAAACTTCTTGCAAAATTCAAGTCTGCGTTTTTTTTGACCGTGAGTGTATAACACAAATATGACTCTAGTATTGCATGGACATTTTGTGGTAGGAGCTGTCTGATTTTGTAAATTAAACCCTCATGCCATACTTTATCAAAAGCTTGCTTAGCGTCAAGAAATATGGCGGAACAGTATCCTCTGTGTTCAAAAGCATTTCTTATTTCGTTTGTGATTCTATTCACTTTCTCAATGGTTCCATGTTTTTCGCTAAAGCGAAACTGGTGTGATGAGATGATGATCTTGATGGTAAGGTTCTTTTCTAAGAACACTTTTTCAAAAAGTTTTGAGATGCAGGGAAGCAAGCTAATAGGTCTGTATGAAGATGGTAATGTGGAATATTTGCCGGGGTTCGAAATCAGTGGCCAAAATTAATCATAGCGTTGAAGAGCCTGGTGATGCAAATTACAGATATTTGGGGTAAATTTTTGAGCATTATGGGAGTAATGGAGTCATGACCAGGTGCTTTTCTACAAATAAGTTTATTATTTATGACGGTAGCGACTTCAGATGGGGTAATATCCATATTTATATTTTGAGTGTTACTTGCGGAGGAAGATCAATAATGTTTGAGACACAATTTGGTTGGAACACAAAGCTTAGATGTTGCGCAAAAACATATGCCTTTTCCTTATCACTTCGTGTCCAGTCGCCATTACTATCCCTTATAGGAGGCTCGGTCCACAATAGAATTTTTAAATACGCGGCTAAACTTCCAAAGGGACGATTTATTAGTTTTGTTTGGAGAAAGGTTTTGAATAAAAATATAATGGTAATTATTTTGTTTTCTGGAAAGAGCAGCTCTCATCTTCCTTTCGGCTTCCCTAAGTTTTATTTTTGATGCTGGGGACCTATATCTCTGCCATTCCCGTCTAAGCCTTCTCTTATCTTATGTGATACCGAGATTTGAACTGTTTGGAAAATTACTTATTAACATTTTTAGGAAACTTAGTTTTGTTTTTTTACTTGCTAAAGTTGGAAAACTTTTTGGAGACTTCTAATTCTGTAGTCGAGATTATGAGTTATGTTTTAAATGTAAAACTGCACAATCAGCATTTTTTTTCGATCAGTTGAAAAAATCTTTACACTTGCTAAATCAATAAGATAATGCAGTATGAACTTCCGCGTTCTTTTTCTGTAAGATCTCAAATCGAATAGAAGTGGAATAAAATCATCCTGAAATATTGATATATAAATAATTAAAATCCAAGATTAAATTTATTTTATAATTTCAAGTAAAGCTTTGACATATTCTATGAAATTCATTTTTGTTTAAATTGCTACGGAAAAAAATAAGCGGAACGATAAAGGAGTTAAAAGTAAAATTTAACTTGATACCGCATGGTAAGCCTTTATAAATTTTTTTACGTAAATACCAATTCAATTTTGTAAATTTTGTTCAAAAGTGAGAGAAATAGAACATTTTTTCTATTATACCTCAGACAAAATTATTTAGAAGTAGCAGCGAAAATAACGACGTCCGGAAACTGCATTGACTTTTCCATTTCGAAGCTTCAGCGATCTCAACAAATTCGAAAAGCCTCAGCGCAGCATATTCGACATAACTCTGTTTTGGGTGCTTCTCTGATCCCATCAGAAAACCTGTTTTGAGTGCTTAGCAAGAGACGGAAGCAAGAGACGAAATCACTTTGAAACTTACAATTTCAGTAGATGCCTAGTGACCCGCAGTTTAATCCGTTGCTTCTAGTGCTTTAAAAAACTAAAAGAAAAAAATCAGTGCAGATTGCGTATTAACTGATGGCTTAAATACTCTTTGGCGGGACGTGTGTTTTTTGTTATATGTTAAATGTTTAATGTTAAATGTTAAAATAATTTTTTATAGATAATATTTTTCACATCTGCTGATGATGATCTTCGAAGAGGATCGAAATATTAAAAAAAAAAAAATTTCTAAAAAACAAGACCTTAAGCTCGTTATTTAAAATCAATTAGTGCAGATTCTAAATTAATAATCACAATAAAAAAAAAATTGATAATACGGAATATAAAATCTTAGAAGAAAGAACTAAACTAAGAACTAAACATTAGGAAAAAGTAAAATAGAAAAAATACAGACGTAAAATCATAAACTAAATAAGTTGAAAAGGAATTAAGTGTCCGTCCAAGAGTTTATTTTTCATATTGATTTAATTGGTAAAATTTAAAATAATTAAAAAAAAAGTGAATTTTTGTAGAATTTAAGATCCAAAAAATTAAAACTTAAAGTTTGAAAATATAATCTTAGCGTTAAAATTTATAAAAAAATAATTTAAGGTTAGAAAATAGTATGTATAGTCATATGCAAGTTACATAAAAAAATAAGTAAAATAAGTACATAACAGAACACAAAGAGAAAAGATCACTTTGAAGATCACCTAGAACTAACAACATTTTGGAGGAACACTAACAACGTTAGCGCTAGCGTCGTGGGATCCACAATGTATCACATATGTATGTAAACATGTATATTCCAAAGTGAGTATTTTTTTTTTATTCTATTTAAAACACTCGCAAACAAAAAATTAATTAATGAAAGTGTGACTTATTTAAAATGTAGAATTTGTACGTAAAACCCAGATTGTTACATAATATTTTACAAATATATAGACCAAATCCATCTCAAACCATGCAGTCGGAGTGATTTCAAATTGCAGAATTGGTTGCTGATTAAATATGTTGTTTTGAAAGTAATTAAGGAAATATACCGTTCCCCGATTTGATTGAAAATTATTTTTTACGAAGTAATGCCCATTTAAAGTTTTAGCGTCAGAGCTTGAAAGATCGTTGAAAACTGTTTCAAAAAAGTCGCATTAGTTAGTCGCATTAGTTTTGATTTGGATGAATCAAAATAACTAACTTTTGTCTTTTGATTCTAATAGAACTTCTGATTTTGTCAGAATCTTTAAGAAATTTTGAAAATTGTTGAAAATTGGCGGAGTTATAGCGCTGTTTAAGAAAAAAAACAAGGCTGATTTCCTTTTAAACCCCAATTTTTTTTTCGCTTAAAGTTTTACTGTGGATTTTTATTAATATGATAAAGAAATGACATGAGTTTAATGCCTGTTAACCCACATTTGAGGTCAGGAGATTTTTTTCTCTGAAATGAAAATGTCAATTTTTTTTTTCATCATTGCCAAGCCACTCTACGGAACTATTTTCAAAGTAAATAACAAAAGCAGCATTCCAAATTACTTTCTGCAATTCCTGCTTGCATTCTGCATACTTTTTTTTACCGCTATTTTCGAAATCACATTTTATCATGGGAAATATATCTACTATTATTTAACGAGCAATAATTGTATGTTTTTATATACATATATATATTTTCAGACTTTATTTCCAAAACGGGTACAGCGATTTTGATGAAACTTGGAGGTTAGGTACATATGTGAACAAAATTAAGATTGGGCTGGGTTTTACCTTATCAAAGACTCCTGGAGGGGCGTGGCACAGCCCTAAACTTTTATTTTCATAACGGAAACCATTCAAGATATTCTAATAAAATTTGGTACACAGATGCAGATCATAAATGTCTTAAAGTTTGCCAAATTTGGGCGGAATCGAAAAAGTGGGCGTGGCACTTTTTAATAATTGAAAATTTTTATTCAATATTACTCAAAAACGGCACAGACGATTTTCATAAAAATTTTACAGATAATACCACTAAAAGCAGTCATCATAACATGCTATGTCGCTATACTGGCAAAATCGTTGAAGGGCGTGGCACAGCCTACAATATTTATAAACGTTATAATAGGAGAACTAACAATGCAGTTGATATGAAATTTAGCATGGTAGGTATACTTGCTATAAGGTAAATTTTAACCAAAAATGGGCGCAATAGTACATGTGGGCGTGGCACCTTTCATACAAGAAAAAAGCGTTAAATGTTATATTTAGGGTGCTATAAGAGTAATCTTCTTAAAGTTTGGTGAGGAGGTGTCGGTTACTATAAACTTTGAAATAAAATGTTTTTCGACGGGATAGCTTTAGTGGGCGTGGCACCTCCCATATAAGCAAAAAACATTTTGTGTAATATTTGGTGAACTATAAGAGTAATCCTAATAAAATTTTGTATAGAGATGTCGGTTACTATAAGCTTCAAAATTATATCGAGTTCGACACTATTTTGTTAGTGGGCGTGGCACCTCCCATGCAAGCAAAAAACGTTTTGTGCAATATTTGGTGAACTATAAGAGTAATCCTAATGAAATTTGGTATGGAGGTGTCGGTTACTATAAGCTTTGAAATTAATTGGATTTCGACGGAATTTCATCAGTGGGCGTGGCACCTCCCATAGATGGAAAAAACGTTTTGTGTTATATTTAGTGTGCTATGAGAGTTATCTTTTTAAAATTTGGTATAGATATGTCGGTTAGTAAAAACTCTGAAATTAAATGGACTTCGACGGGATTGCATCAGTTTGCGTGGTACTTTGAAGTTTTTTTAACCTCTTTCAACATTTTCCATATTTTTCCGACTTTGTCAAACTCATTCAACTTTTTTCGACCTCATTCAATTTTTTTAGAGATATTCAAATTTTTTCGAGATTTTCAACCTCTTTCAACCTCATTAAATTTTTTCGACTTTTTCAACCATATTCAACTTTCTTCGACTTTTTGAATGTCATTCAACTTTTTTAGAGTTATTCAACTTTTTTCAACCGTTTCAACATTTTACAACCTCTTTCAACTTTTTTCAACATTTTCCACCTTTGTCAACCTATTCACCTATTTTCGACTTTTTTAACCTCATTCAACTTTTTTCGAATTATTCTACTTCTTTCAACTGTTTCCACATTTTTCAACCTCTTTCAACTTGTTTCAACATTTTCCATATTTTTCCGACTTTTTGAACGTCATTCAACTTTTTTAGAGTTATTCAACTTCTTTCATTTGTTTCAACATTTTCCGACTTTTTCCCTCATTCAACTTTTTTAGAGTTATTCAACTTTTTCAACCGTTTCAACATTTTTCAACCTCTTTCAACTGTTTTCAACATTTTCCATATTTTTCCGACTTTGTCAGACTCATTCAACTTTTTTCGACCTCATTAAATTTTTTTAGAGATATTCAACTTTTTTCGAGTTTTTCAACCACTTTAAACTTTATTCAACCTCATTCCATTTTTTCGTCTTTTTCAACCATATTCAACTTTTTCAACCTCAACAAATTTTTTTTGAGATATTTCAACTTTTTTCGAGTTTTTCAAACTCTTTCAACTTATTTCAATCTCATTTAATTTTTTCGACTGTTTCAACATTTTTCAACCTTATTCAACTTTCTTCGACTTTTTGAACCTCAGTCAACTTTTTCGAATTATTCAAATTCTTTCAATTGTTTCAACATTTTTCAACCTCTTTCAACTGTTTTCAACATTTTCCAAGTTTGTCAACCTTATTCAACTTTTTTGATTTTTTGAACCTCATTCAACTTTTTTAGAGTTATTCAACTTTTTTCAACCTCTTTCAACTTTTTTCAACATTTTCCGCCTTTGTCAACCTTATTCACCTTTTTTCGACTTTTTTAACCTCATTCAACTTTTTTCGGTTTATTCAACTTCTTTTAACTGTTTCAACATTTTTCATCCTCTTTCAACTTTTTTCAACATTTTCCATATTTTTCCGACTTTTTGAACGTCATTCAGCTTCTTTCGACTTTTTCAACCACTTTCAACTTTTTTTGAGTTATTCAGCTTCTTTCAACTGTTTCAACATTTTACAACCTCTTTTAATTTTTGTCAACATTTTCCATATTTTTTCGACTTTGTCAACTTCATTTAACTTTTCTTGACTTTTTCAACATCGTTCAACTTTTTTCGAGATTTTCTACTTTTTGGAGATTTTCAACCTCTTTCAACTTTTTCAACACTTTTCACTTTCACGCTCAACTCCTCTCAACTTTTTGCTGTTCCATTTTTTCCGACTTTTCCACCATTTTTCGCGTTCTCAACCCATTTCAACATTGCCCATACTACTTTTTTTAACCTTTATTGACGTTTTTCAACCTCTTACAACTTTCCTAATTTTTATTTTTGGCTTTTAAACTCTTTTCAATGTTTTTTAAATATTTCAACTTGTTCAATATTAGTCAACTTTTTTCAACAAATTCCATATTTTTTCGATTTTTTCAACCTCAAAACGAAAAATCGAACAGTGGTCGGTCTCCTGGTACTAAAGAGATTATACGCAAATATAGCTTTTTCGCTGACTGTACTTCTGTGGGTTTTGAATGTTTAGTTTGCTCGACTTTGTCAGCGAAAAAGCTATATATGCTTGCAATGTTTTTATATATTTCCTATGATAAAATGTTATTACGAAAATAACGGTAAAAAAAGTATGCAGAATGCAAGCAGGATTTTCAGAAAATAATTTGGAATGTTGCTGTTGTTGTTTGCTTTGAAAATAGTACCGTACAGTGGCTTGATGAAAAAAAAATTAACATTTTCATTTTGGGGAAAAAAATCTCCTGACCTCAAATGTGGGTTAACAGGCATTAAACTCATGTCATTTCTTTATCATATTAATACAAAGCCACAATAAAATTTTAAGCGAAAAAAAATTGGGGTTTTTGAGAAAATCAGCCTTGTTTTTTTTTTCATAAAAAGCGCTATAACTCCGCCAATTTTCAACAATTTTCAAAATTTCTTAAAGATTCTGACAGAGAATCAGAAGTTCTATTAGAATCTGAAGACAAAAGTTAATTATTTTGATTTGGATGAAAATGCGACTATTTTGAAACAATTTTCAACGAATTTTCAAGCTCTGACACTAAAACTTTAAATGGGCATAACTTCGTAAAAAATAATTTTCAATCAAATCGGGGAACGGTATATTTCCTTAATTACTTTCAAAACAACATATTTAATCGGCAACCAATTCTGCAATTTGAAATTACTCCGACTGCATAGTTTGAGATGGATTTGGTCTATATATGCTTGTAGGAATTTGGATTCGCACCAAATTTTATTAAAAAAAAAGAAACAGAAGAAAATTAAATTAAGGTCTTTGCTTTATTTTGGTCCGTATAATTCCCGTATAATTTTTCCTTTTACTGTAACTTTCTATAATTTTCCATTGGTGACGGAATTAGTTTAAAAACGCAACTGTGTTTACTAACCGGCCAATTGAAAAATGTAACGCATTCTTTATTAACATTTTTTTTGTTATTTTGAATAGCTTAACCAGTAGGAAATGGAATTGGTAATAAATGCTACAGACGTTTAGCCAACCGCCCTATAGGCTTAGATATGAGTAACTTTGATGATAAGCGTTTTTTTATACAAATATTTTGTTTCGCTATGTATTATTTTTTTTTTAAATTAGTTTAAGCACTCCAAGTTTGCTAACCATTGAAAATGGTACATAGGTTTGTTTCGAGTGGACTTGGAATTTATATTAAGATATTTTTATCTTAGATTTAGATAATCTTTCCTCGTTGAAACGTTTTTTTCTACATTCAACACAGAAAATAAGAAAGAATCAAGTTAGAAAAAAAATTAACTAACATTTTTTTTTACACCTTACCTACTTATTACTGAACTCACAAGAGAAGATCCCATTTTATCTATATATTTTTTTATTGTTCTTGAAAAATATTTATACTTAAACACATAAATTTTTTGTTGTAAATCAAATTTTTTTTTTTAAAACATTATGGCAGTTCGTCACAGTGATGAAGATATTCGTAGACTGAACACTCCGCGTGGAGTTGGTACAATTTGCAACGAAGATATGAATGAGGAAAACTGTTTTGTGACACCGTGTCAGCATGCTTTCCATCGCGACTGTATAACTACTTGATTAACTGAAAATGATACTTGTCCGCTTTGTAGGCAATCTTGTGACACACAGTCCTTAAAAAGTTTTAATGAACAAGATCAGCCTCCAACTCTTGATAGCTTGCATGCGCAAAGGGCAATTCCAAGAACTCTGAATCAAAATGCTTGTGGTCCTTTAACGCGTTCAAGAGCTGCGAACTTTAATTTCTCTGACTTTCAAAATAATCAATCGCCTAATAATTTTCGACGTCGTGGTCGCCCAGCAAATAATCCTCTGACGCCTCGCCAAACAGAAAACCAAATAAATCTAGGTCGAATTCAAGACTCGATAGAACACTCACTACGTAATCAACAAGAGCAAAGCTCTAGGGAACTTCGTGATATGGTTTCTAGACCTGTATCAAGTTCTTTAGAGAACTATTTGCAAAATTTAAATTTAAATTCTGTTCGTAACCCTGATCCAGTGGTCAATAATGGAAGAAATTTAAGATATTCTTATAATCACAATCGTGATAGAAGTCTGGTAAATGAAATTCCAGAAAACATATATCCTGATGTTAATTTTAACTCAAATATTCGCTCAGATGTAGGAACTCTTTCACCAGCTTTAGTTTCGAAAATAATATTAAATTGGAAATTGACTTTTGATGGCTCTATCAATGGAATTTCTGTTGATGAGTTTATATATCGAGTGAATACTCTCACAATGTCGTCTTTAAGAGGGAATTTTACAGCTTTGTGTCAAAATGCGCATGTACTTTTTGAAAATAAGGCAAAGAATGGGTTTTGAAGATACCATCATTCAGTACGTGTCTTAGACTGGTTTGACATCTGTGATGACCTTAAAAGAAATTTTAAAGATTTCCGCTCTGATTTTGATATCAAAGAATCGATTTGTAATCGAAAACATAAAAATGGTGAATCTTTTGAAAACTATTTAGGAAGTGTATGCATGTAATGTCGATTTCTGATAGCTTGCGTACCGAAGACTGAAGAAAGAGATGGTAGAACTTTTAATTCGTAATCTTAACCCTGAAATTCGTTTAGAGATGTTGCATCTTGAAAATAAATCAATTTCTGACTTAAGAAAGGTTTGTCGACGCAGAGACAACTTTTTTGCAGAGGTTCAAAACCGTTCGCAGAACCAAAGATCATAATTTCAAAACCGTCACAATATTTCTGAAGTTGAAATCGATAATATCAATGAAGATATTTCTGCTTTGACTTGTTGTGGGTTCTTACCGCACAATATAATATGTTATTAACATAAATAGCATATTATATATACTTTTAGGATGATGATTAACATCATTCTATAACATTAAAACTGCATTATTGAATAATACAATTTATCCAATAATAGTAAATTATTGTTGCAAAAGTGCAGCATACTTGCGGGCTGTTGTCGTTTTGTTGGTCATTTATGTTACCATGGGCAAATTCTGTTTGTTAGCAATTCACAAGAATGAGAACACCATGAACTTAAATGCAACAACAAAACCCAAAGCAAAAGCCAACTTGTGCAACCCGGTACACATTTCGCCCCACTAAATTTAGTCAGCAAGTTTAAATTAAGTTTTGTTATTGTAATTATGTGTAAATATTTTTGTATGAATTGTTAGTGTAATTTTTATTAAGCTAGGTGTTAAGTGAAATGAAATTAAAAATTAAAATCAGAGTTAGTTCTGAACTTAAGACTAAATGAATTTTGGTGTTTCTTATTTAAAAGGAGTAGCTACGAATCCAGAAGGTAAGTATCCTCATATTATTAACCCAAATTTACTTTGTTTTTCAGATACAGCTCTCACCCAGCACTAAGTGTTTTCCCAGGACGGGAAAATTACTAGTCAACATTGGCGCAGCCGGTAGGATTCTCACTTCTACCAGCAGTAGTCAACAGCAGTACAAAAATACTAGTCAACAGACTGGAAACCAGTATGATGAAAGAAAATGCTGGAACTATGATGAGGAAGGGCATAATTACAAAGACAGCATCAAACCTCGTCATGTATTTTGCTATGGTTGTGGCCTGTTAGCATTCTTTTTGCCAACTTGTCCTAAATGTAATGATCCGGAAAACCGGCGGAGGGATGACTACAACAGAAAACGGTATCCCAAGGGCAATCACAACAACCACAATAAATGCAAATCCCAAAAATGTTCTTCAAACTTTGAAAAATTCTCGTAACAATAGTTTAAATGAATATTTGCCTAAATTATTTCCGATTCGTCCTTTCCATGAACGTCTGTTCGACTATAAAAGTGCACGTGCAAAAATTATTCCAAAGTCTAGATCCGCAAAAAGATCAAAGGAATACTGGACAAAAATTAAACAAAGAAAATACAGTTTAGTATCAACCATTCTTCATAAACCTAATGATATAAGACCGTATGCATCAATTTTTCTACTGGGGAAACAAATTTTAGGATTATTAGACTCAGGGGCGTCTGTAAGTTGGTTGGTTCTGCTCTTGTAAATGAAAGTTTGTCAAAATAACTTAGAATTAAAAAACTGAATTGTACTGTCCGTACAGCAAATGGAGCAAATCAGAAAATAGCAGGTGTAATTACACTTGAAGTTCAATACAAATCTGATACAAATCTAACTCAAGATGTTTATCTTGGCTTTGATTTTTGGAAGGCATTCCGAATAGCTTCCAATATCATAAGTGAACTTGAGGTTCACGGAGAAAATTTATGTGTACATATTTTAACGAAATTGAAGTTTTGTTGCACTCGGACGCATATTATTTGTGCTCCGCGTTTTTTTTGTTTTGAGTCGATTTAACTCACACGCGGTACCGGTAACTGGTGTCAAAACGTAACCAGAATTGAACTCTGTCGATTCCGCGAGTTAGTGGTCTCGAAATTACTTTTAAGCACTTAATTTGATTAATTAAAACTTTTGCTCAATGCAATTAAAACTTCTAAAAGAAAAAAAAACAATTGCCAATCAATTAATTTTATAGCTAAACCATTTTTAGACCTGTTCGTGTTAAAAATCAATAACCCAGTAAAGTTTAGTCGTTGAGTAACAACTGCATTTAGCAACTTCTTTCAGATGTCTTCTCCTGGAGCTATCAAACTTAGAGATACTTTGGCTCGTCGTAAAATTTTGTTTGATAAGACTGCAAAAACATCTGGGCAGCAGGTGGAAGAGGATTTGAATGCCAATATTCTTTCTTCTTTAAAATCCATGGAAGAGAGGCTAAGGTCCCACGCTGATAATTGTTTTGAGAAGTTGTCAATTGAGCTTACTGCACTTGAAAATAAATTGACGGCAAAAATTGAATCTGAGCTAAATTTGCTTAACAATAGATATACTGAGCTAAGCAATAAAGTTCAGGCTATTGAGGCAGAACTAGTGGAACTGTGTAAGGTCAAAGCTGACTTCAGTGAGTTTAAACTTGATTGTAAGAAGGTTCAAAATAACTTATCCTACGATTTATCATCCGACGCTGTTCTGTTTGGTGTTCCCTTTTGTGAGGCTGAGGATTTAAAAGACATTTTTACGAAAGTTTGCCATCTGGTTGGCTTTGTTTCGCCTCAAATCCGTGATATATTTCGCTCTAAACAAAAAGCAGATTCAGCAATAATAATTAAATTTTGTTCGAGATTTGACAGAAATTCTGTACTTGGTGCCTTCGGCAATTATAAGCGCAGGACAAAAAAGGCAGTAATCCTTGAAGATATTGGTAGCAGCAGTATTTACATTAATGAAAGTTTACCCTATGATACTAGAAGAATAATACAATCTGCGGTGAAGCTGAAAAAGCAAAGTAAACTTGTTAGCGTCTTTACTATTCGTGGAGTAGTTCATGTCCGTAGCCAGAGGAATGGCACTGCAATAGCTGTTCATAGTTTAACTGATTTAAATGTTTTTAACAATTTTCCTGTTATTTCATCTATTGAAAATTCTTAAGATTTATTTTCTAGTAGCTCTAATTTTTAATTTTTTAATTTATATTTTTTTTGTAAAGATGTGTGGATATTTTGAAATGACTTATTTCGTTTCTTTTTTTTCGGTTCTTATAAATGCATTTCGTTGTTGCATATTTGATTTTATAGTATATAATATTATTTTTTATTTGTTTTTTGTTAATTTTTTGCCCGTTAAAAATGCTTATTGTTGTTGGCCATATGCAGTATGGAGGTAATTTCTTCTTCTAGGAATGGTGTTACATGTAGTCACAAAATCTTAATTGATGTTCCTTGTAAACAACATTGTGGTTTAAAAATTGTACATTTCAATGCCATAAGTTTGAATGCTGATAAAATGAATTATGTTAAGTATGTGTTTGAAAACTCGTCCGTTGATGTTATATGTATTTCTGAGACCTGGTTCAGTGATGAAATCAGTGATTGTTACCTAAATGTACCTAATTATAAGTTATTCAGAAATGACAGAACCAACAAAAGAGGAGGGGGCGTTGCAATATAATGTAGGTCATACCTCAACGCTAGGGTTGTAGGTAAGTCTTGCAATGAGCTGATTGAATATATCAGTCTAGAGTTGTCTAATAGCAACATGAAGGAGCTGATTTCTTCCATATATAATCCAAATAGATGCAATTCTATGGACTCATTTTTTTCGGATTTGACCCTTCGCCTCATAGACCATGATCAATTAGTACTTTGTGGTGATTTCAACTTTAATTTGCTTGTTTGCGACACTGTTACTGAAAGGTTTCATGATCTAGTGAGTACTTCTAGCTTATCAATTGTCAACTCGATTTTGCCTACTCGTTTTGCTACTAATGCATGTCCTAGCCTACTGGACCTCTTTATGGTTTCGGATATCTCTAAACTTCTGATATTTGACCAAATTTCTTTTATTTCGGACCATGACCTAATTTTTTGCACTCTGGATATCAATTTGGGTCACCAAAATGTGCCGTCATCTGTTTCTTACCGTGACTTTAGCTCTATAAATCTTCCTCTCCTCTATGATGATCTTATTCGATATAATTGGAGTGAATGCTGGTTTTACAGTTCCGTTGACCGTAAATTGGAATTCTTTGTATATAAAATAAATAATCTTTTTGATACTCTCGTACCTATTCGAGCTTTTCAAGTTAAAAGAAATTCCTGTCCTTGGTTCACTGCCAATGTGAAACTAAAGCTCAAGCTTAGGAACAGACTACATTTGAAATGGAAGAAATGTCCAACTATTGAAAATTGGAATGCTTATAAGCTGGCTCGTAATACAGCTGTATCTTTTGTAAAGCGTGCTAAAAAATAGTATTTTTGTTTGAAACTCAACACGAGTTTTCCAACTAAACAGTTATGGAATAATTTAAGGCAACTTGGTGTACAGAAAATCGACAGACCAATTTGTAATGTGGAGCCTAACTCTTTGAATGATTATTTTTTATCTAATAGTTGCTCTCATAATACCTGCTCTTTTGAACCAGATTCTAAAAACTTTCGTGACCCTGCTGACAGCTTTCAATTTCACGTACTGAATGATTTTGAAGTTTATAAGAGCATCATGGATATTAAATCAAATGCAGTAGGTGAAGATGGAATATCTGCTAAGTTTCTTAAGCTTGTTCTACCTTATGTACTTAGTACTTTAACGCACATTTTTAACCATTGCATAACAACTTCATGCTTCCCTAAAATGTGGAAAGTAGCCATTGTCATACCAATAGCAAAAAAATCCTCGGCATCTACTGTCAGTGACTTCAGGCCTATTAGCATTTTATCCACAATATCTAAAGCCTTTGAGGCACTTCTTTCAAAACAAATATCGGAACATCTACATAACTATAAGCTTTTGTCCCCTGTCCAATCTGGATTTCGTGCTGGACATAGTTGCTCCACTGCTATGGTTAAAATTCTAGATGACATCCGTGTGCATTATGATCTGGATGAATTGTCACTACTTTGTTGCTTAGATTTCTCAAAGGCTTTTGATAGCGTGGATCACTTCATATTATGCACAAAATTGAAATTTTATTTTGGATTTTGTAGTAGCTCTATTTGCTTAATTTAAAGTTATATACATGATAGACTTCAAAAGGTCAAAGTGGGTGATGTGTACTCTGACTTTAAAATGTGTAGCGCTGGTGTCCTTCAAGGCTCCATTCTTGGCCCCATGTTGCTTATCATGTTTCTCAATGATATTTTTTCAGTCTGCAATACTGTTAATATGCACGCTTATGCAGATGACATCCTAATTTACTTGTCTCGTAGAATCGGTCTTACTGAAGATCTATGTTGTAGAATTAATGAAGACCTTGCTGCCATTAACAAATGGGCTCATAAGAACCATTTGCGTTTAAACCCTACTAAATCTCATGTTTTACCGATCTCGCGAACCAGAATTGATCCCACTCATGCTCAGTTGCATTTTTTGAACAAAACTACTTGCCTTGGATTTCGACTGAACTCTTTGTTATCTTGCTCTGATCATGTTAATCATGTCGTAAGTAAAATATATATGACTCTGCGTTATCTGCGTTTGTCTTTTGAGTTTACGCCTGTCGATGTTATACAACTTTTAGTGCCATTCATAACATATTTCGCAGTTGTCTACAGCAAGTTAGATTCTAAATCACTGCATAAGCTGCAAGTAGCATTTAACAACGCTACTCGTTACGTGTTTGGTCGTCGTAGATTCGACCACATTTCATCGTGGAATAGCAGGATACTTGATTGTACAATTGAAAACTATCTTATGGCTAGAAATTATTTGTTTCTTCATAAGATTATTTATTTAAAAATGCCTTACTATCTCTTTGATAAACTACGGCTCAGCATATCGGGCAGAAGTCATAATTTAATCATTCCGAAATTCATACATCTTAATACCTCAAGATTTTTCTTCATTAATGCCATTCGAATCTGGAATTTAATACCAAATACCCTAAAAAGTATCGCATTCTTCAACAATTTTAAGCATTTGGTTTCTCAACATTTTTCGCGTCTTTAGATTTTTCTCTTTCTTAATATTCATACATCTGCTATATTTATTTTTGCTAATTTTATTTGTGCTATTTATTTGTTAATTAGAATTTAAGAACAATATATTTTTTTAAATTTTTTTGACCAGATTTGTCAATTGACCAACGTTAAGTATATTTTACAGCAAAAGATTTAAATCTTATTGTACTTATGTTTTACCAAATAAATAAATAAAAAATAGTGAGCAAAATGCAAAACTTAAAAATGCAATTTCTTGTTTTCCCAGCTTTGAAGTAAATGGTTTGGGAAAAACTAATTCGGTTGAGCACACAATAGATGTTGGAAATTCAAACCCAATAAAACAAAGACATTTTCCCGTTTCACCAGCTGTGGAAAATTTAATGTGCGAAGGAATAGACAGAATGCTAGCTATGAATGTAATAGAAAAATCCAATAGTCTTCTCCAGTTGTTTTGGTGAGGAAACCAGGAAAGGTAAGACTATGCTTAGATAGTCGAAAGGTGAATTTTTTGATGGTTAAGGATGCTTATCCATTACCTCACATTGAGGGTATATTGAGCAGACTACCGCGCGCAGAATTCATTTCCAGTTTCGACTTAAAGGATGCTTTTTAGCGAACTCCTCTGGAGATGAATTCTCACGAAAAAACGGCCTTCACTGTACCAAATAGACCACTCTATCAGTACACTGTGATGCCGTTCGGTCTCTGCAATGCGCCCCAGACAATGTGTAGGTTAATGGACAAAGTTATTCCGTATCACCTCAAAGAACAAGTATTCGTCTACCTTGATGATTTGTTGTTGGTTTCCGAAACTTTTCAAGCTCATGTTGACCTTTTAAATGAAGTTGCTCGTCGCATAAAGAAAGCTGGTTTAACAATTAATATTGCCAAAAGCAAATTTTGCATTAAAGAGGTTCATTATTTAGGTTACATTGTGGGCTTAGGAACTTTAAAAGCTGACCCAGAGAAAGTCTCTGCAATAACAATACCCAATACCGAAATCAGTACGCCAAGTTCGTAGATTTCTAGGAATGGCAGGCTGGTATCGAAGGTTTATAGCCAATTTCGCAGAAGTTACACATCCTTTAACTGAGCTTCTAAAAAAGTCAAAAACTTTTGAGTGGAATAATCAAGCATCATTCGATCTCATAAAAGAAAAACTAAATAACTTCTGCACCATTCTTAGCGAATCCTGATTTTAGTAAACCCTTTGTGTTTCAGCCAATATGGAATTGGAGCAGTGCTTGCTCAAGAAAATGAAAAAAAGTGAAGAAATACCAATAGCATATATGTCTCAAAAACTAAATAAAGCACAGCGTAATTACTCTGTAACAGAGCAAGAATGTTTAGCTGCAGTGCTCGCTGTGAAATAGTTTAGAGCATATGTATATTGAAAGGCAGATTTTCACTATAGTAACTGATCACGCTAGTTTGAACTGGTTGACCCATTTTTTGCCGCTGTTCGAGTTTTCGAACAGCAAATTTGCTCATTTTCACCGAATTTTTTTTCTATGTCGAGGAATAAAAGAAGCTAATTGGTATACAGCGTATTATAGTAAATTAAATTGGCTTTCAGAAAAAAAATTTACTGGCCACGCCCCTTTTCCGTGGTGGGCTACAGCTAATGGTTGAAAAATACCTTATTGACAGACCTATTTTTAGTGAGTTAAGTAATATATAATTAAAAATAATTAGTTTCCAAAAGTAAATTTTTTCTGTAGATAAAGGTCGAATATAGTCAAAAAAGTGACTTTACACAAGATCTGTTTATACTAGGAAGCATTGGCGATCTTTGCAAAAGTGACTGTTCGAAAAGTCCAACAATGGCGGTTGATGGAAACAAAGCTCACAACAAAATGTGTGTTGGTAAGCGATCTGTTAGATTTTTCACTCAGAAACAATTCTGCTTTACTTCGTGGGTTGGCAAAGTACGAATGTGGTGTTTTATGATATTTTCTGCCAAAAAATTTTTTTTTCAAAAAAATGGTACAACATTTTGGACAATGGATTCGAGGTTTTTGGATCCTAATTAGTCTAGAAATATCACTTTTAATTACAAATTCGAACTTTCATGCAGCGCGGAAGAAAATGGGTTAATGAACCAAAGTGACCTAAGTGGCAGGTTAGCGCGATGGGCACTGAAATTACAAACTTTCGATTTCACCATAAAACATAGCAAAGGATCAGAAAATGTTGTTCCGGATGCGCTTTCACGCGTTCATTCCGAGAATTTAGATGAATTGAACAGCATTGAATTAGATTTTGAACCAAATATCGACCTAGCTTCTGAAGCCTTTAGTGACCCAAATTGTATTAACTAAAGGCCTGCATCAGTATAATCATTAACCTACGAAGCTGTTACCGAAGGCAATTTTATTGCTTTCAATAAGTATACATATCGTTAGTTCGTGCTACTGTTACCATCATTATAATATTTTCTTCTTACTTGTAACAAACTGTATGTACATAAATGTATCGTGTTATAGCGCGTACGTCTACTGCGCGTAAACTGATACTTCTGCTACTGCGCATTTGATGTTTTTTACTATGCAATAATGAATAATAATGATAAATAATGATCAGTCATTATTTTGTGTGCGTAGGCGAGTGATGTGCATGTTTTTATCATTAGATTTACATATATAACAAAAAGAGTTTCTGAAATCAAATATGAGCCTTGTAAGAATTGCGTGTACATAAAGTGAAATATTATTATAATAATTATAGTGAACATGTTTTATTTGCTTGTCCTTTTTTATAACTTTTCATATTGTTGGCAAAGTTGCCACTTGTTTCGATTGGAAGAAAATAAATTAAATTTTTTTAATTTGGTATTATAATAGCATGGATAAATATTTTTAAACTAGATTTTAATAGTGATTTATAAATTAATTCATAAATTGTTTCCTTGTGAAACTTGAGCATTTTGTGTATACATAGTTACATATGTAATTTTATATGGACTGAAGTAAACTTTTTTGATTTATCGTTGAATAAATTATTTTGTAAATGTAAATATTTTGCCGTAGTTATAATAATTTTTCTACATCATTCTAAAGATAAAATTACCAAAAGGTATTTTGAACAGATCTAAAACACGAATTTGATGTTACAACGATGTTGAAAAATTACAATAATTTAATCGAACTTAAAGACCAATATTGTAAATTTTTACTTATTGATCATTATTTTATTTAGGCCGACGGTCTAACGGCTATGGCAGCAAGCGAGAAAGTGACAAAAGATTGCAAATGGAATATGCGCACTCTGTACACCTCATGACAAGTCCCTCAGTAGCTCAAGTGTTAGAGCGGCCGTCGCATAATATGCAATTGCAATGCATGAACGGTCAGGGGTTCGAGTCCATGTACAGAATTAACCAAACTGGTCTGATGAGGCTATTGGTAATAGCCGAAACATGTCACCAATTACCAGGTTAAAATTGTTCCATTTGTTATCTTTGTCATGTTTGTTGAAAAATAGCATTGATCAATAAGTAAAAATTTACAATATTGGTCTTTGCTTAATGACTGTAAGTTCGATTAAATAATGTTTAATTATAAAATAATCAGTCGCTAAAATCAACTTTCTTAAACCATATGGAGAGCACGCCGAATTTCAAAAAATATGTGGCTGGCAACACCACAATTTCGAAAAATAAATCATAGCATGACTTTAGGCCGACGGTCTAACGGCTATCGCAGCAAGCGAGAAAGTGACAAAAGATGACAAATGGAATATGCGCACTCTGTACACCTCATGACAAGTCCCTCAGTAGCTCAAGTGTTAGAGCGGCCGTCGCAAAATATGCAATTGCAATGCATGAACGGTCAGAGGTTCGAGTCCATGTACAGAATTAACCAAACTGGTCTGATGAGGATATTGGTAATAGCCGAAACATGTCACCAATTACCAGGTAAAAATTGTTCCATTTGTTATCTTTGTCATGTTTGTTGAAAAATAGCATTGATCAATAAGTAAAAATTTACAATATTGGTCTTTGTTTAATGACTGTAAGTTCGATTAAATAATGTTTAATTATAAAATAATCAGTCGCTAAAATCAACTTTCTTAAACCATATGGAGAGCACGCCGAATTTCAAAAAATATGTGGCTGGCAACACCACAATTTCGAAAAATAAATCATAGCATGACTTTAGGCCGACGGTCTAACAGCTATGGCAGCAAGCGAGAAAGTGACAAAAGAAGACAAATGGAATATGCGCACTCTGTACACCTCATGACAAGTCCCTCAGTAGCTCAAGTGTTAGAGCGGCCGTCGCAAAATATGCAATTGCAATGCATGAACGGTCAGGGGTTCGAGTCCATGTACAGAATTAACCAAACTGGTCTGATGAGGCTATTGGTAATAGCCGAAACATGTCACCAATTACCAGGTTAAAATTGTTCCATTTTTTATCTTTGTCATGTTTGTTGAAAAATAGCATTGATCAATAAGTAAAAATTTACAATATTGGTCTTTGCTTAATGACTGTAAGTTCGATTAAATAATGTTTAATTACAATAATTACTGGACATTGCGTTTTATTTCAGTTTTCAGATATATAAATAAAAAATTTGTACTTGTACAATTTCCATCTTCTGGCAACGCCATGGTGTACAAATGAATTCTCTCGCTCCCTCTCTTTTATCCAATACATAAAACCGATAGAGCACTTCATTCAGTTGGATTATGTTACCTTCTGTTTTGTTATGCGCTTGCATACATGATGTTTATTTATCTTTTTCTTACTATACGCTATGGTACTCACAAGGAATGTATAAATGTAATGATGGTAACAGAAAACTGAATGCTTATTGAAACCAATAAATTTTTAGTAACAGTGCAGACCTTTAGTATTAACCTTCGTGAGAATCTTGAAGAAAGTATATATAATATATAAATATATTTATCACCGAAATGAGTTTTACAGTGGAAATTATGACCAAGAGAATTCTTCATGGAAACTTGTTGTACCATAATCTTTGGGCTTGGAAGTGATTAAAAGTGCTCACAATGGTCCAACTTCTTCACATGGTGGCATTGCGAAAACGCCTGAAACGCTGAGACGATACTTTTACTGGCAATGTTTGTTCCATTTTGTTAGCAAATATTTACAATAATGTGAAACATGCAAATCGACAAAATATCCAACAAAAATGTTACGTCCACCTATGGGGAACTTTACGCCTGTAGAAGGAATTTTTCAGAGGTTGTATATAGACCTTATTGGTCCATTTCCCAGGTCGAAAAACGGACACATTGGTATTTTGATCGTTCTGGGTCACGTGTCCAAATTTAGTTTTCTGTGTCCATTGAAAAAGTTTTCCACTACTCCGATAATAAATATCTTGAAAGAGCATGCTTTTGATGTATTTGGCGTACCAGAGTTTATTGTAAGCGACAACGACAGTCAATTCAAATCCGGAGAATTAAAGGCATCTTTGACCAAATGTGGCATTAAACACATGACTACTGCGATATATTCCCCGCAAAGTAGTTCTTCTGAGCGTGTAAATCGTTAATGCAGCTTTGAGAGCATATATAAAACAAGACTAACGTGATTGGGAATTTTCTAACTATCTGCTTTGTGATGCCGAGATTTGAACTGTTTGGAAAATTACTTATTAACATTTTTTGGAAACTTAGTTTTGTTTTTTTTTTTACTTGCTAAAGTTGGAAAACTTTTTTGGAGACTTCTAATTCTGTAGATTATGAGTTATGTTTTAAATGTAAAACTGCATAATCAGCATTTTTTTCGATCTGTTGAAAAAATCTTTACACTTGCTAAGTCCATAAGATAATGCAGTATGAACTTCCTCTTTCTTTTTCTGTAAGATCTCAAACCGAATAGAAGGGGAATAAAATCATCCTGAAATTTTGATATATAAATAATTAAAATCCAAGTTTAAATTTATTTTATAATTTCAAGAAAAACGTTGACATATTCTATTAAATTCAGTTTTGTTTAAATTGTTACGGAAACAATAAGCGGAACGACAAAGGAGTAAAAAATAAAATTTTACTTTTTTTATTTTTATTAATCATTGGAATACAATGTATGAATTTTACAAATTTATAACAAAGCCTCAGCGCCGAAAGGCTTAATAGAAGCTTGAAGGCAACTTATTTACAATCAACATTATTAAAAGATTTTATGTTTCAAGAAGATAAAAAAAACAATTTTTTTTTAGTTGCATTTCAAAAAAAATCAAAATTCTTTAGTTACATTGACAATAATACAGAAAAATAATAAATATAGAAAAAAAAAGAAATACTAACAGATATTTTAATCAAATGCTTTCGAATAACTATTAATATGTATATACTGATATATGGCCCATTATTTTTCAAATCGAACAATAAGTCAATTTAGTATCATCGATTTGCTAGAAACTTACCTTCTCTAACTCCCACCAAAATATCACATCGATATACGTAGTACTACCGATACAGTCTCGTATTTATAGAGTTAATTTGCGGATAAAGGGCACTCCCGCAAAAGTGCCCTTATTCCACCCAACTACTCAATTAAAATTTATAAATAGTTGAGCTTTAAGAAAAATGCTCTCAATTAAGAATAAGCCGTTTTCGACAGTTCAGACTTTTACCAAATGTAGTTTAAGCTTTTCTGTATTGATAAAAAAAATTTCAAGGTAAAAAAACTGACGCACTTAAAAATTTTTTGATTTGAAAAAAATGCCTCTGGTTTACGATATTTGCAATATTTTCCACAAAACAGTTTACTTTGCACTAAATGTCATCTTTTCATAAGATCCATTAAATTATGAAAAGTTTAAAAAAAAAAATTAAGAAACTCGGTTATTAATTAAGGAAGTATCGACATTTGAAAAAAAGTCCTTTTAGAATTTTTTTTTTATAATTTTGAAGGACAAAGTATAAATGACCATAGCTTTGAAAGTTGGGTCCCCGAGAATTGAACACACATTAATATCTGTAAATTTTAAGCAATTCTATAAATTTTTTTTGTCTGCCTTGATCGATTTGAAAAATAAAGTGGCATATATCAAAACACAAGAACAATTTCAACGTTTTGTAGTAAATGAGTTTTTAAATGTTGTTTGAAACTTGATAAGGTTTGACTGTTTTTTAACGAATCCGGTAACTGGTTATATTCGCTAGGTCCAGAAAAAGTGACACGCAGTTTGGTTAACTCCAAACGACATCTAACTACTTGCAGATGAAGCGCTTACCTCGTAAAACGATTTGTTTGCATCATGACTCCCTATCCCACGTAAAGTTTTGAAAACGAAAAATAAAAGTTGTTGTTTAAAAAGATCTCTCACAGGAAGTATAGTTTTTGCATATTTTGTGTATAAATTCGTCGTACTATGCCTCAAGGGAAGGTTAAAAACAATTTTAAGAGCTTTGTTATGAGCTGTTTGTAAAGAGTTTTGTAAACTGTTGGCTTTACTTCCATATACTATAGGCAGGTAAGTCAAGTGAGAATGGATTAGAAATTGATAAAGCAACATTTTCGTTTCAACGTTTAGCTTGTTCTTAAATTCGTACAGAATTTCGATTCCTGATGTTATCTTACTCTTCAATCTTTTACTGTGACAATCTCACATTATGTTGTGACTAAAAATCAATCCCAAATACTTGACATTATCAGTCTCTTGTATTATGTTGCCATCAATCTGTAAACTGAACACTTCTTCATTTCTATAATTGAATGGTTTAAATCTAACTAATTTAGTTTTCTCTTTGTTTAAAGCCAATCTGTTGATTCTCGTGAATTCCGAAAGAATGGAAGCATCGTACTCAATTTGCGTTTTTAGAACTTGGTCATGTTTATATTTATAGAAAAGAGAAATGTCATCTGCCATTGAATTCAATATTATTTAGTTCATTAATATATATATATTTTGAACAATAATGGCCCAAGAACACTGTCTTGAGGAACTCCACACATCACAGGCAACATGGAGCTTTTGGCTTCACCAATTTGTACGAATTGCCTCCTATTCCTCATATAATCTTTAAATAAATTTAAAGTTAATAAGGAAAACCCAAGAGGATTCAATTTAGAAATTAATATATGAGGATCAACTAGATCAAATGCTTTTGAACAGTCATAAAACACACCAGCAACATCTTTGAACCCTTCATCTATTCCACCAAAAATATAGTGAACGACATTAACCACAGCCTCTTCAGTTCCAGTACCTTTCCTAAAACCATATTGCCGATCAAACATAACGTTATTCCTTTCCAGGTTTTTTTTTGTTATTTATTATAGCAATCTAGTTTACAAACTAATGAGCCATTTGTTTTTAACTTAAAATAATAGTTCAATATATCATAATACTAAGTGCTCATCCTATCGTTAACACTAAAGTTCTTATTAAATTGCGTCGCCTAGGTAATGCGATCTAATAGCTTAAATAATTTTAAATTTGAAAATATTTATATTATACTAACTCATAAGGTTTAATTCTCTTAAGTCTTCTGACCAAGTCATCATTGTTAAGGAGTTGGAGAGCCTCGACATTAATGTGCTGATGGAGTCGGTGTTCATGACCCTGTGCAATTTTTTTGATGACGTTATCAACTGTTTCTACGTTTAAATCTTTATGCAACCCCAAAGTTGTGCGCCATAAGTCCATATTGGCTTGAGGACTTGATTGTAAAGCAAAAGCTTATTATAAGTTGACAGGGCAGAGTGTCGATCCAGTAACCAGTACATTTTTCTGTATTTAATGTTTAGCTCTTCAAGTTTTTTCTTCACGTGTGGCTTCCATCTTAATTTGGCATCTAGCGTCAGACCGAGATATTTGGCTGAGTTCTCATATGGAATTACTTTGCCACTAATGTAGATGGGTTTGTATTCTATATGTTTGTTGGTGAAATCGATATGAACCGATTTGGATTCATTGAGTTTGATTCTCCACTTCATAGTCCAGCGTTGTACTTCCGTAATAGCTGTTTGTAGTTTTCCGTCGTTTCATTATTGTAGTCGCCAATAGCCATAATTGCAGTATCATCTGCAAATGTTGCAACATTTTCTGTGAAAGTTGGCAAGTCACTAGTGTACAGTAGATAGAACGTAGGCCCCAACACACTTCCTTGTGGTACACCAGCCTCAATTTTTATTATATTAGAGTAGGCATCTTCTTTTTTTACCCTAAAGTATCTTTCTGATAGATAAGACGTCAATATTTCTGAATATTGAATAGGCAGGAGTATTTTAAGTTTATGATTTAGCCCCTCATGCCATACTTTGTCAAATGCTTGGGCAACATCCAAGAATAGTGCCGAGCAGAGTTTTCTTTTTCTTCTAAGGATCGTTCAATTTTACTGCAAATTCAATGAACTTGGTCGATTGTGGAATGTTGGCTCCTAAAACCAAATTGATGATCTGGAATAAGTTGTATTTGCATAATTGGTCTTTTCATGTTTTTTGTGGTTTTCCAAAGTGAGTATTCAGTAGCAGAATCATTGCTGAGATTTCTTAGAAAATCGCTTATGGTGTTGTTCTTCAACTCTTTAATTTCATTTCTCAGCTGAGAAGTAAGATTGTTGAGCTTAGATTTATCTTGCGGAGCTCTGGTTCAATGCCATATTTTTCTAGCTTTTCTTTTTTCTGATAATAGTTCCAAAATTTCTCTAGGATAATTGTTGCCTCTTAGTTTTCTCTTAATGTCAGGAGTATTGGTCCATTCTGACTACTGAATATTATTAACGAAAGTCTCAACCTCAATGCTTATAATGTCATCCTGAAGCTGACCCAGTCAGTTTTTTATTCACTAGCGCAGGGTTACAAGGCTTCTGAATAATTCTTTCACTTAAAGTAAGAATAATTGGTGTATGATCTGAATTGAGCTCTAAGCTATCTTCTATCTGCATATAATTACTTGATATGTTTTTAATTATATAAAAGTCTATCAAATCAGGAATTTTACCAGGATCTGTAGGCCAATATGTTGGTTTACCCGTTGAAACAGCCTCACAATTACAACGGTTTATTGCTTTCAGTAGCTCTTTACCCTTAGTTAATATAATTCTTGATCCCCATTGCGTGTGCTTTGCGTTGAATTTCAATTCATCTCCGATGATAAATCGATTGCCTATTCGTTTGAAGAATCCAATATTTCTTTCAGCTTTGATATTGTGCTTTGGAGGGCTATAAAGCCCAACCACAGTTATGCTATAGTTGTTGGTTTTAACACGTATTGCCGTTGCTTGGATATCATCCGATTCGAATTTAATCTCTTCATTATGTTGTATAGATTCTTTAACTATTACTGCACTTCTTCCTCTAGCTGTATTGTTAGGATGGATTGTGTGGTATACTTTGTATCCTTTGAGTTTGATGAAAGATTGTCTTGTAAAATGTGTTTCTGAAATCAGACAAATACTAATTTTGTTTATATCTAGGATTGCTTGAAGGTATTCTTGGTGTTTGAGCAATCCATTTGCATTCCACGACATAGTTTTTAGAGAATCAGACATATCATTTATTTTTGCGCTTTGAACCAGTTAACTGAGAAACGTTCTCAAGATTCTTAACCCGCTCGTTCATATTTGAAATCGTGGTTTCTAAATTACATCACTGTTCTCAAGTTTTTTTGCTTTGTGACTACTTTAACCTGATGCAGCGATTGAGGCATAAGTTGTTTTGCTACGAGTATCAGTAACTCTATTAGTTGCTTGTTTTTGCTTTGTTTTGTTGGTTCGTTTTAAGTTATACTAACAGTTTTTGCTTGGATGCTTTTATTTTTAATTTTTTGTAGTTCTTTGGCTACCAAACATCCTCTGTAATTAGCTGGATGTCCTTCCCCGCAATTAACACATTTTGGGCTTTGGATATCTTCTTTTTTGCATTCTGTAGTTATATGTTTACCTGCACATTTGACACATCTTGATTCTTTTGAACAAAATTTCTGAGTGTGACCAAATGCCTGGCACTTTTTACATTGGGGTATTAGTTTTGAACTCTTGATTGGATTAATCTCAAATTTACATCCGAGAATGTGCTTTATTTTGTAAATTTTTTCAATTTCTTCACTGTTAACAAAAGTTAGCATGAACATATTTAGTGGGTTTTTATTTTTCCATTATAATTTTTTGTCTGCAGAGATAAGGTTAAAGCCTTGTTTTAATAGGTTTCCCTTATGTTTTCAGATTTACAGGTGTGATGTAAATATTTGGCTATGACTAATTGGTCTGGACTGTTTATTTTCATAAGTATGAAAAGAATACTTAGCCTCCTGAAGTGCTTTAATTATTTTTCTATAATTTTCTGCGCCAGTGCAATTAATTTTTGCCGTTGCGTTGCTAATGATCTTAACTTGAAAATTATTTTCTGGAGTTACCTGATTCAATAAATCGTACAGGCTTTCATAGGACTTAAAATCATCAACCATAATTGGAGGTGGAGATGGCTCTTTTTTAGTTTTTTATTCTAATTGGTTCGGAATTTGCTTTTGTGAAAATTGTGAATTTTTTAGAGGAAGTGGAGAGGGTGTAGCATTCAATTTTCGTTTCTTGGTTTTGTTTTTAACCCTTATCCATTCAGTCTCCTTGGCCAGGTCTTCTTCATCTGTATAATATTCAGATACCTTGTTAAGTGACGGAAATATTGTACTTGCCTTAGGAACAACCTTGTTTGGTGTTGTTGATTGTTTATGCATCATGTTTGTTTTTAAATTATCTATTTGCCATTGTGAATCGGCAAAATGAAGCATTAAACACATTTGTGACGGTTTGCCGTCCTTTAACAACGAATTACCACTGTTCATATAAAAGCTGTTCATTTTGGCTACATTCACAGCTTTCTTCGAACAATGCTTAATTTTTCTGTTTGAGTACATACTCATTAGGTGTGATCGAAATTAAATCGCCGAAACTCGTTTCGCAAAACCCATGCCGATAAACATTTGCTTTAAACAAATTTACTAAGATCCTTTATGTCTGGTAACCCTATTCCCGATCAGATGTCGGTAATAGTTGTAGGATTCTTCAGAAAGCTAGAATAAAGCTTCTATTGTGGCTGCTGCCTTTGCTACCTCAAAGCTTCAAGAAGCTCTTTATACCGATAATGCAGTTCGTAGGTTGTTGTATTTAATAAATGCTTGAGCTTAGTTCTCTCTTCTATCAATTTACTCGTTAGGGTTAGATTGCTTTATTTATAAAATGAGGTCAAAGTCCAACCTCCGGTCAATTCTTTGGAGCACCACTTCGCCGACATATGCGCCAAAAAGAGACAAAGATGAGCCACTCACCTCATACACTACAGATGCTGCAAATTTCAACTTCCCAGCTTTCGCTAGTGGATAGCTATCAGAAAGTAAAGTTTCAGCCTGATTTATGCACTTTTTTCAACAAATTAAAGCTTTATTTTAAGATCACTTGATTTTTGCTTGTATCTTCGAACAGAGTTGCTGTTTCACTTTCGTTTCCCTTCCAGGTGCTCTGTTAGTTGCTCAAAAATAACCTTCTTAAAAATGTTATCAATAATGGAAAGAATTGAAATTGAACAAAAGTTTTGAATTTATTTTGCTTCCAAATTCTTTGGAATAGGAATAATTCTATGTATCTTCAAAATGTCAGGATATATTGACTCTTCAATCATATGATTGAAAATATTTGCAATTATGTTACAAAGAATAGATTTTCTTATGAGTAACATATTAGACGTAATTTTGTCAAATCCAGGACTCTTATTAGTTTTTAAATTAATCAAAATATTTTCAACTGCAACAAGATTAAAAACATCATTCGTAGGAACTATAGTGCGAAACAAGTTAAAATCATCATCTGTCTCTTGTATTATATTCATCCTCATATTTTGAACAACATTTTTGAAATGATTATTAAACATTTCAGCCTTATGGTTTTTTGTTGATATAGGCACATCATTTTCATCACGTATATCTAAGGAATTTGAAGTTTTTCTTCCCAATTGTTTATTAAGGAAAGCCCAAGTCTTCCTCAGGTCACCATGGCACAGCCTTAAGCTATATGCGTAATAGTTGTTCCTTAATTGTTTGCTGCACACATTGAAAATTTTACTAATTCTTTTGAGTCATTCTGAAACGAATTCATTGTTTCTATTTTTCTTTCTTAATTTTAATAACTTTGCTTTGTAATCAATAAGAGCGAGTAGGTTATCAGTCATCCAAGGATTGATTTTATGTTTGATATTGACTTCTTGTATTCTTAAAGTAAAACATTGCTCTGCAGCTGCCGAAAGTGTATTAATAAGTTTCCAACATTTAGTTGCAGAACTAGTTACATCATTACAATTATACAGATTTTGGTCCAATATATTTGCAAACTTCTCATAATCAAAACAAATTTTTTTCTCCTGAACAGTTTCATTAAGAACTGCAGTTAATTTTAGCCCACAAATCACAAAGTTGTGATCTGTTAGCTTAGATTCGACGGAATTAATCGTCATATCACATGATAAGTTACGAAAAACGCAATCTAAGCAGGACTTACTCCCAGGTCTAGTTATAAGATTATGACATGGTTTTAAATTAAATTCAGAAAATGTATCTGTCAAATGTTGACTTATATTGTTTGTGCAAAGTAAATCAATATTGAAGTCTCCTACAAACAAAAAAGGAAAGTTATAAGCCGCTGGTAGAGTAACTGCAAGGTCATAATAAAAATTTTGCAAAGAACACTTTTGAGATCTATATAGCGAAGTTATTACTAGGGGCTTGTCATCAATTTTGATGTTCGTAAGTGATATCATTACTAAATCCAAAAAATTTTTACTTCGATTTGCCAATACCTTGTATTTAATTTCTTTGTTAATATACATGGAGGTTCCTCCATACCCATCATTCCTGAAGCAATGAACAGAGTTATAACCAGGTATAGAATACAAACTAGTGCAATTCTCATTAAGCTAAGTTTCTTGTACTGCAATCACAGCAGGAAGTGCTGATATTTTGCACAACTCACTCTTAAATTTGTTGAACTTATTAATCGATGAAATACTTCTTACGTTTACCGACAAGATATTGTAATAGTTTGAATTAAATACATTTAGGTTCAAATTGTATGAGTAAAAATTTGAAAAAAAGTTCATTAAAATTAGGTATAAAAAAAATAACCACAATCAGTTAAAAGCAATAAAAATAATAATAATTTAAAAGAAAAATATTAAGAAAAAAAATGTAGCTAATATCAATATTGATTAAATGACCTGAATTCTCCATCAACATCAGCTTCATCAATGTCAGCTGCAGGATTTCTGCTTCTTCTTGATGCACCTCCGGCAGATTTACATAGAAGGTTATCCACGTCCTCCATTGTCCTCAGGTGAAACTGTCTAGAATTGGTGTCTTTCTTTGCAAACAAACTTCCGCCTCTCGTGTACACAAAATTGAATCCAACAGCTTTCAATGACTTGGCATGATTTAATATTTCAACTGAATCTTTGCAGAGAAAATCATTTATATATTCGTTTTTCAGCTCACTTATTGGTCTTAGTTTGGATTTTCCACTCATAATTATTTTCTTTGTATTTTTGCTATTAAATTTTACAACTATCGACTATTGGTTGCTTTTCCATTGCGACTTAGAAAGTAAGCATCTTCTATTTCAGATCATATTATGGCATTTGACATTCTACAGTGGAACATGAAAGGCTTCTACAATAACTATAACGATTTACAGCTTATTATTAAAGATTTCTCTCCATCGTTTTTAGCACTGCAAGAAACACACTTACCCTACAACGCTCACGCAACAGTCCCTAAGCAATACAATAGCTACTTTCACAACCTTCATAATATTGAATCCAATAAACAAGGCATAGCAGTTCTTGTAGAAAAAGATATCCTTCACAAATTTATTCCAATCCGATCGCCAATTTCAACCTTGGCAATTGAAATTAACTTCGGTTCTAAATTCACAATTTTATATTTATACATACCACCGTAAAAGAGCTTCAGCCTCAAACACTTTCAAGACATATTTCCAAGCTTTTCCACCCCTTTTCTCCTAATAGGTCACCTTAAGGTCTGGAATCCCTTTTGGGGATCCAATTCCACTAAACAATGAGGTAAGATTCTTGAAGATCTAATACTTTCTGATAACCTGATTGTTTTGAACGATGGCGCACCCACTCATTTCTCGTCGCATATTACACACGTAGATCTTTCAATTTGCTCAGCAAATATTGCGCCCAATTTCTCCTGCTGCATACTCAATTCTCTCTACGAAAGCGATCTTTTTCCACTTTTAACCAGAATGTCAACGCCTATCTCAAATAGGGGTATACCAAATCCTAAATTCGAAACCGAAAAAGCTGACTGGACTCTTTTCCAGAAATTGACAGATGAGAATATTTCGAAGCACCCGCCTTCTAATAATGTTAATAAAGAAACTGCAATTATAAAAAAAAAAGCTATTCGCTATGCTGCCCACAATTCTATTCCTCAGTCCTATTTCAAATTTCAAAAACACATAGTGCCCTACTGGTCTCCATATTTGTCTTTTCTGAGAGAACACTTTTAAAAGAACGCTTTCTGATGTAAATTTAATTTCTTATAAAAGATCGAATGCTCTTTTTATAAAAAAACTTAAAGAGGCAAAAAGACAGAGCCTTGAAAAGCTAAAAGAATATATAAATCCAACTTCTAACCCTAAAGAAATCTGGGGTAAGATTAAGATGCTCTCAGGAAATTATACGCCTTCTACAATAAAAGTGTTAGAAACAAACAATGGTCCTATTTATATGCCTATAGATATTTGCAATTACTCGCCTCTTCCTGGTCAACATATTCTCAAGACTCAAATTTTCACCACGATTTTATTTCTCAAAAATCAAAATTAGTAAACGATGGTAATTCAGACCAATGTAGCACCCCATCTGCAAAACGAATAGAAACTCCCATTTCTTCCTTCGAATTCGACTTAACGATTTCTTCACTGACAGGTAAAACTCCAGGTCAAGATAGAATCTCTTACCCAATGCTGAAAAACATGTCAAGAGCATTAAAAAGTATGCTTGTGTCCTTATACAACAGTATTCTAGAGCAAGGAGTTTACCCCCATATTTTAAAACAAGCTACAGTTATCCCAATTCCAAAACCTAACCATCCAGCAACATCTTTATCTGGATACAGGCCAATCTCTCTGTTACCTTGCTTAGGCAAGGTACTACAGAAACTATAGGTAAACGAATCATGTGGTTTGCATTATCAAACAACTTTATCAGTCCACATCGAAACTGTAGGTAAACGAATCATGTGGTTTGCAATATCAAACAACTTTATCAGTCCACATCAAGTTGCTTTTAGGGAAGACCACATCACAATGGACGTTCTCTTATATTTTGAAGACTATGCCTCCACAGCTCTTGCCACAAAAAACCATACTTCCGTTCTCAGTTTGGACTTTGAAAAGGCCTTCGACAGAATTGGCATTCATGTCATTCTACGTCAGTTGTCCAAATGGAAAGTGGGTAAAAAAATATATAATTTCGTCAAGGCCTTTTTAAGTAAACGTACGTTTTGTGTAAAAGTAAATAACAAATTTTCTGACGTTCGCAATCTGTTTAATGGCGTACCGCAAGGCTCTCCGCTCTCTCTCATTTTATTTATAATTGCTTTTGAAGAAATTAATAATATTTTACTTAATCATAAATGCATTTCGTACTTTATGTACGCTGACAATGTATTGTTGTTCACAAAATGCCATGTCATGTTCATGACAAGTACATTGAAGTTCTTTCAGATATTTCAAACTGGTCAAAAGATTCAGGTGCTAATATATCTTACAACAAATGCAAAACTCTTTACATCTGTAATAAAAAAACTTGTACACCTCCGAATTTGTCTTTCAATAATGCAATCATTACAAATTGTTTAAAACTAAATATTTTAGGAGTAATATCTGACAAAAAATTATCTTTTAAAGAGCATTGCAAATATCTGAGAAATAACTTAGCTTTAAGACTCAATGTAATTAAATATCTTTCCTCTAAGCATTGTCTTATTCACATTTCAACACTTGTTAATATCACAAAAGCTCTAATACTCTCAAAGATAGATTATGGATTAGCGATATACGTAAATTGTGCCAAGTCTAACATACAGCTTTTACATGCACCATACCACAACGCTGCCAGACGTAGTATTTGTGCTATCCCAACATCTCCCGTAAAATGTATCCTCGCCGAAGCCGGTCTTCCATCTATCCTAGAAAGAGTGACGTTCAATACTTTTAGGCTGATACCAAAGCTGACTTGTAGCAACACTCTAAAATCAATTGTAAAAAAACAAAAAAAATCTTAAGGAGGAAATCTACCATCATCAGTGGTTTTTCGGAATCTCTTTAATGAAGTATATATACCCTTACACAGGCCCATGCGCAAGGGGGGAGGGGGTTTGGGGGTTCTAACCCCCCCCCATTGGAATTTTTTTTACATAGACTTTTATTGGCAATATGTTCTTACTTAAATGAAAAACCAAAAAGACTTGCGCCTCTTACGAAAAATTAAAATTTTTATGAGAATAAAAAAAGACTCACATATAGTACATAAGTATGTATAGAAAAAGGTAAAATTTACTTATGTACATATGTATAAACTTTTCAAATGATGCCCAGTTTGTTGAGATCAGTTAAAAGGTTTGCAGCTTATACTCGTAGTAATTTTTAGAAAATTTATCCGCAATTTCCGATATTTCACAAACCAGATCCAAGCAAAAGTAGTTAAATATTCTGTTTTTTTCATTAAAAAAAAATTTATTTTGGGAGAAGAATAAAATATTCAAAGTGTTGGTAAGGTTATCTTGCTTCAAAATTTTTCCCAACTAATACTTCCTGAAATCTTTTTTGCAATTTATTTTTTGATTCACAAAAATGTTTCTCAAAAATTTGATATGTACTTTCATATTGAAATTCCCGCCATAATTTTGGAAAATGTGAGTTCTAATTGTATGAATTTTATGATATTTTCCAAAGTTATGTCGGGAATTTCGGTATGAAAGTACATGCGTTCTTAGGTTTGAATGAGAAATAACATATAAAAAAATCATAAAAAAAAGAAGATGTTATATTAAAGTTGTTTCAAGAAAAAATTTTTTTAAATAAAAATAAACTAAATTCATGTTTCAACAAATTTATTTAAATCTTTTTAATTTTATATAAAGTTATAGTATTTCTTAACAAAAAAGATTCTATAATTTTTATCCTATCTCCTATAGTTTTTGAGATATTCGTTTCAAAAAATGCTCAAAAAGGTAATAAAAAACAAAGATTACAGTTATTAAAAGTATGACCGATATGTACAATATACATACATACATACATACATATGTACTATACACACATAACCATATACATATCGGTCATTCTTTTAATAAGCGCACACTTTGTTGTTATTGACGCTTGTGAGCATTTTTTGAAACGAAATATCTCAAAAACTATAGAAGATAGGATAAAAAATCATTTAATAATTTTTGCTAAGAAATACTCTAACTTTATAAAAAAAATTAAAAAGATTAAGAAAGTTGATTTTAGCGACTGATTATTTTATAATTAAACATTATTTAATCGAACTTACAGTCATTAAGCAAAGACCAATATTGTAAATTTTTACTTATTGATCAATGCTATTTTTCAACAAACATGACAAAGATAACAAATGGAACAATTTTAACCTGGTAATTGGTGACATGTTTCGGCTATTACCAATAGCCTCATCAGACCAGTTTGGTTAATTCTGTACATGGACTCGAACCCCTGGCCGTTCATGCATTGCAATTGCATATTTTGCGACGGCCGCTCTAACACTTGAGCTACTGAGGTACTTGTCATGAAGTGTACAGAGTGCGCATATTCCATTTGTCATCTTTTGTCACTTTCTCGCTTGCTGCCATAGCTGTTAGACCGTCGGCCTAAAGCCATGCTATGATTTATTTTTCGAAATTGTGGTGTTGCCAGCCACATATTTTTGAAATTCGGCGTGTTCTCCATATGGTTTAATTAAGTTGATTTTAGCGACTGATTATTTTATAATTAAACATTATTTAATCGAACTTACAGTCATTAAACAAAGACCAATATTGTAAATTTTTACTTATTGATCAATGCTATTTTTCAACAAACATGACAAAGATAACAAGTAAAATAAGTAAAAATTTACAATATTGGTCTTTGCTTAATGACTGTAAGTTCGATTAAATAATGTTTAATTATAAAATAATCAGTCGTTTCCAAAGTTATGGCGGGAATTCCGATATGAAAGCACATGCATTCTTAGGATTAATTGAGGAATAACATAAAAAAACCGAAAAAAAACAAAAAGTGTTATATTGAAAATATTTTGAGTTTGTGTTTAAACAAATTTATTTAAATCTTTTTAATTTTTTTAATAAAGTTATAGTATTTCTTAACAAAAATGATTAAATAATTTTTTATCGTATCTCCTATAGTTTGTGAGATATTTCGTTTCAAAAAATTATCAAAAACGTCAAAAAAAACAAAGTGTGCGTTTATTAAAAGAAAGAACGATATACATACATATATAATATATTTATAAAACAATTTTAGTCTTTTTTTGTATGCTTTGTAGTCAAAAATACCTTTTTTAGAACTTTAAAACCTGACATGAAATATCCGAGTGAAAACCCCCCCCATGGATGATTTCTGCGCACGGGCCTGCCCTTACAGTTTAGTTCCTGGAATTTTTTATACACGGATGGCTCTAAATCTGGCCCTGGCACATGATTTGCAGTAGTAGATGACAAGGGTATCGATCGATCGGACGTTGCCACCAATATTGCGGAGTTTTCACAGCTGAAGCGACTGCTGTTCTATTTAGTTTGTCTTTTTCACATTCACCAGTATATAAATAGAACGTTGACAATCTTACCTTATTAATAAAATTTGTTTCACTTAGATCGGACAACTAAAAATCGGTGTAATTTGGTTTTAATAATTTAAAATTTCGCGCACAAAATTTCACTGACTTTTCACACACAAGCGTTAATAGAAACGAAACGAAATGTTAAAAGCACGAGTTTAATTTTTATTTAATAGCTTAAACAGAATTCCGGCGTAAATGCTCCGACGGCTGACGGCAGAATTAGATTTGGTTTTAATTTTACCGTCGCCATTGAGAGAGTAGAGAGTTGCGCTCTCTTCTCCCATACGATTTTCACAGCAAAAATTTTACGCTGGCGGTATTTACGTCGTACGCCGGAATTCTGTTTAAGCTATAATTCAGTTTAATTTTTATTAAATTCTTTTTGATATACAGTTTTAAGCCGTTGCCAAAACTCAACTGACTTTACAATTCTTTCTTACTCATAGTACTTATCCTAATGCAACTTTTGCAATCGTTGCATTTTCCCACTAGATACGCTGTTGTAACTTAAGTCAATAATGGGAATTTATTTGCTTATCTCTTACTTTAATTTTTATTCTCACCAAGCCATAGGTTTTGGCTTGGTGGCAGTAGCGATGATATTCGACTCCTCAAGTTCAACGCTCTTGGGATTTTTCGTACATGTAACTCGCGCGAATCCACAAAGCAAAGGTCTCTAGATATGTTTCTCAATGCACCGTTATCAGTTTGAATAAAAATAAAAATTAACTATCGAAAAATTTCAAATTTTGCAAAGCCTGCCTTGAGGCATTCAATGCTATTTTTTATTCAACAAACATGACAAAGATAAAAAATGGAACAATTTTAACCTGGTAATTGGTCAATAAGTAAAAATTAATAATATTGGTCTTTGCTGAATGACTTTAAGTTCGATTAAATAATGTTTAGTTTTTTAAATTATTTAATTACTGTAAGTAACAGCAGCAGCAACAGCACCAAGAATATATGGACTACCGAAGATTCACAGGGAAAATATGCCGCTCAGACCGATATGCTCATCGATAAACGCACCATGTTATGGACTATGCCAGTTTTTAGTTAAGACATGCGCTTTACAAAAAATGGAAAATTATCCAAAAACATACGATGATGACGAAAAAACTTTTTATGGACGCTCTAATATTTTGTTTAAAAGACAATAAGTATTTTAAGTATGACGATAAGATTTATAAACAGTTAAAAGGTATGCCAATGGGATCACCGGCATCACAAATAGTAGCGGACATATTGATGAAAGAGTTATTAGCATAGCTGGGCACCGTTAATCAAATAGTTAACTTCGTTAATCGCTAATCCGTTACTAACAAAGTTAGCTTTGTTAAACGTTAAAGCGTTACATTTCGGAAGGTTTAACGCAAGTTAACGTTAATCGTTAATCCGTTAAGATGTGATAAATATTGAATTTTTTATTTATTTACAAGAAATATTATTATAAATAACGATATTACTAAAAAATTAATTTTCTATATCGTTGCGTTAGTGATCATATTATAAAAACTGTTGGTTTGGACTCTGTTGGTTAGGGACAAAAAAAAGACGTGTATAATTGGAGTGTGTAATTTAGTCGTCTGGCATAATGTGGATATTCATGAACATTAATATGTGAAAGTTCTCATCTAAAAGCGCGGCACGTTTCGGCGTTGAAATATATTTGCCCATGGAAAAAAGACGTTCAAATGCAGCGCTTGAGGGTATAGCTGTATTATAATTAATAAATAGATCCACGAATATCTGTTCGCCGAGGATACCGCATCGTTGACCAAGTTGCATAGATTGTGTATAAATTCGTCGTACTTTGCCTCAGGGGAAGGTTAAAAACAATTTTAAGAGCTCTGTTTTGAGCTGTTTGTAGAGATTTTAGTAAACTGTTGGCTTTACTTCCATATACTATAGGCAGGTAAGTCAAGTGAGAATGGATTAGAAATTGATAAAGCAACATTTTCGCTTCAACGTTTAGCTTGTTCTTAAATTTGTACAGAATTCCGATTCCTGATGTTATCTTACTCTTCAATCTTTTAATGTGACAATCCCACATTATGTTGTGACTAAAAATCAATCCCAAATACTTGACATTATCAGTCTCTTGTATTATGTAGCCATCAATCTGTAAACTGAACACTTCTTCATTTCTATAACTGAATGGTTTAAATCTAACTAATTTAGTTTTCTCTTTGTTTAAAGCCAATCTGTTGATTCTCGTGAATTCCGAAAGAATGGAAGCATCGTACTCAATTTGCGTTTTTAGAACTTGGTCATGTTTATATTTATAGAAAAGAGAAATGTCATCTGCCATTGAATTCAATATTATTTAGTTCATTAATATATATATATTTTGAACAATAATGGCCCAAGAACACTGCCTTGAGGAACTCCACACATCACAGGCAACATGGAGCTTTTGGCTTCACCAATTTGTACGAATTGCCTCCTATTCCTCATATAATCTTTAAATAAATTTAAAGTTAATAAGGAAAACCCAAGAGCATTCAATTTAGAAATTAATATATGAGGATCAACTAGATCAAATGCTTTTGAACAGTCATAAAACACACCAGCAACATCTTTGAACCCTTCATCTATTCCACCACAAATATAGTGAACGACATTAACCACAGCCTCTTCAGTTCCAGTACCTTTCCTAAAACCATATTGCCGATCAAACATAACGTTATTCCTTTCCAGGTTTTTTTTTGTTATTTATTATAGCAATCTAGTTTACAAACTAATGAGCCATTTGTTTTTAACTTAAAATAATAGTTCAATATATCATAATACTAAGTGCTCATCCTATCGTTAACACTAAAGTTCTTATTAAATTGCGTCGCCTAGGTAATGCGATCTAATAGCTTAAATAATTTTAAATTTGAAAATATTTATATTATACTAACTCATAAGGTTTAATTCTCTTAAGTCTTCTGACCAAGTCATCATTGTTAAGGAGTTGGAGAGCCTCGACATTAATGTGCTGATGGAGTCGGTGTTCATGACCCTGTGCAATTTTTTTGATGACGTTATCAACTGTTTCTACGTTTAAATCTTTATGCAACCCCAAAGTTGTGCGCCATAAGTCCATATTGGCTTGAGGACTTGATTGTAAAGCAAAAGCTTATTATAAGTTGACAGGGCAGAGTGTCGATCCAGTAACCAGTACATTTTTCTGTATTTAATGTTTAGCTCTTCAAGTTTTTTCTTCACGTGTGGCTTCCATCTTAATTTGGCATCTAGCGTCAGACTGAGATATTTGGCTGAGTTCTCATATGGAATTACTTTGCCACTAATGTAGATGGGTTTGTATTCTATATGTTTGTTGGTGAAATCGATATGAACCGATTTGGATTCATTGAGCTTGATTCTCCACTTCATAGTCCAGCGTTGTACTTCCGTAATAGCTGTTTGTAGTTTTCCGTCGTTTCATTATTGTAGTCGCCAATAGCCATAATTGCAGTATCATCTGCAAATGTTGCAACATTTTCTGTGAAAGTTGGCAAGTCACTAGTGTACAGTAGATAGAACGTAGGCCCCAACACACTTCCTTGTGGTACACCAGCCTCAATTTTTATTATATTAGAGTAGGCATCTTCTTTTTTCACCCTAAAGTATCTTTCTGATAGATAAGACGTCAATATTTCTGAATATTGAATAGGCAGGAGTATTTTAAGTTTATGATTTAGCCCCTCATGCCATACTTTGTCAAATGCTTGGGCAACATCCAAGAATAGTGCCGAGCAGAGTTTTCTTTTTCTTCTAAGGATCGTTCAATTTTACTGCAAATTCAATGAACTTGGTCGATTGTGGAATGTTGGCTCCTAAAACCAAATTGATGATCTGGAATAAGTTGTTTAACTTCTATGATAGGCTTTAATCTCTTAAGTAGAAGCTTCTCAAATAATTTAGACATAATTGGCAACAATGAAATGGGCCGATATGATGTTGCTACGTGAGGTGGCTTTCCAGGCTTAGCAACCATGATAACTTCAGCCACTTTCAAAAGTTGAGGTACATATATAAGACGAAATGATGCATTGATAATATTAGTGAGTTTTAACAACGCTTTCCTAGGGAGTTCTTTTAGAATTTGACCAGTAATTAGATCAAATCCAGGAGCTTTTTTCGGATTGATATTAATATTTATTTCTTTTTTTACTTCAGCATGCGTTGTTAAGAAATATCGATGCTTCTTGCTCTATAACAACGGGCATAGCTTCATTATTGGTAGTTGTATTCGGCTGAAATATGTTTTTCAAGTGTTCAGCAAACCTTGACGCCTTTTGCTCATTACTTCGAGCCCAGCTACCATCCAACTTTTCAATAGGAGGTATTTGCATAATTGGTCTTTTCATGTTTTTTGTGGTTTTCCAAAGTGAGTATTCAGTAGCAGAATCATTGCTGAGATTTCTTAGAAAATCGCTTATGGTGTTGTTCTTCAACTCTTTAATCTCATTTCTCAGCTGAGAAGTAAGATTGTTGAGCTTAGATTTATCTTGCGGAGCTCTGGTTCAATGCCATATTTTTCTAGCTTTTCTTTTTTCTGATAATAGTTCCAAAATTTCTCTAGGATAATTGTTGCCTCTTAGTTTTCTCTTAATGTCAGGAGTATTGGTCCATGCTGACTACTGAATATTATTAACGAAAGTTTCAACCTCAATGCTTATAATGTCATCCTGAAGCTGACCCAGTCAGTTTTTTATTCACTAGCGCAGGGTTACAAGGCTTCTGAATAATTCTTTCACTTAAAGTAAGAATAATTGGTGTATGATCTGAATTGAGCTCTAAGCTATCTTCTATCTGCATATAATTACTTGATATGTTTTTAATTATATAAAAGTCTATCAAATCAGGAATTTTACCAGGATCTGTAGGCCAATATGTTGGTTTACCCGTTGAAACAGCCTCACAATTACAACGGTTTATTGCTTTCAGTAGCTCTTTACCCTTAGTTAATATAATTCTTGATCCCCATTGCGTGTACTTTGCGTTGAATTTCAATTCATCTCCGATGATAAATCGATTGCCTATTCGTTTGAAGAATCCAATATTTCTTTCAGCTTTGATATTGTGCTTTGGAGGGCTATAAAGCCCAACCACAGTTATGCTATAGTTGTTGGTTTTAACACGTATTGCCGTTGCTTGGATATCATCCGATTCGAATTTAATCTCTTCATTATGTTGTATAGATTCTTTAACTATTACTGCACTTCTTCCTCTAGCTGTATTGTTAGGATGGATTGTGTGGTATACTTTGTATCCTTTGAGTTTGATGAAAGATTGTCTTGTAAAATGTGTTTCTGAAATCAGACAAATACTAATTTTGTTTATATCTAGGATTGCTTGAAGGTATTCTTGGTGTTTGAGCAATCTATTTGCATTCCACGACATAGTTTTTAGAGAATCATATTTTTTTGCGCTTTGAACCAGTTAACTGAGAAACGTTCTCAAGATTCTTAACCCGCTCGTTCATATTTGAAATCGTGGTTTCTAAATTAGTCATTTTTTCGATTATAATCTGCAGAGACTGATTTACATCACTGTTCTCAAGTTTTTTTGCTTTGTGACTACTTTAACCTGATGCAGCGATTGAGGCATAAGTTGTTTTGCTACAAGTACCAGTAACTCTATTAGTTGCTTGTTTTTGCTTTGTTTTGTTGGTTGGTTTTTAGTTATATTAACAGTTTTTACTTGGACGTCTTTATTTTTAATTTTTTGTAGTTCTTTGGCTACCAAACATCCTCTGTAATTAGCTGGATGTCCTTCCCCGCAATTAACACATTTTGGGCTTTGGATATCTTCTTTTTTGCATTCTGTAGTTATATGTTTACCTGCACATTTGACACATCTTGATTCTTTTGAACAAAATTTCTGAGTGTGACCAAATGCCTGGCACTTTTTACATTGGGGTATTAGTTTTGAACTCTTGATTGGATTAATCTCAAATTTACATCCGAGAATGTGCTTTATTTTGTAAATTTTTTCAATTTCTTCACTGTTAACAAAAGTTAGCATGAACATATTTAGTGGGTTTTTATTTTTCCATTATAATTTTTTGTCTGCAGAGATAAGGTTAAAGCCTTGTTTTAACAGGTTTTCCCTTATGTTTTCAGATTTACAGGTGTGATGTAAATATTTGGCTATGACTAATTGGTCTGGACTGTTTATTTTCATAAGTATGAAAAGAATACTTAGCCTCCTGAAGTGCTTTAATTATTTTTCTATAATTTTCTGCGCCAGTGCAATTAATTTTTGCCGTTGCGTTGCTAATGATCTTAACTTGAAAATTATTTTCTGGAGTTACCTGATTCAATAAATCGTACAGGCTTTCATAGGACTTAAAATCATCAACCATAATTGGAGGTGGAGATGGCTCTTTTTTAGTTTTTTATTCTAATTGGTTCGGAATTTGCTTTTGTGAAAATTGTGAATTTTTTAGAGGAGGTGGAGAGGGTGTAGCATTCAATTTTCGTTTCTTGGTTTTGTTTTTAACCCTTATCCATTCAGTCTTCTTCATCTGTATAATATTCAGATACGTTTCTTAGTGACAGAAATATTGTACCTGCCTTAGGAACAACCTTGTTTGGTGTTGTTGATTGTTTATGCATCATGTTTGTTTTTAAATTATCTATTTGCCATTGTAAATCGGCAAAATGAAGCATTAAACACATTTGTGACAGTTTGCCGTCCTTTAACAACGAATTACCACTGTTCATATAATAGCTGTTCATTTTGGCTACATTCACAGCTTTCTTCGAACAATGCTTAATTTTTCTGTTTGAGTACATACTCATTAGGTGTGATCGAAATTAAATCGCCGAAACTCATTTCGCAAAACCCATGCCGATCAACATTTGCTTTAAACAAATTTACTAAGATCCTTTATGTCTGGTAACCCTATTCCCGATCAGATGTCGGTAATAGTTGTAGGATTCTTCAGAAAGCTAGAATAAAGCTTCTATTGTGGCTGCTGCCTTTGCTGCCTCAAAGCTTCAAGAAGCTCTTTATACCGATAATGCAGTTCGTAGGTTGTTGTATTTAATAAATGCTTGAGCTTAGTTCTCTCTTCTATCAATTTACTCGTTAGGGTTAGATTGCTTTATTTATAAAATGAGGTCAAAGTCCAATCTCTGGTCAATTCTTTGGAGCACCACTTCGCCGACATATGCGCCAAAAAGAGACAAAGATGAGCCACTCACCTCATACACTACAGATGCTGCAAATTTCAACTTCCCAGCTTTCGCTAGTGGATAGCTATCAGAAAGCAAAGTTTCAGCCTGATTTATGCACTTTTTTCAACAAATTAAAGCTTTATTTTAAGATCACTTGATTTTTGCTTGTATCTTCGAACAGAGTTGCTGTTTCGCTTTCGTTTCCTTTCCAGCTGCTCTGTTAGTTGCTCAAAAATAACCTTCTTAAAAATGTTATCAATAATGGAAAGAATTGAAATTGAACAAAAGTTTTGAATTTATTTTGCTTCCACATTCTTTGGAATAGGAATAATTCTATGTATCTTCAAAATGTCTGGATATATTGACTCTTCAATCATAGGATTGAAAATATTTGCAATTATGTTACAAAGAATAGATTTTCTTATGAGTAACATATTAGACGTAATTTTGTCAAATCCAGGACTCTTATTAGTTTTTAAATTAATCAAAATATTTTCAACTGCAACAAGATTAAAAACATCATTCGTAGGAACTATAGTGCGAAACAAGTAAAAATCATCATCTGTCTCTTGTATTATATTCATCCTCATATTTTGAACAACATTTTTGAAATGATTATTAAACATTTCAGCCTTATGGTTTTTTGTTGATATAGGCACATCATTTTCATCACGTATATCTAAGGAATTTGAAGTTTTTCTTCCCACTTGTTTGTTAAGGAAAGCCCAAGTCTTCCTCAGGTCACCATGGCACAGCCTTAAGCTATATGCGTAATAGTTGTTCCTTAATTGTTTGCTGCACACATTGAAAATTTTACTAATTCTTTTGAGTCGTTCTGAAACGAATTCATTGTTTCTATTTTTCTTTCTTAATTTTAATAACTTTGCTTTGTAATCAATAAGAGCGAGTAGGTTATCAGTCATCCAAGGATTGATTTTATGTTTGATATTGACTTCCTGTATTCTTAAAGTAAAACATTGATCTGCAGCTGCCGAAAGTGTATTTATAAGTTTCCAACATTTAGTTGCAGAACTAGTTACATCATTACAATTGTACAGATTTTGGTTCAATATATTTGCAAACTTCTCATAATCAAAACAAATTTTTTTCTCCTGAACAGTTTCATTAAGAACTGCAGTTAATTTTAGCCCACAAATCACAAAGTTGTGATCTGTTAGCTTAGATTCGACGGAATTAATCGTCATATCACATGATAAGTTACGAAAAACGCAATCTAAGCAGGACTTACTCCCAGGTCTAGTTATAAGATTATGACATGGTTTTAAATTAAATTCAGAAAATGTATCTGTCAAATGTTGACTTATATTGTTTGTGCAAAGTAAATCAATATTGAAGTCTCCTACAAACAAAAAAGGAAAGTTATAAGCCGCTGGTAGAGTAACTGCAAGGTCATAATAAAAATTTTGCAAAGAACACTTTTGAGATCTATATAGCGAAGTTATTACTAGGGGCTTGTCATCAATTTTGATGTTCGAAAGTGATATCATTACTAAATCCAAAAAATTTTTACTTCGATTTGCCAATACCTTGTATTTAATTTCTTTGTTAATATACATGGAGGTTCCTCCATACCCATCATTCCTGAAGCAATGAACAGAGTTATAACCAGGTATAGAATACAAACTAGTGCAATTCTCATTAAGCTAAGTTTCTTGTACTGCAATCACAGCAGGAAGTGCTGATATTTTGCACAACTCACTCTTAAATTTGTTGAACTTATTAATCGATGAAATACTTCTTACGTTTACCGACAAGATATTGTAATAGTTTGAATTAAATTCATTTAGGTTCAAATTGTATGAGTAAAAATTTGAAAAAAAGTTCATTAAAATTAGGTATAAAAAAAATAACCACAATCAGTTAAAAGCAATAAAAATAATAATAATTTAAAAGAAAAATATTAAGAAAAAAAATGTAGCTAATATCAATATGATTAAATGACCTGAATTCTCCATCAACATCAGCTTCATCAATGTCAGCTGCAGGATTTCTGCTTCTTCTTGATGCACCTCCGGCAGATTTACATAGAAGGTTATCCACGTCCTCCATTGTCCTCAGGTGAAACTGTCTAGAATTGGTGTCTTTCTTTGCAAACAAACTTCCGCCTCTCGTGTACACAAAATTGAATCCAACAGCTTTCAATGACTTGGCATGATTTAATATTTCAACTGAATCTTTGCAGAGAAAATCATTTATATATTCGTTTTTCAGCTCACTTATTGGTCTTAGTTTGGATTTTCCACTCATAATTATTTTCTTTGTATTTTTGCTATTAAATTTTACAACTATCGACTATTGGTTGCTTTTCCATTGCGACTTAGAAAGTAAGCATCTTCTATTTCAGATCATATTATGGCATTTGACATTCTACAGTGGAACATGAAAGGCTTCTACAATAACTATAACGATTTACAGCTTATTATTAAAGATTTCTCTCCATCGTTTTTAGCACTGCAAGAAACACACTTACCCTACAACGCTCACGTAACAGTCCCTAAGCAATACAATAGCTACTTTCACAACCTTCATAATATTGAATCCAATAAACAAGGCATAGCAGTTCTTGTAGAAAAAGATATCCTTCACAAATTTATTCCAATCCGATCGCCAATTTCAACCTTGGCAATTGAAATTAACTTCGGTTCTAAATTCACAATTTTATATTTATACATACCACCGTAAAAGAGCTTCAGCCTCAAACACTTTCAAGACATATTTCCAAACTTTTCCACCCCTTTTCTCGTAATAGGTCACCTTAAGGTCTGGAATCCCTTTTGGGGATCCAATTCTACTAAACAATGAGGTAAGATTCTTGAAGATCTAATACTTTCTGATAACCTGATTGTTTTGAACGATGGCGCACCCACTCATTTCTCGTCGCATATTATACACGTAGATCTTTCAATTTGCTCAGCAAATATTGCGCCCAATTTCTCCTGCTGCATACTCAATTCTCTCTACGAAAGCGATCTTTTTCCACTTTTAACCAGAATGTCAACGCCTATCTCAAATAGGGGTATACCAAATCCTAAATTCGAAACCGAAAAAGCTGACTGGACTCTTTTCCAGAAATTGACAGATGAGAATATTTCGAAGCACCCGCCTTCTAATAATGTTAATAAAGAAACTGCAATTATAAAAAAAAAAGCTATTCGCTATGCTGCCCACAATTCTATTCCTCAGTCCTATTTCAAATTTCAAAAACACATAGTGCCCTACTGGTCTCCATATTTGTCTTTTCTGAGAGAACACTTTTAAAAGAACGCTTTCTGATGTAAATTTAATTTCTTATAAAAGATCGAATGCTCTTTTTATAAAAAAACTTAAAGAGGCAAAAAGACAGAGCCTTGAAAAGCTAAAAGAATATATAAATCCAACTTCTAACCCTAAAGAAATCTGGGGTAAGATTAAGATGCTCTCAGGAAATTATACGCCTTCTACAATAAAAGTGTTAGAAACAAACAATGGTCCTATTTATATGCCTATAGATATTTGCAATTACTCGCCTCTTCCTGGTCAACATATTCTCAAGACTCAAATTTTCACCACGATTTTATTTCTCAAAAATCAAAATTAGTAAACGATGGTAATTCAGACCAATGTAGCACCCCATCTGCAAAACGAATAGAAACTCCCATTTCTTCCTTCGAATTCGACTTAACGATTTCTTCACTGACAGGTAAAACTCCAGGTCAAGATAGAATCTCTTACCCAATGCTGAAAAACATGTCAAGAGAATTAAAAAGTATGCTTGTGTCCTTATACAACAGTATTCTAGAGCAAGGAGTTTACCCACATATTTTAAAACAAGCTACAGTTATCCCAAATCCAAAACCTAACCATCCAGCAACATCTTTATCTGGATACAGGCCAATCTCTCTGTTACCTTGCTTAGGCAAGGTACTACAGAAACTATAGGTAAACGAATCATGTGGTTTGCAATATCAAACAACTTTATCAGTCCACATCGAAACTGTAGGTAAACGAATCATGTGGTTTGCAATATCAAACAACTTTATCAGTCCACATCAAGTTGCTTTTAGGGAAGACCACATCACAATGGACGTTCTCTTATATTTTGAAGACTATGCCTCCACAGCTCTTGCCACAAAAAACCATACTTCCGTTCTCAGTTTGGACTTTGAAAAGGCCTTCGACAGAATTGGCATTCATGTCATTCTACGTCAGTTGTCCAAATGGAAAGTGGGAAAAAAATATATAATTTCGTCAAGGCCTTTTTAAGTAAACGTACGTTTTGTGTAAAAGTAAATAACAAATTTTCTGACATTCGCAATCTGTTTAATGGCATACCGCAAGGCTCTCCGCTCTCTCTCATTTTATTTATAATTGCTTTTGAAGAAATTAATAATATTTTACTTAATCATAAATGCATTTCGTACTTTATGTGCGCTGACAATGTATTGTTGTTCACAAAATGCCATGTCATGTTCATGACAAGTACATTGAAGTTCTTTCAGATATTTCAAACTGGTCAAAAGATTCAGGTGCTAATATATCTTACAACAAATGCAAAACTCTTTACATCTGTAATAAAAAAACTTGTACACCTCCGAATTTGTCTTTCAATAATACAATCATTACAAATTGTTTAAAACTAAATATTTTAGGAGTAATATCTGACAAAAAATTATCTTTTAAAGAGCATTGCAAATATCTGAGAAATAACTTAGCTTTAAGACTCAATGTAATTAAATATCTTTCCTCTAAGCATTGTCTTATTCACATTTCAACACTTGTTAATATCACAAAAGCTCTAATACTCTCAAAGATAGATTATGGATTAGCGATATACGTACATTGTGCCAAGTCTAACATACAGCTTTTACATGCACCATACCACAACGCTGCCAGACGTAGTATTTGTGCTATCCCAACATCTCCCGTAAAATGTATCCTCGCCGAAGCCGGTCTTCCATCTATCCTAGAAAGAGTGACGTTCAATACTCTTAGGCTGATACCAAAGCTGACTTGTAGCAAAAATGCTCTAATTAACAACACTGTAAAATCAATTGTAAAAAAACAAAAAAAAATTTTAAGGAGGAAATCTGCCATCATCAGTGGTTTTTCGGAATCTCTTTAATGAAGTATATATACCCTTACACAGGCCCATGCGCAAGGGGGAGGGGGTTTGGGGGTTCTAACCCCCCCCATTGGAATTTTTTTTACATAGACTTTTATTGGCAATATGTTCTTACTTAAATGAAAAACCAAAAAGACTTGCGCCTCTTACGAAAAATTAAAATTTTTATGAGAATAAAAAAAGACTCACATATAGTACATAAGTATGTATAGAAAAAGGTAAAATTTACTTATGTACATATGTATAAACTTTTCAAATGATGCCCAGTTTGTTGAGATCAGTTAAAAGGTTTGCAGCTTATTCTTGTAGTAATTTTTAGAAAATTTATCCGCAATTTCCGATATTTCACAAACCAGATCCAAGCAAAAGTAGTTAAATATTCTGTTTTTTTCATTAAAAAAAAATTTATTTTGGGAGAAGAATAAAATATTCAAAGTGTTGGTAAGGTTATCTTGCTTCAAAATTTTTCCCAACTAATACTTCCTGAAATCTTTTTTGCAATTTATTTTTTGATTCACAAAAATGTTTCTCAAAAATTTGATATGTACTTTCATATTGAAATTCCCGCCATAATTTTGGAAAATGTGAGTTCTAATTGTATGAATTTTATGATATTTTCCAAAGTTATGTCGGGAATTTCGGTATGAAAGTACATGCGTTCTTAGGTTTGAATGAGAAATAACATATAAAAAAATCATAAAAAAAAGAAGATGTTATATTAAAGTTGTTTCAAGAAAAAATTTTTTTAAATAAAAATTAAACTAAATTAATGTTTCAACAAATTTATTTAAATCTTTTTAATTTTATATAAAGTTATAGTATTTCTTAACAAAAAAGATTCTATAATTTTTATCCTATCTCCTATAGTTTTTGAGATATTCGTTTCAAAAAATGCTCAAAAAGGTAATAAAAAACAAAGATTGCAGTTATTAAAAGTATGACCGATATGTACAATATACATACATACATACATACATATGTACTATACACACATAATCATATACATATCGGTCATTCTTTTAATAAGCGCACACTTTGTTGTTATTGACGCTTGTGAGCATTTTTTGAAACGAAATATCTCAAAAACTATAGAAGATAGGATAAAAAATCATTTAATAATTTTTGCTAAGAAATACTCTAACTTTATAAAAAAAATTAAAAAGATTAAGAAAGTTGATTTTAGCGACTGATTATTCTATAATTAAACATTATTTAATCGAACTTACAGTCATTAAGCAAAGACCAATATTGTAAATTTTTACTTATTGATCAATGCTATTTTTCAACAAACATGACAAAGATAACAAATGGAACAATTTTAACCTGGTAATTGGTGACATGTTTCGGCTATTACCAATAGCCTCATCAGACCAGTTTGGTTAATTCTGTACATGGACTCGAACCCCTGACCGTTCATGCATTGCAATTGCATATTTTGCGACGGCCGCTCTAACACTTGAGCTACTGAGGTACTTGTCATGAAGTGTACAGAGTGCGCATATTCCATTTGTCATCTTTTGTCACTTTCTCGCTTGCTGCCATAGCTGTTAGACCGTCGGCCTAAAGTCATGCTATGATTTATTTTTCGAAATTGTGGTGTTGCCAGCCACATATTTTTGAAATTCGGCGTGTTCTCCATATGGTTTAATTAAGTTGATTTTAGCGACTGATTATTTTATAATTAAACATTATTTAATCGAACTTACAGTCATTAAACAAAGACCAATATTGTAAATTTTTACTTATTGATCAATGCTATTTTTCAACAAACATGACAAAGATAACAAGTAAAATAAGTAAAAATTTACAATATTGGTCTTTGCTTAATGACTGTAAGTTCGATTAAATAATGTTTAATTATAAAATAATCAGTCGTTTCCAAAGTTATGGCGGGAATTCCGATATGAAAGCACATGCATTCTTAGGATTAATTGAGGAATAACATAAAAAAACCGAAAAAAAACAAAAAGTGTTATATTGAAAATATTTTGAGTTTGTGTTTAAACAAATTTATTTAAATCTTTTTAATTTTTTTAATAAAGTTATAGTATTTCTTAACAAAAATGATTAAATAATTTTTTATCGTATCTCCTATAGTTTGTGAGATATTTCGTTTCAAAAAATTATCAAAAACGTCAAAAAAAACAAAGTGTGCGTTTATTAAAAGAAAGAACGATATACATACATATATAATATATTTATAAAACAATTTTAGTCTTTTTTTGTATGCTTTGTAGTCAAAAATACCTTTTTTAGAACTTTAAAACCTGACATGAAATATCCGAGTGAAAACCCCCCCCATGGATGATTTCTGCGCACGGGCCTGCCCTTACAGTTTAGTTCCTGGAATTTTTTATATACGGATGGCTCTAAATCTGGCCCTGGCACATGATTTGCAGTAGTAGATGATAAGGGTATCGATCGATCGGACGTTGCCACCAATATTGCGGAGTTTTCACAGCTGAAGCGACTGCTGTTCTATTTAGTTTGTCTTTTTCACATTCACCAGTATATAAATAGAACGTTGACAATCTTACCTTATTAATAAAATTTGTTTCACTTAGATCGGACAACTAAAAATCGGTGTAATTTGGTTTTAATAATTTAAAATTTCGCGCACAAAATTTCACGTGCTAACAGTCTGACTTTTCACACACAAGCGTTAATAGAAACGAAACGAAATGTTAAAAGCACGAGTTTAATTTTTATTTAATAGCTTAAACAGAATTCCGGCGTAAATGCTCCGACGGCTGACGGCAGAATTAGATTTGGTTTTAATTTTACCGTCGCCATTGAGAGAGTAGAGAGTTGCGCTCTCTTCTCCCATACGATTTTCACAGCAAAAATTTTACGCTGGCGGTATTTACGTCGTACGCCGGAATTCTGTTTAAGCTATAATTCAGTTTAATTTTTATTAAATTCTTTTTGATATACAGTTTTAAGCCGTTGCCAAAACTCAACTGACTTTACAATTCTTTCTTATTCATATCACATATATGTATAGTACTTATCCTAATGCAACTTTTGCAATCGTTGCATTTTCCCACTAGATACGCTGTTGTAACTTAAGTCAATAATGGGAATTTATTTGCTTATCTCTTACTTTAATTTTTATTCTCACCGAGCCATAGGTTTTGGCTTGGTGGCAGTAGCGATGATATTCGACTCCTCAAGTTCAACGCTATTGGGATTTTTCGTACATGTAACTCGCGCGAATCCACAAAGCAAAGGTCTCTAGATATGTTTCTCAATGCACCGTTATCAGTTTGAATAAAAATAAAAATTAACTATCGAAAAATTTCAAATTTTGCAAAGCCTGCCTTGAGGCATTCAATGCTATTTTTTATTCAACAAACATGACAAAGATAAAAAATGGAACAATTTTAACCTGGTAAATGGTCAATAAGTAAAAATTAATAATATTGGTCTTTGCTGAATGACTTTAAGTTCGATTAAATAATGTTTAGTTCTTTAAATTATTTAATTACTGTAAGTAACAGCAGCAGCAACAGCACCAAGAATATATGGACTACCGAAGATTCACAGGGAAAATATGCCGCTCAGACCGATATGCTCATCGATAAACGCACCATGTTATGGACTAGGCCAGTTTTTAGTTAAGACATGCGCTTTACAAAAAATGGAAAATTATCCAAAAACATACGATGATGACGAAAAAACTTTTTATGGACGCTCTAATATTTTGTTTAAAAGACAATAAGTATTTTAAGTATGACGATAAGATTTATAAACAGTTAAAAGGTATGCCAATGGGATCACCGGCATCACAAATAGTAGCGGACATATTGATGAAAGAGTTATTAGCATAGCTGGGCACCGTTAATCAAATAGTTAACTTCGTTAATCGCTAATCCGTTACTAACAAAGTTAGCTTTGTTAAACGTTAAAGCGTTACATTTCGGAAGGTTTAACGCAAGTTAACGTTAATCGTTAATCCGTTAAGATGTGATAAATATTGAATTTTTTATTTATTTACAAGAAATATTATTATAAATAACGATATTACTAAAAAATTAATTTTCTATATCGTTGCGTTAGTGATCATATTATAAAAACTGTTGGTTTGGACTCTGTTGGTTAGGGACAAAAAAAAGACGTGTATAATTGGAGTGTGTAATTTAGTCGTCTGGCATAATGTGGATATTCATGAACATTAATATGTGAAAGTTCTCATCTAAAAGCGCGGCACGTTTCGGCGTTGAAATATATTTGCCCATGGAAAAAAGACGTTCAAATGCAGCGCTTGAGGGTATAGCTGTATTATAATTAATAAATAGATCCACGAATATCTGTTCGCCGAGGATACCGCATCGTTGACCAAGTTGCATAGATTGTGTATAAATTCGTCGTACTTTGCCTCAGGGGAAGGTTAAAAACAATTTTAAGAGCTCTGTTTTGAGCTGTTTGTAGAGATTTTAGTAAACTGTTGGCTTTACTTCCATATACTATAGGCAGGTAAGTCAAGTGAGAATGGATTAGAAATTGATAAAGCAACATTTTCGCTTCAACGTTTAGCTTGTTCTTAAATTTGTACAGAATTCCGATTCCTGATGTTATCTTACTCTTCAATCTTTTAATGTGACAATCCCACATTATGTTGTGACTAAAAATCAATCCCAAATACTTGACATTATCAGTCTCTTGTATTATGTAGCCATCAATCTGTAAACTGAACACTTCTTCATTTCTATAACTGAATGGTTTAAATCTAACTAATTTAGTTTTCTCTTTGTTTAAAGCCAATCTGTTGATTCTCGTGAATTCCGAAAGAATGAAAGCATCGTACTCAATTTGCGTTTTTAGAACTTGGTCATGTTTATATTTATAGAAAAGAGAAATGTCATCTGCCATTGAATTCAATATTATTTAGTTCATTAATATATATATATTTTGAACAATAATGGCCCAAGAACACTGCCTTGAGGAACTCCACACATCACAGGCAACATGGAGCTTTTGGCTTCACCAATTTGTACGAATTGCCTCCTATTCCTCATATAATCTTTAAATAAATTTAAAGTTAATAAGGAAAACCCAAGAGCATTCAATTTAGAAATTAATATATGAGGATCAACTAGATCAAATGCTTTTGAACAGTCATAAAACACACCAGCAACATCTTTGAACCCTTCATCTATTCCACCAAAAATATAGTGAACGACATTAACCACAGCCTCTTCAGTTCCAGTACCTTTCCTAAAACCATATTGCCGATCAAACATAACGTTATTCCTTTCCAGGTTTTTTTTTGTTATTTATTATAGCAATCTAGTTTACAAACTAATGAGCCATTTGTTTTTAACTTAAAATAATAGTTCAATATATCATAATACTAAGTGCTCATCCTATCGTTAACACTAAAGTTCTTATTAAATTGCGTCGCCTAGGTAATGCGATCTAATAGCTTAAATAATTTTAAATTTGAAAATATTTATATTATACTAACTCATAAGGTTTAATTCTCTTAAGTCTTCTGACCAAGTCATCATTGTTAAGGAGTTGGAGAGCCTCGACATTAATGTGCTGATGGAGTCGGTGTTCATGACCCTGTGCAATTTTTTTGATGACGTTATCAACTGTTTCTACGTTTAAATCTTTATGCAACCCCAAAGTTGTGCGCCATAAGTCCATATTGGCTTGAGGACTTGATTGTAAAGCAAAAGCTTATTATAAGTTGACAGGGCAGAGTGTCGATCCAGTAACCAGTACATTTTTCTGTATTTAATGTTTAGCTCTTCAAGTTTTTTCTTCACGTGTGGCTTCCGTCTTAATTTGGCATCTAGCGTCAGACCGAGATATTTGGCTGAGTTCTCATATGGAATTACTTTGCCACTAATGTAGATGGGTTTGTATTCTATATGTTTGTTGGTGAAATCGATATGAACCGATTTGGATTCATTGAGCTTGATTCTCCACTTCATAGTCCAGCGTTGTACTTCCGTAATAGCTGTTTGTAGTTTTCCGTCGTTTCATTATTGTTGTCGCCAATAGCCATAATTGCAGTATCATCTGCAAATGTTGCAACATTTTCTGTGAAAGTTGGCAAGTCACTAGTGTACAGTAGATAGAACGTAGGCCCCAACACACTTCCTTGTGGTACATCAGCCTCAATTTTTATTATATTAGAGTAGGCATCTTCTTTTTTTACCCTAAAGTATCTTTCTGATAGATAAGACGTCAATATTTCTGAATATTGAATAGGCAGGAGTATTTTAAGTTTATGATTTAGCCCCTCATGCCATACTTTGTCAAATGCTTGGGCAACATCCAAGAATAGTGCCGAGCAGAGTTTTCTTTTTCTTCTAAGGATCGTTCAATTTTACTGCAAATTCAATGAACTTGGTCGATTGTGATGATTTGATGATTTGGAATAAGTTGTTTAACTTCTATGATAGGCTTTAATCTCTTAAGTAGAAGCTTCTCAAATAATTTAGACATAATTGGCAACAATGAAATGGGCCGATATGATGTTGCTACGTGAGGTGGCTTTCCAGGCTTAGCAACCATGATAACTTCAGCCACTTTCAAAAGTTGAGGTACATATATAAGACGAAATGATGCATTGATAATATTAGTGAGTTTTAACAACGCTTTCCTAGGGAGTTCTTTTAGAATTTGACCAGTAATTAGATCAAATCCAGGAGCTTTTTTCGGATTGATATTAATATTTATTTCTTTTTTTACTTCAGCAAGCGTTGTTAAAGGAATATCGATGCTTCTTGCTCTATAACAACGGACATAGCTTCATTATTGGTAGTTGTATTCGGCTGAAATATGTTTTTCAAGTGTTCAGCAAACCTTGACGCCTTTTGCTCATTACTTCGAGCCCAGCTACCATCCAACTTTTTAATAGGAGGTATTTGCATAATTGGTCTTTTCATGTTTTTTGTGGTTTTCCAAAGTGAGTATTCAGTAGCAGAATCATTGCTGAGATTTCTTAGAAAATCGCTTATGGTGTTGTTCTTCAACTCTTTAATCTCATTTCTCAGCTGAGAAGTAAGATTGTTGAGCTTAGATTTATCTTGCGGAGCTCTGGTTCAATGCCATATTTTTCTAGCTTTTCTTTTTTCCGATAATAGTTCCAAAATTTCTCTAGGATAATTGTTGCCTCTTAGTTTTCTCTTAATTTCAGGAGTATTGGTCCATGCTGACTTCTGAATATTATTAACGAAAGTTTCAACCTCAATGCTTATAATGTCATCCTGAAGCTGACCCAGTCAGTTTTTTTATTCACTAGTGCAGGGTTACAAGGCTTCTGAATAATTCTTTCACTTAAAGTAAGAATAATTGGTGTATGATCTGAATTGAGCTCTAAGCTATCTTCTATCTGCATATAATTACTTGATATGTTTTTAATTATATAAAAGTCTATCAAATCAGGAATTTTACCAGGATCTGTAGGCCAATATGTTGGTTTACCCGTTGAAACAGCCTCACAATTACAACGGTTTATTGCTTTCAGTAGCTCTTTACCCTTAGTTAATATAATTCTTGATCCCCATTGCGTGTGCTTTGCGTTGAATTTCAATTCATCTCCGATGATAAATCGATTGCCTATTCGTTTGAAGAATCCAATATTTCTTTCAGCTTTGATATTGTGCTTTGAAGGGCTATAAAGCCCAACCACAGTTATGCTATAGTTGTTGGTTTTAACACGTATTGCCGTTGCTTGGATATCATCCGATTCGAATTTAATCTCTTCATTATGTTGTATAGATTCTTTAACTATTACTGCACTTCTTCCTCTAGCTGTATTGTTAGGATGGATTGTGTGGTATACTTTGTATCCTTTGAGTTTGATGAAAGATTGTCTTGTAAAATGTGTTTCTGAAATCAGACAAATACTAATTTTGTTTATATCTAGGATTGCTTGAAGGTATTCTTGGTGTTTGAGCAATCCATTTGCATTCCACGACATAGTTTTTAGAGAATCAGACATATCATTTATTTTTGCGCTTTGAACCAGTTAACTGAGAAACGTTCTCAAGATTCTTAACCCGCTCGTTCATATTTGAAATCGTGGTTTCTAAATTAGTCATTTTTTCGATTTTAATCTGCAGAGACTGATTTACATCACTGTTCTCAAGTTTTTTTGCTTTGTGACTACTTTAACCTGATGCAGCGATTGAGGCATAAGTTGTTTTGCTACAAGTATCAGTAACTCTATTAGTTGCTTGTTTTTGCTTTGTTTTGTTGGTTGGTTTTTAGTTATATTAACAGTTTTTACTTGGACGTCTTTATTTTTAATTTTTTGTAGTTCTTTGACTACCAAACATCCTCTGTAATTAGCTGGATGTCCTTCCCCGCAATTAACACATTTTGGGCTTTGGATATCTTCTTTTTTGCATTCTGTAGTTAAATGTTTACCTGCACATTTGACACATCTTGATTCTTTTGAACAAAATTTCTGAGTGTGACCAAATGCCTGGCACTTTTTACATTGGGGTATTAGTTTTGAACTCTTGATTGGATTAATCTCAAATTTACATCCGAGAATGTGCTTTATTTTGTAAATTTTTTCAATTTCTTCACTGTTAACAAAAGTTAGCATGAACATATTTAGTGGGTTTTTATTTTTCCATTATAATTTTTTGTCTGCAGAGATAAGGTTAAAGCCTTGTTTTAACAGGTTTTCCCTTATGTTTTCAGATTTACAGGTGTGATGTAAATATTTGGCTATGACTAATTGGTCTGGACTGTTTATTTTCATAAGTATGAAAAGAATACTTAGCCTCCTGAAGTGCTTTAATTATTTTTCTATAATTTTCTGCGCCAGTGCAATTAATTTTTGCCGTTGCGTTGCTAATGATCTTAACTTGAAAATTATTTTCTGGAGTTACCTGATTCAATAAATCGTACAGGCTTTCATAGGACTTAAAATCATCAACCATAATTGGAGGTGGAGATGGCTCTTTTTTAGTTTTTTATTCTAATTGGTTCGGAATTTGCTTTTGTGAAAATTGTGAATTTTTTAGAGGAGGTGGAGAGGGTGTAGCATTCAATTTTCGTTTCTTGGTTTTGTTTTTAACCCTTATCCATTCAGTCTCCTTGGCTAGGTCTTCTTCATCTGTATAATATTCAGATACGTTTCTTAGTGACAGAAATATTGTACCTGCCTTAGGAACAACCTTGTTTGGTGTTGTTGATTGTTTATGCATCATGTTTGTTTTTAAATTATCTATTTGCCATTGTAAATCGGCAAAATGAAGCATTAAACACATTTGTGACAGTTTGCCGTCCTTTAACAACGAATTACCACTGTTCATATAATAGCTGTTCATTTTGGCTACATTCACAGCTTTCTTCGAACAATGCTTAATTTTTCTGTTTGAGTACATACTCATTAGGTGTGATCGAAATTAAATCGCCGAAACTCATTTCGCAAAACCCATGCCGATCAACATTTGCTTTAAACAAATTTACTAAGATCCTTTATGTCTGGTAACCCTATTCCCGATCAGATGTCGGTAATAGTTGTAGGATTCTTCAGAAAGCTAGAATAAAGCTTCTATTGTGGCTGCTGCCTTTGCTACCTCAAAGCTTCAAGAAGCTCTTTATACCGATAATGCAGTTCGTAGGTTGTTGTATTTAATAAATGCTTGAGCTTAGTTCTCTCTTCTATCAATTTACTCGTTAGGAATAGATTGCTTTATTTATAAAATGAGGTCAAAGTCCAATCTCCGGTCAATTCTTTGGAGCACCACTTCGCCGACATATGCGCCAAAAAGAGACAAAGATGAGCCACTCACCTCATACACTACAGATGCTGCAAATTTCAAGTTCCCAGCTTTCGCTAGTAGATAGCTATCAGAAAGCAAAGTTTCAGCCTGATTTATGCACTTTTTTCAACAAATTAAAGCTTTATTTTAAGATCACTTGATTTTTGCTTGTATCTTCGAACAGAGTTGCTGTTTCACTTTCGTTTCCCTTCCAGGTGCTCTGTTAGTTGCTCAAAAATAACCTTCTTAAAAATGTTATCAATAATGGAAAGAATTGAAATTGAACAAAAGTTTTGAATTTATTTTGCTTCCACATTCTTTGGAATAGGAATAATTCTATGTATCTTCAAAATGTCTGGATATATTGACTCTTCAATCATATGATTGAAAATATTTGCAATTATGTTACAAAGAATAGATTTTCTTATGAGTAACATATTAGACGTAATTTTGTCAAATCCAGGACTCTTATTAGTTTTTAAATTAATCAAAATATTTTAAACTGCAACAAGATTAAAAACATCATTCGTAGGAACTATAGTGCGAAACAAGTTAAAATCATCATCTGTCTCTTGTATTATATTCATCCTCATATTTTGAACAACATTTTTGAAATGATTACTAAACATTTCAGCCTTATGGTTTTTTGTTGATATAGGCACATCATTTTCATCACGTATATCTAAGGAATTTGAAGTTTTTCTTCCCAATTGTTTATTAAGGAAAGCCCAAGTCTTCCTCAGGTCACCATGGCACAGCCTTAAGCTATATGCGTAATAGTTGTTCCTTAATTGTTTGCTGCACACATTGAAAATTTTACTAATTCTTTTGAGTCATTCTGAAACGAATTCATTGTTTCTATTTTTCTTTCTTAATTTTAATAACTTTGCTTTGTAATCAATAAGAGCGAGTAGGTTATCAGTCATCCAAGGATTGATTTTATGTTTGATATTGACTTCCTGTATTCTTAAAGTAAAACATTGCTCTGCAGCTGCCGAAAGTGTATTAATAAGTTTCCAACATTTAGTTGCAGAACTAGTTACATCATTACAATTATACAGATTTTGGTCCAATATATTTGCAAACTTCTCATAATCAAAACAAATTTTTTTCTCCTGAACAGTTTCATTAAGAACTGCAGTTAATTTTAGCCCACAAATCACAAAGTTGTGATCTGTTAGCTTAGATTCGACGGAATTAATCGTCATATCACATGATAAGTTACGAAAAACGCAATCTAAGCAGGACTTACTCCCAGGTCTAGTTATAAGATTATGACATGGTTTTAAATTAAATTCAGAAAATGTATCTGTCAAATGTTGACTTATATTGTTTGTGCAAAGTAAATCAATATTGAAGTCTCCTACAAACAAAAAAGGAAAGTTATAAGCCGCTGGTAGAGTAACTGCAAGGTCATAATAAAAATTTTGCAAAGAACACTTTTGAGATCTATATAGCGAAGTTATTAGGGGCTTGTCATCAATTTTGATGTTCGTAAGTGATATCATTACTAAATCCAAAAAATTTTTACTTCGATTTGCCAATACCTTGTATTTAATTTCTTTGTTAATATACATGGAGGTTCCTCGATACCCATCATTCCTGAAGCAATGAACAGAGTTATAACCAGGTATAGAATACAAACTAGTGCATTAGCACTAGCTCATTAAGCTAAGTTTCTTGTACTGCAATCACAGCAGGAAGTGCTGATATTTTGCACAACTCACTCTTAAATTTGTTGAACTTATTAATCGATGAAATACTTCTTACGTTTACCGACAAGATATTGTAATAGTTTGAATTAAATTCATTTAGGTTCAAATTGTATGAGTAAAAATTTGAAAAAAAGTTCATTAAAATTAGGTATAAAAAAAATAACCACAATCAGTTAAAAGCAATAAAAATAATAATAATTTAAAAGAAAAATATTAAGAAAAAAAATGTAGCTAATATCAATATTGATTAAATGACCTGAATTCTCCATCAACATCAGCTTCATCAATGTCAGCTGCAGGATTTCTGCTTCTTCTTGATGCACCTCCGGCAGATTTACATAGAAGGTTATCCACGTCCTCCATTGTCCTCAGGTGAAACTGTCTAGAATTGGTGTCTTTCTTTGCAAACAAACTTCCGCCTCTCGTGTACACAAAATTGAATCCAACAGCTTTCAATGACTTGGCATGATTTAATATTTCAACTGAATCTTTGCAGAGAAAATCATTTATATATTCGTTTTTCAGCTCACTTATTGGTCTTAGTTTGGATTTTCCACTCATAATTATTTTCTTTGTATTTTTGCTATTAAATTTTACAACTATCGACTATTGGTTGCTTTTCCATTGCGACTTAGAAAGTAAGCATCTTCTATTTCAGATCATATTATGGCACTTGACATTCTACAGTGGAACATGAAAGGCTTCTACAATAGCTATAACGATTTACAGCTTATTATCAAAGATTTCTCTCCATCGTTTTTAGCACTGCAAGAAACACACTTACCCTACAACGCTCACGCAACAGTCCCTAAGCAATACAATAGCTACTTTCACAACCTTCATAATATTGAATCCAATAAACAAGGCATAGCAGTTCTTGTAGAAAAAGATATCCTTCACAAATTTATTCCAATCCGATCGCCAATTTCAACCTTGGCAATTGAAATTAACTTCGGTTCTGAATTCACAATTTTATATTTATACATACCACCGTAAAAGAGCTTCAGCCTCAAACACTTTCAAGACATATTTCCAAACTTTTCCACCCCTTTTCTCCTAATAGGTCACCTTAAGGTCTGGAATCCCTTTTGGGGATCCAATTCCACTAAACAATGAGGTAAGATTCTTGAAGATCTAATACTTTCTGATAACCTGATTGTTTTGAACGATGGCGCACCCACTCATTTCTCGTCGCATATTACACACGTAGATCTTTCAATTTGCTCAGCAAATATTGCGCCCAATTTCTCCTGCTGCATACTCAATTCTCTCTACGAAAGCGATCTTTTTCCACTTTTAACCAGAATGTCAACGCCTATCTCAAATAGGGGTATACCAAATCCTAAATTCGAAACCGAAAAAGCTGACTGGACTCTTTTCCAGAAATTGACAGATGAGAATATTTCGAAGCACCCGCCTTCTAATAATGTTAATAAAGAAACTGCAATTATAAAAAAAAAAGCTATTCGCTATGCTGCCCACAATTCTATTCCTCAGTCCTATTTCAAATTTCAAAAACACATAGTGCCCTACTGGTCTCCATATTTGTCTTTTCTGAGAGAACACTTTTAAAAGAACGCTTTCTGATGTAAATTTAATTTCTTATAAAAGATCGAATGCTCTTTTTATAAAAAAACTTAAAGAGGCAAAAAGACAGAGCCTTGAAAAGCTAAAAGAATATATAAATCCAACTTCTAACCCTAAAGAAATCTGGGGTAAGATTAAGATGCTCTCAGGAAATTATACGCCTTCTACAATAAAAGTGTTAGAAACAAACAATGGTCCTATTTATATGCCTATAGATATTTGCAATTACTCGCCTCTTCCTGGTCAACATATTCTCAAGACTCAAATTTTCACCACGATTTTATTTCTCAAAAATCAAAATTAGTAAACGATGGTAATTCAGACCAATGTAGCACCCCATCTGCAAAACGAATAGAAACTCCCATTTCTTCCTTCGAATTCGACTTAACGATTTCTTCACTGACAGGTAAAACTCCAGGTCAAGATAGAATCTCTTACCCAATGCTGAAAAACATGTCAAGAGAATTAAAAAGTATGCTTGTGTCCTTATACAACAGTATTCTAGAGCAAGGAGTTTACCCACATATTTTAAAACAAGCTACAGTTATCCCAAATCCAAAACCTAACCATCCAGCAACATCTTTATCTGGATACAGGCCAATCTCTCTGTTACCTTGCTTAGGCAAGGTACTACAGAAACTATAGGTAAACGAATCATGTGGTTTGCAATATCAAACAACTTTATCAGTCCACATCGAAACTGTAGGTAAACGAATCATGTGGTTTGCAATATCAAACAACTTTATCAGTCCACATCAAGTTGCTTTTAGGGAAGACCACATCACAATGGACGTTCTCTTATATTTTGAAGACTATGCCTCCACAGCTCTTGCCACAAAAAACCATACTTCCGTTCTCAGTTTGGACTTTGAAAAGGCCTTCGACAGAATTGGCATTCATGTCATTCTACGTCAGTTGTCCAAATGGAAAGTGGGAAAAAAATATATAATTTCGTCAAGGCCTTTTTAAGTAAACGTACGTTTTGTGTAAAAGTAAATAACAAATTTTCTGACATTCGCAATCTGTTTAATGGCATACCGCAAGGCTCTCCGCTCTCTCTCATTTTATTTATAATTGCTTTTGAAGAAATTAATAATATTTTACTTAATCATAAATGCATTTCGTACTTTATGTGCGCTGACAATGTATTGTTGTTCACAAAATGCCATGTCATGTTCATGACAAGTACATTGAAGTTCTTTCAGATATTTCAAACTGGTCAAAAGATTCAGGTGCTAATATATCTTACAACAAATGCAAAACTCTTTACATCTGTAATAAAAAAACTTGTACACCTCCGAATTTGTCTTTCAATAATACAATCATTACAAATTGTTTAAAACTAAATATTTTAGGAGTAATATCTGACAAAAAATTATCTTTTAAAGAGCATTGCAAATATCTGAGAAATAACTTAGCTTTAAGACTCAATGTAATTAAATATCTTTCCTCTAAGCATTGTCTTATTCACATTTCAACACTTGTTAATATCACAAAAGCTCTAATACTCTCAAAGATAGATTATGGATTAGCGATATACGTACATTGTGCCAAGTCTAACATACAGCTTTTACATGCACCATACCACAACGCTGCCAGACGTAGTATTTGTGCTATCCCAACATCTCCCGTAAAATGTATCCTCGCCGAAGCCGGTCTTCCATCTATCCTAGAAAGAGTGACGTTCAATACTCTTAGGCTGATACCAAAGCTGACTTGTAGCAAAAATGCTCTAATTAACAACACTGTAAAATCAATTGTAAAAAAACAAAAAAAAATTTTAAGGAGGAAATCTGCCATCATCAGTGGTTTTTCGGAATCTCTTTAATGAAGTATATATACCCTTACACAGGCCCATGCGCAAGGGGGAGGGGGTTTGGGGGTTCTAACCCCCCCCATTGGAATTTTTTTTACATAGACTTTTATTGGCAATATGTTCTTACTTAAATGAAAAACCAAAAAGACTTGCGCCTCTTACGAAAAATTAAAATTTTTATGAGAATAAAAAAAGACTCACATATAGTACATAAGTATGTATAGAAAAAGGTAAAATTTACTTATGTACATATGTATAAACTTTTCAAATGATGCCCAGTTTGTTGAGATCAGTTAAAAGGTTTGCAGCTTATTCTTGTAGTAATTTTTAGAAAATTTATCCGCAATTTCCGATATTTCACAAACCAGATCCAAGCAAAAGTAGTTAAATATTCTGTTTTTTTCATTAAAAAAAAATTTATTTTGGGAGAAGAATAAAATATTCAAAGTGTTGGTAAGGTTATCTTGCTTCAAAATTTTTCCCAACTAATACTTCCTGAAATCTTTTTTGCAATTTATTTTTTGATTCACAAAAATGTTTCTCAAAAATTTGATATGTACTTTCATATTGAAATTCCCGCCATAATTTTGGAAAATGTGAGTTCTAATTGTATGAATTTTATGATATTTTCCAAAGTTATGTCGGGAATTTCGGTATGAAAGTACATGCGTTCTTAGGTTTGAATGAGAAATAACATATAAAAAAATCATAAAAAAAAGAAGATGTTATATTAAAGTTGTTTCAAGAAAAAATTTTTTTAAATAAAAATTAAACTAAATTAATGTTTCAACAAATTTATTTAAATCTTTTTAATTTTATATAAAGTTATAGTATTTCTTAACAAAAAAGATTCTATAATTTTTATCCTATCTCCTATAGTTTTTGAGATATTCGTTTCAAAAAATGCTCAAAAAGGTAATAAAAAACAAAGATTGCAGTTATTAAAAGTATGACCGATATGTACAATATACATACATACATACATACATATGTACTATACACACATAATCATATACATATCGGTCATTCTTTTAATAAGCGCACACTTTGTTGTTATTGACGCTTGTGAGCATTTTTTGAAACGAAATATCTCAAAAACTATAGAAGATAGGATAAAAAATCATTTAATAATTTTTGCTAAGAAATACTCTAACTTTATAAAAAAAATTAAAAAGATTAAGAAAGTTGATTTTAGCGACTGATTATTCTATAATTAAACATTATTTAATCGAACTTACAGTCATTAAGCAAAGACCAATATTGTAAATTTTTACTTATTGATCAATGCTATTTTTCAACAAACATGACAAAGATAACAAATGGAACAATTTTAACCTGGTAATTGGTGACATGTTTCGGCTATTACCAATAGCCTCATCAGACCAGTTTGGTTAATTCTGTACATGGACTCGAACCCCTGACCGTTCATGCATTGCAATTGCATATTTTGCGACGGCCGCTCTAACACTTGAGCTACTGAGGTACTTGTCATGAAGTGTACAGAGTGCGCATATTCCATTTGTCATCTTTTGTCACTTTCTCGCTTGCTGCCATAGCTGTTAGACCGTCGGCCTAAAGTCATGCTATGATTTATTTTTCGAAATTGTGGTGTTGCCAGCCACATATTTTTGAAATTCGGCGTGTTCTCCATATGGTTTAATTAAGTTGATTTTAGCGACTGATTATTTTATAATTAAACATTATTTAATCGAACTTACAGTCATTAAACAAAGACCAATATTGTAAATTTTTACTTATTGATCAATGCTATTTTTCAACAAACATGACAAAGATAACAAGTAAAATAAGTAAAAATTTACAATATTGGTCTTTGCTTAATGACTGTAAGTTCGATTAAATAATGTTTAATTATAAAATAATCAGTCGTTTCCAAAGTTATGGCGGGAATTCCGATATGAAAGCACATGCATTCTTAGGATTAATTGAGGAATAACATAAAAAAACCGAAAAAAAACAAAAAGTGTTATATTGAAAATATTTTGAGTTTGTGTTTAAACAAATTTATTTAAATCTTTTTAATTTTTTTAATAAAGTAATAGTATTTCTTAACAAAAATGATTAAATAATTTTTTATCGTATCTCCTATAGTTTGTGAGATATTTCGTTTCAAAAAATTATCAAAAACGTCAAAAAAAACAAAGTGTGCGTTTATTAAAAGAAAGAACGATATACATACATATATAATATATTTATAAAACAATTTTAATCTTTTTTTGTATGCTTTGTAGTCAAAAATACCTTTTTTAGAACTTTAAAACCTGACATGAAATATCCGAGTGAAAACCCCCCCCCCCATGGATGATTTCTGCGCACGGGCCTGCCCTTACAGTTTAGTTCCTGGAATTTTTTATATACGGATGGCTCTAAATCTGGCCCTGGCACATGATTTGCAGTAGTAGATGACAAGGGTATCGATCGATCGGACGTTGCCACCAATATTGCGGAGTTTTCACAGCTGAAGCGACTGCTGTTCTATTTGGTTTGTCTTTTTCACATTCACCAGTATATAAATAGAACGTTGACAATCTTACCTTATTAATAAAATTTGTTTCACTTAGATCGGACAACTAAAAATCGGTGTAATTTGGTTTTATAATTTAAAATTTCGCGCACAAAATTTCACGTGCTAACAGTCTGACTTTTCACACACAAGCGTTAATAGAAACGAAACGAAATGTTAAAAGCACGAGTTTAATTTTTATTTAATAGCTTAAACAGAACTCCGGCGTAAATGCTCCGACGGCTGACGGCAGAATTAGATTTGGTTTTAATTTTACCGTCGCCATTGAGAGAGTAGAGTTGCGCTCTCTTCTCCCATACGATTTTCACAGCAAAAATTTTACGCTGGCGGTATTTACGTCGTACGCCGGAATTCTGTTTAAGCTATAATTCAGTTTAATTTTTATTAAATTCTTTTTGATATACAGTTTTAAGCCGTTGCCAAAACTCAACTGACTTTACAATTCTTTCTTATTCATATCACATATATGTATAGTACTTATCCTAATGCAACTTTTGCAATCGTTGCATTTTCCCACTAGATACGCTGTTGTAACTTAAGTCAATAATGGGAATTTATTTGCTTATCTCTTACTTTAATTTTTATTCTCACCAAGCCATAGGTTTTGGCTTGGTGGCAGTAGCGATGATATTCGACTCCTCAAGTTCAACGCTCTTGGGATTTTTCGTACATGTAACTCGCGCGAATCCACAAAGCAAAGGTCTCTAGATATGTTTCTCAATGCACCGTTATCAGTTTGAATAAAAATAAAAATTAACTATCGAAAAATTTCAAATTTTGCAAAGCCTGCCTTGAGGCATTCAATGCTATTTTTTATTCAACAAACATGACAAAGATAAAAAATGGAACAATTTTAACCTGGTAATTGGTCAATAAGTAAAAATTAATAATATTGGTCTTTGCTGAATGACTTTAAGTTCGATTAAATAATGTTTAGTTTTTTAAATTATTTAATTACTGTAAGTAACAGCAGCAGCAACAGCACCAAGAATATATGGACTACCGACGATTCACAGGGAAAATATGCCGCTCAGACCGATATGCTCATCGATAAACGCACCATCTTATGGACTATGCCAGTTTTTAGTTAAGACATGCGCTTTACAAAAAATGGAAAATTATCCAAAAACATACGATGATGACGAAAAAACTTTTTATGGACGCTCTAACATTTTGTTTAAAAGACAATAAGTATTTTAAGTATGACGATAAGATTTATAAACAGTTAAAAGGTATGCCAATGGGATCACCGGCATCACAAATAGTAGCGGACATATTGATGAAAGAGTTATTAGCATAGCTGGGCACCGTTAATCAAATAGTTAACTTCGTTAATCGCTAATCCGTTACTAACAAAGTTAGCTTTGTTAAACGTTAAAGCGTTACTTTTCGGAAGGTTTAACGCAAGTTAACGTTAATCGTTAATCCGTTAAGATGTGATAAATATTGAATTTTTATTTATTTACAAGAAATATTATTATAAATAACGATATTACTAAAAAATTAATTTTCTATATCGTTGCGTTAGTGATCATATTATAAAAACTGTTGGTTTGGACTCTGTTGGTTAGGGACAAAAAAAAGACGTGTATAATTGGAGTGTGTAATTTAGTCGTCTGGCATAATGTGGATATTCATGAACATTAATATGTGAAAGTTCTCATCTAAAAGCGCGGCACGTTTCGGCGTTGAAATATATTTGCCCATGGAAAAAAGACGTTCAAATGCAGCGCTTGAGGGTATAGCTGTATTATAATTAATAAATAGATCCACGAATATCTGTTCGCCGAGGATACCGCTTCGTTGACCAAGTTGCATAGATTGTGTATAAATTCGTCGTACTTTGCCTCAAGGGAAGGTTAAAAACAATTTTAAGAGCTCTGTTTTGAGCTGTTTGTAGAGATTTTAGTAAACTGTTGGCTTTACTTCCATATACTATAGGCAGGTAAGTCAAGTGAGAATGGATTAGAAATTGATAAAGCAACATTTTCGTTTCAACGTTTAGCTTGTTCTTAAATTTGTACAGAATTCCGATTCCTGACGTTATCTTACTCTTCAATCTTTTAATGTGACAATCCCACATTATGTTGTGACTAAAAATCAATCCCAAATACTTGACATTATCAGTCTCTTGTATTATGTAGCCATCAATCTGTAAACTGAACACTTCTTCATTTCTATAACTGAATGGTTTAAATCTAACTAATTTAGTTTTCTCTTTGTTTAAAGCCAATCTGTTGATTCTCGTGAATTCCGAAAGAATGAAAGCATCGTACTCAATTTGCGTTTTTAGAACTTGGTCATGTTTATATTTATAGAAAAGAGAAATGTCATCTGCCATTGAATTCAATATTATTTAGTTCATTAATATATATATATTTTGAACAATAATGGCCCAAGAACACTGCCTTGAGGAACTCCACACATCACAGGCAACATGGAGCTCTTGGCTTCACCAATTTGTACGAATTGCCTCCTATTCCTCATATAATCTTTAAATAAATTTAAAGTTAATAAGGAAAACCCAAGAGCATTCAATTTAGAAATTAATATATGAGGATCAACTAGATCAAATGCTTTTGAACAGTCATAAAACACACCAGCAACATCTTTGAACCCTTCATCTATTCCACCACAAATATAGTCAACGACATTAACCACAGCCTCTTCAGTTCCAGTACCTTTCCTAAAACCATATTGCCGATCAAACATAACGTTATTCCTTTCCAGGTTTTTTTTTTGTTATTTATTATAGCAATCTAGTTTACAAACTAATGAGCCATTTGTTTTTAACTTAAAATAATAGTTCAATATATCATAATACTAAGTGCTCATCCTATCGTTAACACTAAAGTTCTTATTAAATTGCGTCGCCTAGGTAATGCAATCTAATAGCTTAAATAATTTTAAATTTGAAAATATTTATATTATACTAACTCATAAGGTTTAATTCTCTTAAGTCTTCTGACCAAGTCATCATTGTTAAGGAGTTGGAGAGCCTCGACATTAATGTGCTGATGGAGTCGGTGTTCATGACCCTGTGCAATTTTTTTGATGACGTTATCAACTGTTTCTACGTTTAAATCTTTATGCAACCCCAAAGTTGTGCGCCATAAGTCCATATTGGCTTGAGGACTTGATTGTAAAGTAAAAGCTTATTATAAGTTGACAGGGCAGAGTGTCGATCCAGTAACCAGTACATTTTTCTGTATTTAATGTTTAGCTCTTCAAGTTTTTTCTTCACGTGTGGCTTCCATCTTAATTTGGCATCTAGCGTCAGACCGAGATATTTGGCTGAGTTCTCATATGGAATTACTTTGCCACTAATGTAGATGGGTTTGTATTCTATATGTTTGTTGGTGAAATCGATATGAACCGATTTGGATTCATTGAGCTTGATTCTCCACTTCATAGTCCAGCGTTGTACTTCCGTAATAGCTGTTTGTAGTTTTCCGTCGTTTCATTATTGTTGTCGCCAATAGCCATAATTGCAGTATCATCTGCAAATGTTGCAACATTTCCTGTGAAAGTTGGCAAGTCACTAGTGTACAGTAGATAGAACGTAGGCCCCAACACACTTCCTTGTGGTATACCAGCCTCAATTTTTATTATATTAGAGTAGGCATCTTCTTTTTTTACCCTAAAGTATCTTTCTGATAGATAAGACGTCAATATTTCTGAATATTGAATAGGCAGGAGTATTTTAAGTTTATGATTTAGCCCCTCATGCCATACTTTGTCAAATGCTTGGGCAACATCCAAGAATAGTGCCGAGCAGAGTTTTCTTTTTCTTCTAAGGATCGTTCAATTTTACTGCAAATTCCATGAACTTGGTCGATTGTGGAATGTTGGCTCCTAAAACCAAATTGATGATCTGGAATAAGTTGTTTAACTTCTATGATAGGCTTTAATCTCTTAAGTAGAAGCTTCTCAAATAATTTAGACATAATTGGCAACAATGAAATGGGCCGATATGATGTTGCTACGTGAGGTGGCTTTCCAGGCTTAGCAACCATGAATAACTTCAGCCACTTTCAAAAGTTGAGGTACATATATAAGACGAAATGATGCATTGATAATATTAGTGAGTTTTAACAACGCTTTCCTAGGGAGTTCTTTTAGAATTTGACCAGTAATTAGATCAAATCCAGGAGCTTTTTTCGGATTGATATTAATATTTATTTCTTTTTTTACTTCAGCAAGCGTTGTTAAAGGAATATCGATGCTTCTTGCTCTATAACAACGGGCATAGCTTCATTATTGGTAGTTGTATTCGGCTGAAATATGTTTTTCAAGTGTTCAGCAAACCTTGACGCCTTTTGCTCATTACTTCGAGCCCAGCTACCATCCAACTTTTTAATAGGAGGTATTTGCATAATTGGTCTTTTCATGTTTTTTGTGGTTTTCCAAAGTGAGTATTCAGTAGCAGAATCATTGCTGAGATTTCTTAGAAAATCGCTTATGGTGTTGTTCTTCAACTCTTTAATCTCATTTCTCAGCTGAGAAGTAAGATTGTTGAGCTTAGATTTATCTTGCGGTGCTCTGGTTCAATGCCATATTTTTCTAGCTTTTCTTTTTTCTGATAATAGTTCCAAAATTTCTCTAGGATAATTGTTGCCTCTTAGTTTTCTCTTAATTTCAGGAGTATTGGTCCATGCTGACTTCTGAATATTATTAACGAAAGTTTCAACCTCAATGCTTATAATGTCATCCTGAAGCTGACCCAGTCAGTTTTTTTATTCACTAGAGCAGGGTTACAAGGCTTCTGAATAATTCTTTCACTTAAAGTAAGAATAATTGGTGTATGATCTGAATTGAGCTCTAAGCTATCTTCTATCTGCATATAATTACTTGATATGTTTTTAATTATATAAAAGTCTATCAAATCAGGAATTTTACCAGGATCTGTAGGCCAATATGTTGGTTTACCCGTTGAAACAGCCTCACAATTACAACGGTTTATTGCTTTCAGTAGCTCTTTACCCTTAGTTAATATAATTCTTGATCCCCATTGCGTGTGCTTTGCGTTGAATTTCAATTCATCTCCGATGATAAATCGATTGCCTATTCGTTTGAAGAATCCAATATTTCTTTCAGCTTTGATATTGTGCTTTGGAGGGCTATAAAGCCCAACCACAGTTATGCTATAGTTGTTGGTTTTAACACGTATTGCCGTTGCTTGGATATCATCCGATTCGAATTTAATCTCTTCATTATGTTGTATAGATTCTTTAACTATTACTGCACTTCTTCCTCTAGCTGTATTGTTAGGATGGATTGTGTGGTATACTTTGTATCCTTTGAGTTTGATGAAAGATTGTCTTGTAAAATGTGTTTCTGAAATCAGACAAATACTAATTTTGTTTATATCTAGGATTGCTTGAAGGTATTCTTGGTGTTTGAGCAATCCATTTGCATTCCACGACATAGTTTTTAGAGAATCAGACATATCATTTATTTTTGCGCTTTGAACCAGTTAACTGAGAAACGTTCTCAAGATTCTTAACCCGCTCGTTCATATTTGAAATCGTGGTTTCTAAATTAGTCATTTTTTCGATTTTAATCTGCAGAGACTGATTTACATCACTGTTCTCAAGTTTTTTTGCTTTGTGACTACTTTAACCTGATGCAGCGATTGAGGCATAAATTGTTTTGCTACGAGTATCAGTAACTCTATTAGTTGCTTGTTTTTGCTTTGTTTTGTTGGTTCGTTTTAAGTTATACTAACAGTTTTTACTTGGATGTTTTTATTTTTAATTTTTTGTAGTTCTTTGGCTACCAAACATCCTCTGTAATTAGCTGGATGTCCTTCCCCGCAATTAACACATTTTGGGCTTTGGATATCTTCTTTTTTGCATTCTGTAGTTATATGTTTACCTGCACATTTGACACATCTTGATTCTTTTGAACAAAATTTCTGAGTGTGACCAAATGCCTGGCACTATTTACATTGGGGTATTAGTTTTGAACTCTTGATTGGATTAATCTCAAATTTACATCCGAGAATTTGCTTTATTTTGTAAATTTTTTCAATTTCTTCACTGTTAACAAAAGTTAGCATGAACATATTTAGTGGGTTTTTATTTTTCCATTATAATTTTTTATCTGCAGAGATAAGGTTAAAGCCTTGTTTTAATAGGTTTTCCCTTATGTTTTCAGATTTACAGGTGTGATGTAAATATTTGGCTATGACTAATTGGTCTGGACTGTTTATTTTCATAAGTATGAAAAGAATACTTAGCCTCCTGAAGTGCTTTAATTATTTTTCTATAATTTTCTGCGCCAGTGCAATTAATTTTTGCCGTTGCGTTGCTAATGATCTTAACTTGAAAATTATTTTCTGGAGTTACCTGATTCAATAAATCGTACAGGCTTTCATAGGACTTAAAATCATCAACCATAATTGGAGGTGGAGATGGCTCTTTTTTAGTTTTTTATTCTAATTGGTTCGGAATTTGCTTTTGTGAAAATTGTGAATTTTTTAGAGGAGGTGGAGAGGGTGTAGCATTCAATTTTCGTTTCTTGGTTTTGTTTTTAACCCTTATCCATTCAGTCTTCTTCATCTGTATAATATTCAGATACGTTTCTTAGTGACAGAAATATTGTACCTGCCTTAGGAACAACCTTGTTTGGTGTTGTTGATTGTTTATGCATCATGTTTGTTTTTAAATTATCTATTTGCCATTGTAAATCGGCAAAATGAAGCATTAAACACATTTGTGACAGTTTGCCGTCCTTTAACAACGAATTACCACTGTTCATATAATAGCTGTTCATTTTGGCTACATTCACAGCTTTCTTCGAACAATGCTTAATTTTTCTGTTTGAGTACATACTCATTAGGTGTGATCGAAATTAAATCGCCGAAACTCATTTCGCAAAACCCATGCCCATCAACATTTGCTTTAAACAAATTTACTAAGATCCTTTATGTCTGGTAACCCTATTCCCGATCAGATGTCGGTAATAGTTGTAGGATTCTTCAGAAAGCTAGAATAAAGCTTCTATAGTGGCTGCTGCCTTTGCTGCCTCAAAGCTTCAAGAAGCTCTTTATACCGATAATGCAGTTCGTAGGTTGTTGTATTTAATAAATGCTTGAGCTTAGTTCTCTCTTCTATCAATTTACTCGTTAGGGTTAGATTGCTTTATTTATAAAATGAGGTCAAAGTCCAACCTCCGGTCAATTCTTTGGAGCACCACTTCGCCGACATATGCGCCAAAAAGAGACAAAGATGAGCCACTCACCTCATACACTACAGATGCTGCAAATTTCAACTTCCCAGCTTTCGCTAGTGGATAGCTATCAGAAAGCAAAGTTTCAGCCTGATTTATGCACTTTTTTCAACAAATTAAAGCTTTATTTTAAGATCACTTGATTTTTGCTTGTATCTTCGAACAGAGTTGCTGTTTCACTTTCGTTTCCCTTCCAGGTGCTCTGTTAGTTGCTCAAAAATAACCTTCTTAAAAATGTTATCAATAATGGAAAGAATTGAAATTGAACAAAAGTTTTGAATTTATTTTGCTTCCACATTCTTTGGAATAGGAATAATTCTATGTATCTTCAAAATGTCTGGATATATTGACTCTTCAATCATATGATTGAAAATATTTGCAATTATGTTACAAAGAATAGATTTTCTTATGAGTAACATATTAGACGTAATTTTGTCAAATCCAGGACTCTTATTAGTTTTTAAATTAATCAAAATATTTTCAACTGCAACAAGATTAAAAACATCATTCGTAGGAACTATAGTGCGAAACAAGTTAAAATCATCATCTGTCTCTTGTATTATATTCATCCTCATATTTTGAACAACATTTTTGAAATGATTACTAAACATTTCAGCCTTATGGTTTTTTGTTGATATAGGCACATCATTTTGATCACGTATATCTAAGGAATTTGAAGTTTTTCTTCCCAATTGTTTATTAAGGAAAGCCCAAGTCTTCCTCAGGTCACCATGGCACAGCCTTAAGCTATATGCGTAATAGTTGTTCCTTAATTGTTTGCTGCACACATTGAACATTTTACGAATTCTTTTGAGTCGTTCTGAAACGAATTCATTGTTTCTATTTTTCTTTCTTAATTTTAATAACTTTGCTTTGTAATCAATAAGAGCGAGTAGGTTATCAGTCATCCAAGGATTGATTTTATGTTTGATATTGACTTCCTGTATTCTTAAAGTAAAACATTGCTCTGCAGCTGCCGAAAGTGTATTAATTAGTTTCCAACATTTAGTTGCAGAACTAGTTACATCATTACAATTGTACAGATTTTGGTCCAATATATTTGCAAACTTCTCATAATCAAAACAAATTTTTTTCTCCTGAACAGTTTCATTAAGAACTGCAGTTAATTTTAGCCCACAAATCACAAAGTTGTGATCTGTTAGCTTAGATTCGACGGAATTAATCGTCATATCACATGATAAGTTACGAAAAACGCAATCTAAGCAGGACTTACTCCCAGGTCTAGTTATAAGATTATGACATGGTTTTAAATTAAATTCAGAAAATGTATCTGTCAAATGTTGACTTATATTGTTTGTGCAAAGTAAATCAATATTGAAGTCTCCTACAAACAAAAAAGGAAAGTTATAAGCCGCTGGTAGAGTAAATGCAAGGTCATAATAAAAATTTTGCAAAGAACACTTTTGAGATCTATATAGCGAAGTTATTACTAGGGGCTTGTCATCAATTTTGATGTTCGTAAGTGATATCATTACTAAATCCAAAAAATTTTTACTTCGATTTGCCAATACCTTGTATTTAATTTCTTTGTTAATATACATGGAAGTTCCTCCATACCCATCATTCCTGAAGCAATGAACAGAGTTATAACCAGGTATAGAATACAAACTAGTGCAATTCTCATTAAACTAAGTTTCTTGTACTGCAATCACAGCAGGAAGTGCTGATATTTTGCACAACTCACTCTTAAATTTGTTGAACTTATTAATCGATGAAATACTTCTTACGTTTACCGACAAGATATTGTAATAGTTTGAATTAAATTCATTTAGGTTCAAATTGTATGAGTAAAAATTTGAAAAAAAGTTCATTAAAATTAGGTATAAAAAAAATAACCACAATCAGTTAAAAGCAATAAAAATAATTAAACATTATTTAATCGAACTTACAGTCATTAAGCAAAGACCAATATTGTAAATTTTTACTTATTGATCAATGCTATTTTTCAACAAACATGACAAAGATAACAAATGGAACAATTTTAACCTGGTAATTGGTGACATGTTTCGGCTATTACCAATAGCCTCATCAGACCAGTTTGGTTAATTCTGTACATGGACTCGAACCCCTGAGCGTTCATGCATTGCAATTGCATATTTTGCGACAGCCGCTCTAACACTTGAGCTACTGAGGGACTTGTCATGAGGTGTACAGAGTGCGCATATTCCATCTGTCATCTTTTGTCACTTTCTCGCTTGCTGCCATAGCCGTTAGACCGTCGGCCTAAAGTCATGCTATGATTTATTTTTTGAAATTGTGGTGTTGCCAGCCACATATTTTTTTTGAAATTCGGCGTGCTCTCCATATGGTGTAAGAAAGTTGATTTTAGCGACTGATTATTTTATAATTAAACATTATTTAATCGAACTTACAGTCATTAAGCAAAGACCAATATTGTAAATTTTTACTTATTGATCAATGCTATTTTTCAACAAACATGACAAAGATAACAAATGGAACAATTTTAACCTGGTAATTGGTGACATGTTTCGGCTATTACCAATAGCCTCATCAGACCAGTTTGGTTAATTCTGTACATGGACTGGAGCAATAAAAATAATAATAATTTAAAAGAAAAATATTAAGAAAAAAAATGTAGCTAATATCAATATTGATTAAATGACCTGAATTCTCCATCAACATCAGCTTCATCAATGTCAGCTGCAGGATTTCTGCTTCTTCTTGATGCACCTCCGGCAGATTTACATAGAAGGTTATCCACGTCCTCCATTGTCCTCAGGTGAAACTGTCTAGAATTGGTGTCTTTCTTTGCAAACAAACTTCCGCCTCTCGTGTACACAAAATTGAATCCAACAGCTTTCAATGACTTGGCATGATTTAATATTTCAACTGAATCTTTGCAGAGAAAATCATTTATATATTCGTTTTTCAGCTCACTTATTGGTCTTAGTTTGGATTTTCCACTCATAATTATTTTCTTTGTATTTTTGCTATTAAATTTTACAACTATCGACTATTGGTTGCTTTTCCATTGCGACTTAGAAAGTAAGCATCTTCTATTTCAGATCATATTATGGCATTTGACATTCTACAGTGGAACATGAAAGGCTTCTACAATAACTATAACGATTTACAGCTTATTATTAAAGATTTCTCTCCATCGTTTTTAGCACTGCAAGAAACACACTTACCCTACAACGCTCACGCAACAGTCCCTAAGCAATACAATAGCTACTTTCACAACCTTCATAATATTGCATCCAATAAACAAGGCATAGCAGTTCTTGTAGAAAAAGATATCCTTCACAAATTTATTTCAATCCGATCGCCAATTTCAATCTTGGCAATTGAAATTAACTTCGGTTCGGTTTGAGCTTCAGCCTCAAACACTTTCAAGACATATTTCCAAACTTTTCCACCCCTTTTCTCCTAATAGGTCACCTTAACGTCTGGAATCCCTTTTGGGGATCCAATTCCACTAAACAAAGAGGTAAGATTCTTGAAGATCTAATACTTTCTGATAACCTGATTGTTTTGAACGATGGCGCACCCACTCATTTCTCGTCGCATATTACACACGTAGATCTTTCAATTTGTTCAGCAAATATTGCGCCCAATTTCTCCTGCTGCATACTCAATTCTCTCTACGAAAGCGATCTTTTTCCACTTTTAACCAGAATGTCAACGCCTATCTCAAATAGGGGTATACCAAATCCTAAATTCAAAACCGAAAAAGCTGACTGGGTTCTTTTCCAGAAATTGACAGATGAGTATATTTCGAAGCACCCGCCTTCTAATAATGTTAATAAAGAAACTGCAATCATAAAAAAAGCTATTCGCTATGCTGCCCACAATTCTATTCCTCAGTCCTATTTCAAATTTCAAAAACACATAGTGCCCTACTGGTCTCCATATTTGTCTTTTCTGAGAGAACACTTTTAAAAGAACGCTTTCTGATGTAAATTTAATTTCTTATAAAAGATCGAATGCTCTTTTTATAAAAAAACTTAAAGAGGCAAAAAGACAGAGCCTTGAAAAGCTAAAAGAATATATAAATCCAACTTCTAACCCTAAAGAAATCTGGGGTAAGATTAAGATGCTCTCAGGAAATTATACGCCTTCTACAATAAAAGTGTTAGAAACAAACAATGGTCCTATTTATATGCCTATAGATATTTGCAATTACCTCGCCTCTTCCTCAAGACTCAAATTTTCACCACGATTTTATTTCTCAAAAATCAAAATTAGTAAACGATGGTAATTCAGACCAATGTAGCACCCCATCTGCAAAACGAATAGAAACTCCCATTTCTTCCTTCGAATTCGACTTAACGATTTCTTCACTGACAGGTAAAACTCCAGGTCAAGATAGAATCTCTTACCCAATGCTGAAAAACATGTCAAGAGCATTAAAAAGTATGCTTGTGTCCTTATACAACAGTATTCTAGAGCAAGGAAGTTATCCCAATTCCAAAACCTAACCATCCAGCAACATCTTTATCCGGATACAGGCCAATCTCTCTGTTACCTTGCTTAGGCAAGGTACTACAGAAACTATAGGTAAACGAATCATGTGGTTTGCAATATCAAACAACTTTATCAGTCCACATCGAAACTGTAGGTAAACGAATCATGTGGTTTACAATATCAAACAACTTTATCAGTCCACATCAAGTTGCTTTTAGGGAAGACCACAGCACAATGGACGTTCTCTTATATTTTGAAGACTATGCCTCCACAGCTCTTGCCACAAAAAACCATACTTCCGTTCACAGTTTGGACTTTGAAAAGGCCTTCGACAGAATTGGCATTCATGTCATTCTACGTCAGTTGTCCAAATGGAAAGTGGGTAAAAAAATATATAATTTCGTCAAGGCCTTTTTAAGTAAACGTACGTTTTGTGTAAAAGTAAATAACAAATTTTCTGACATTCGCAATCTGTTTAATGGCATACCGCAAGGCTCTCCGCTCTCTCTCATTTTATTTATAATTGCTTTTGAAGAAATTAATAATATTTTACTTAATCATAAATGCATTTCGTACTTTATGTACGCTGACAATGTATTGTTGTTCACAAAATGCCATGTCATGTTCATGACAAGTACATTGAAGTTCTTTCAGATATTTCAAACTGGTCAAAAGATTCAGGTGCTAATATATCTTACAACAAATGCAAAACTCTTTACATCTGTAATAAAAAAACTTGTACACCTCCGAATTTGTCTTTCAATAATACAATCATTACAAATTGTTTAAAACTAAATATTTTAGGAGTAATATCTGACAAAAAATTATCTTTTAAAGAGCATTGCAAATATCTGAGAAATAACTTAGCTTTAAGACTCAATGTAATTAAATATCTTTCCTCTAAGCATTGTCTTATTCACATTTCAACACTTGTTAATATCACAAAAGCTCTAATACTCTCAAAGATAGATTATGGATTAGCGATATACGTACATTGTGCCAAGTCTAACATACAGCTTTTACATGCACCATACCACAACGCTGCCAGACGTAGTATTTGTGCTATCCCAACATCTCCCGTAAAATGTATCCTCGCCGAAGCCGGTCTTCCATCTATCCTAGAAAGAGTGACGTTCAATACTTTTAGGCTGATACCAAAGCTGACTTGTAGCAACACTCTAAAATCAATTGTAAAAAAACAAAAAAAATCTTAAGGAGGAAATCTACCATCATCAGTGGTTTTTCGGAATCTCTTTAATGAAGTATATATACCCTTACACAGGCCCATGCGCAAGGGGGGAGGGGTTTGGGGGTTCTAACCCCCCCCCCATTGGAATTTTTTTTACATAGACTTTTATTGGCAATATGTTCTTACTTAAATGAAAAACCAAAAAGACTTGCGCCTCTTACGAAAAATTAAAATTTTTATGAGAATAAAAAAAGACTCACATATAGTACATAAGTATGTATAGAAAAAGGTAAAATTTACTTATGTACATATGTATAAACTTTTCAAATGATGCCCAGTTTGTTGAGATCAGTTAAAAGGTTTGCAGCTTATACTCGTAGTAATTTTTAGAAAATTTATCCGCAATTTCCGATATTTCACAAACCAGATCCAAGCAAAAGTAGTTAAATATTCTGTTTTTTTCATTAAAAAAAAATTTATTTTGGGAGAAGAATAAAATATTCAAAGTGTTGGTAAGGTTATCTTGCTTCAAAATTTTTCCCAACTAATACTTCCTGAAATCTTTTTTGCAATTTATTTTTTGATTCACAAAAATGTTTCTCAAAAATTTGATATGTACTTTCATATTGAAATTCCCGCCATAATTTTGGAAAATGTGAGTTCTAATTGTATGAATTTTATGATATTTTCCAAAGTTATGTCGGGAATTTCGGTATGAAAGTACATGCGTTCTTAGGTTTGAATGAGAAATAACATATAAAAAAATCATAAAAAAAAGAAGATGTTATATTAAAGTTGTTTCAAGAAAAAATTTTTTTAAATAAAAATTAAACTAAATTAATGTTTCAACAAATTTATTTAAATCTTTTTAATTTTATATAAAGTTATAGTATTTCTTAACAAAAAAGATTCTATAATTTTTATCCTATCTCCTATAGTTTTTGAGATATTCGTTTCAAAAAATGCTCAAAAAGGTAATAAAAAACAAAGATTGCAGTTATTAAAAGTATGACCGATATGTACAATATACATACATACATATGTACTATACACACATAATCATATACATATCGGTCATTCTTTTAATAAACGCACACTTTGTTGTTATTGACGCTTTTGAGCATTTTTTGAAACGAAATATCTCAAAAACTATAGAAGATAGGATAAAAAATCATTTAATAATTTTTGCTAAGAAATACTCTAATTCTAATAAAAAAAATTAAAAAGATTTAAATAAATTTGTTTAAACACAAATTTTTTTAATTAAAAAAATTTTTCTGAAAATATTTTCAATATAACACCTTTTGATTTTTTTCATTTTCTTACATGTTATTCCTCAATCAATCCTAAGAATGGATGTGTTTTCATATCGAAATTCCCGCCATAACTCTGGAAACTACGAATTTTTTACTGATGACGCGCACCATGTTTTTTCAACATAAAACTCGACATAAACTGTTTTTTTGTTTTATTTTTTTGTAATGTTATTTTCAATTAATCCTAAAAATGCATCTGCATTCAAATCGAAATTCCCGAAATAACTTTGGAAAATATTTTGAGCGCGTTTCAACAAATTTATTTAAATCTTTTTAATTTTTTTTATAAAGTTATAGTATTTCTTAACAAAAATGATTAAATAATTTTTTATCGTATCTCCTATAGTTTGTGAGATATTTCGTTTCAAAAAATTATCAAAAACGTAAAAAAAAACAAAGTGTGCGTTTATTAAAAGAAAGACCGATATACATACATACATAATATATTTATAAAACAATTTTTGTCTTTTTTTGTATGCTTTGTAGTCAAAAATACCTTTTTTAGAACTTTAAAACCTGACATGAAATATCCGAGTGAAAACCCCCCCCCATGGATGATTTCTGCGCACGGGCCTGCCCTTACAGTTTAGTTCCTGGAATTTTTTATACACGGATGGCTCTAAATCTGGCCCTGGCACATGATTTGCAGTAGTAGATGACAAGGGTATCGATCGATCGGACGTTGCCACCAATATTGCGGAGTTTTCACAGCTGAAGCGACTGCTGTTCAATTTAGTTTGTCTTTTTCACATTCACCAGTATATAAATAGAAAGTTGACAACCTTACCTTATTAATATAATTTGTTTCACTTAGATCGGACAACTAAAAATCGGTGTAATTTGGTTTTAACAATTTAAAATTTCGCGCATAAAATTTCACGTGTTAACAGTCTGACTTTTCACACACAAGCGTTAATAGAAACGAAACTAAATGTTGAAAGCACGAGTTTAATTTTTATTTAATAGCTTAAACAGAATTCCGGCGTAAATGCTCCGACGGCTGACGGCAGAATTAGATTTGGTTTTAATTTTACCGTCGCCGTTGAGAGAGTAGAGAGTTGCGCTCTCTTCTCCCATACGATTTTCACAGCAAAAATTTTATGCTGGCGGTATTTACGTCGTACGCCGGAATTCTGTTTAAGCTATAATTCAGTTTAATTTTTATTAAATTCTTTTTGATATACAGTTATAAGCCGTTGCCAAAACTCAACTGACTTTACAATTTTTTCTTATTCATATCACATATATGGGGAGAAATACGTCAAATGTCCTAGCGCGGTGCGCGAGCGCTAAATTCTGTTGTTTTCAACTCGTGCTGGTGGTACATAAATGTACCTTAAAAAATTTTCCGACGCATCATTTCGATGTATTTTTTCCTCAGTGGTTTTGTCAGATTTCCCGAAGTTTTCCATTTTCTTGGTGAAAAATCACAAAACGTGTTATATCTCAAAAACGGTATTTTTAATATTTTTTTAATGCTTTTAATTGAAAGCTGAGGTTTTTTTACACTAAAAAAGTTATTTTCCAAAGAGTGTTTTTGCAGTTTGCTATGAGAAATACAGCGCGAAAGATTATTTGCGCATGTATTTTGTTCTAGTGACTTGAGTAACGGCAAGAGTTAAACGAGTCGATGCGTTGAAGAAAAAATTACAGGAACAAAATCAGTTTGAATAAAAATAAAAATTAACTATCGAAAAATTTCAAATTTTGCAAAGCCTGCCTTGAGGCATTCTTGCGGGTTAGAGGGTTAAGAAAGTTGATATTAGCGACTGATTATTTTATCATCTTCATCTCAGGATGTAACTAAAATATATAAAAATACACATTTTTTAAATATAAACATAACTTTTCACAAACAATGGCCCCTATTATGAGTGTCAATAAAAACGACTTGACTCGACACTTGTCGATTTCAGTCAACTCCCGTATTATGAGTGTCAATATTTGTGAACAGTCGACACCAGTCAATTGCAATCTATTGTGAATGACCGACTCTTATTATAAGTGACAATTTTTTCGACTGGAGTTAATAAAATTGATTATTATTTGTCTATCAATCGAAAGAACTCGACTAGGGAAACAAGTCAACTTTAGCGACAATTTTTGAATTTCTTTTTAGGAGATTAGAGTTGTATGGGTAAAAATAAAATGAAAACGAAAAGTGTAAGTCAGATCCAGTGTCGGAACCATCAGAAGTTGCGGATATTAGATTTATAAAAAGTAATATAAGTTAGGAATCCCTCAAGCGATTTTCACAAAGTTGGTGCCATATGAAAGGTAATTTAACAGGCTATATGGAATAGTTTAAAATATGGACTTTTTTTTATATACATATTTTTTTAATAAATGTCCTCTTTTATGAAATATTCAGTGCCATCATCGGATTGATGAGGATATATTTCCCTATTTTAAATTGGTTCAAAAATATTGTTCTTCAAGAATGTTTAGGAAGTGAAGCCGTAACGTGCCTCTACATCCCTTCCCCTTATTGGTATGGGTTTAAATAGCACCTCAAGCGAAATATTATAATTAAAAATCGCGCGCATAATTTCTACCGATGACATCTCTAAAACTAGATTCGACTGACAGTTTTTAATTGGATTAAATGAACTTAAGTTAAGCTTCTTAAATGTTGGATAATTTTTCATTTTGTTTTAAGACAACTGAACAGGGTTGCCCAGTTGAAAATTAAGAATTGACGGCCTTTCAAAAATACAAAGGGAAAGGTTCACGACCTTTTGGTCAGCAATATTAAAATAAATTGTACAATGTAGTGCATTAATTTTGAGGGCAAGATGTATGTCCGTTTTTTGCTTGTATAAAATAATTTTACGTCCAATTAACTGCTTTTACCTCCAATTAACGGTTTAACGGCCACCCACGGCTTTGGCATACACTTAACGGCCTGGCCGCCTCAGCCCACTTGAATAATAATTATGCTTATATCACATCACATCGTGGCGATTTCGATGCCAGTGTATAATATAAATGTAGATTACATCAAAGTTTGGCAAAGTCTCCTACCAATGTACGCTAGAGTTTTTCATGCAGAGCTTGCAGCTCTAATAACCTCATAAAAATAATGTAGGTACCTGAACATAAAGGAATTTCTAGAAATGACAATGCTGATGCGGCGGAGGAGGCTCTAATTTTGCCCCTTGTTTTTGAAAACCCATGCCTGAACTCTGCAATTTCAAGCTGTTTTTCTGAAATTTAAGAAGGTAAAATGGTACTGGTCTAGGAGTCTTCAACCAATTTTTTGAAAATGCATAACATGAACTTGAAGAAACCAAATTACAGTGTACAACAGTAAGCGTATCGTTAGCTAAAGTTAGACTCGGTAAAACCGAACCTTATGTAATGCAGTCTTTGCACTTTAACATGCGTTGTTGAACTGCTCTTTGTTGAAATGTAACTAACAACGCAATACTTTACTGGATTGCAGCAAAATAGATTTTGTTAGAGAGGCATTGATGAAGCACCACTTATTTTACGAAGAGCAGTCAACTACCGGTGCAACACGGCCATGTCTCCCTGCAACATTTAATTTTTCATACATTTATTTGTACAATTTTACAAAAACGAAATTGTCAAATAAAAAATTATTTAATTTAAATAACAACATCAGTTGTCAAACTTTGAAAAATTCACAATAACACACAGTCAAGTCAATATGATTATATGATACGGTGAGTCAATTTTCATTGACACGCTTCAATTCAAGTCAAGTCGTTTTTATTGACACTCATAATAGGGACCAATAAAAAACTTAAAGTAATTAAATAATTTAAAAAACTAAACAGTATTCAGCAAAGACCAATATTATAAATTTTTACTTATTGACCAATTACCATACATAACTTTTCACAAACAATAAAAAACTTACAGTAATTAAATAATTTAAAAGACTAAACATTATTTAATCGAACTTAAAGTCATTCAGCAAAGACCAATATTGTAAATTCTTACTTATTGATCAATGCAATTTTTGATTCATGACAAAGATAACAAATGGAAAATTTTTAACCTGGTAATTGGTCAATAAGTAAAAATTTATAATGTTGGTCTTTGCTGAATGACTGTAAGTTCGATTAAATAATGTTTAGTTTTTTAAATTATTTAATTACTGTAAGTTTTTTATTGTTTGTGAAAAGTTATGTATGGTAATTGGTCAATAAGTAAAAATTATTAATATTGGCCTTTGCTGAATGACTGTAAGTTCGATTAAATAATGTTTAGTTTTTTAAATTATTTAATTACTGTAAGTTTTTTATTGTTTGTGAAAAGTTATGTTTAAATTTAAAAAATGTGTATTTTTATATATTTTAGTTACATCCTGAAGATGACTTCCAAAGGAAGTCGAAATATCGATGAAAATAAATAAAATAAATTAAAATTTAGTAAACAATTTTTTAATTTAAAAAACCGAGCTGTTGCTCAAAAAACAACTAAAAATTAATAACAAAAAGGTCATCAAATATCAAAAATTATTATACGGAGAGCACGCCGTAAAAAGAAAAACAACATCATGAATATATATAAAAACTTGAAACAAAAATACAACAAATATATAAACACAACAATTGACAAACACAAGAAAGACAGCAGAAATAAAGCGAAAATTACAAGTGCAATAAGATTTCTTGTAAAATGCAGAAGATTTGGAACTGTACCACAATTCATGGACAACATAATTAAAAATGCCAAAAACTTATTTAAAATACACTCCAGGATCCCGCCAAAAACTGAAAAGACAATAACAAAAATAATACGTACTTTCCAAACAAAAATTCTAAACTCACTCATCACACACAAACATAAAATAGTGAAGCACAATAAAGAAGAAGTAATAAAAACCAAAACGAACATAATGAGAAACATGAGTGAAGAAGACGCAAATCTACTCTTTTTGTGTGAAGAAAAATTGTATGCACTAACATTAATACAGATCCAACAGACACACTTAAATAAATTTAATAAAATAATCGGAAGACAGAAACAAATACTTAACATTGACAATAACAATAAATTGTTCATCAATAAAACTGACAGAGAAAGAACAATGGCTACTTTCGCATGGACCAAAGTTCGCTTGACCCACAATAAAACAACATTTTCCAATATTTAGCTGCATTTCAGAAGGAGAGGATCTCATCCAAACTAACGACAAGAGAGACGATCAAGAGGCAGCGAGAGTTAAGTTAACGCCACTTATGGAGAGACACATCACAAATATGAAATTAAACACCAGAGGTAAATTAATAATGGTGAAAACAGTAGGCAAAACACGACAATTTTTAAACAAAAATAAAGAAGATTTAATACTGGAATCTGACAAAGGCAACAGCATAGTGGCAATGTGCAAAGTGGACTACGAAAAGAAGATGCGGATATTATTAAGGGATATTTCAACATACAACGAGATAAAAAGGGACCCAACAACAACATTACAAGTGAAGAATAACAAAATTGCAGAGACGCTTCTTAAAAATAACATTATAGGGAAACAAGAAAGCTTTAAACTAACGATAACAGCAGCAACAGTACCAAGAATATATAGACTACAGAAGATTCACAGGGAGAATATGCCACTCAGACCGATATGCTCATCGATAAACGCACCATCTTATGGACTATGCCAGTTTTTAGTTAAGACATGCGCTTTACAAAAAATGGCCAATTATCCAAAAATATACGATGATGACGAAAAAACTTTTTATGGACGCTCTAATATTTTGTTTAAAAGACAATAGGTATTTTAAGTATGACGATAAGTTAAAAGGTATGCCAATGGGATCACCGGCATCACAAATAGTAGCGGACATATTGATGGAAGAGTTATTAGCATAGCTGGGCACCGTTAATCAAATAGTTAACTTCGTTAATCGCTAATCCGTTACTAACAAAGTTAACTTTGTTAAACGTTAAAGCGTTACATTTCGGAAGGTTTAACGCAAGTTAACGTTAATCGTTAATCCGTTAAGATGTGATAAATATTGAATTTTTTATTTATTTACAAGAAATATTATTATAAATAACGATATTACTAAAAAATTTATTTTCTATATCGTTGCGTTAGTGATCATATTATAAAAACTGTTGGTTTGGACTCTGTTGGTTAGGAACAAAAAAAAGACGTGTATAATTGGAGTGTGTAATTTGGTCATCTGGCATAATGTGGATATTCATGAACATTAATATGTTAAAATTCTCATCTAAAAGCGCGGCACGTTTCGGCGTTGAAATATATTTGCCCATGTAAAAAAGACGTTCAAAAGCAGCGCTTGAGGGTACAGCTGTATTATAATTAATAAATAGATCTATGAATATCTGTTCGCCGAGGATACCGCATCGTTGACCAAGTCTTTTGATTTTATGTCTAGCCACATTTTGACGAGATTTTAAGCTTTACTCTTTAAAGATTTGTAGCTCTTAGGTTTTCCTTAAGACTCAGTGACAGAATTGAAAAAAGGGATGAGAAATCATCGTCGTTGTTACTTGCATTGCTGCCTACGCCAATTAAACTATCTGTCCTGCCAACTTTTGGTAGCTTCTTGTCGTAACGTTTCCAGCCATATCGACCGAAACTTCGGGTGAAAAGCCGCGACAAGTTGGCACTGTCCGTCGTCCAGAAGTGGTCCAAACCTTTTCGCTATGCCGTTTAATAAGGCATTGGGTAAAGCTGTGCAATTTACTATGCCTTTGGACTTTATATTTTTTAATTTAAAAACAGTTTTTTTGTAAATGCTACACGATTGAAAAAATAAGTTTAAATTTTTATATGAATATCAGTTTAAGGGTCGTTTTATATGAATTTAGGTATAAATTTAATAACTTTTCAACATATAAAAACCAGCTATGCGGACAGTTATTTATGTTTAATTTTGTCTAATAAAGCATCAACATTCTGTGGCCGCGCTAGCATATGAATGGGGCCGCATTCAAATTATTCTAGAAATGAAGCAGGTTCAAATCTCAGTCCATTCAAGTTGTGTTATTCAAATCATTTTATAAATAGAAATTGTAAATAAAATTAAATTAAAAAGAAGTATCTGTTCCAGGACTTGAAACCGTGTGTGCTGCGTCCAAGTCAAACGTTCTAACAACCGACATAAATGTAGGTACATTTTTTCAATATCGTTAAAATTACATATAAGCTTTTCAGTATAAAAAAAAAATTTTATATAAAATTTTATAAATTTGAACTTATAAAATTCTATTTGAACTTATAAAATTCTATACGATTTTCTTATTCAACCGTGTATAAATATAAAACAATTTGTCTTAGATCAACCTAAATAAAGATGAAAGACAAAGATATTTAGGAGCAGAAGAAGAAAAAAAGTGTTATAGTGAAACATGAAGTAATTAAGCAAACTATGGGACTCAAAAGAGCATGAACAATATTTTTATAGAAACGAGTAATGACGCAATGCCTGCATGAAACGCCTGCATGAAACGTCTCTCCCTTTCTTTTCACAAGAAAATTCATTCACATCTTCAACCACTTCTGTTAATTTCATACAAAAGTCTTGTGCTCTGCCTTTAATTACATCTCATATTTTTGATTCATAAGTATAGAGATGCCATTCAAATCAATTTCTCAATCGTCAATGCCATGAAAACATCTTCCTATCAACTCTTTTGCAACTATGTACTTTAGTGAGAATCGTTGACAGAAATACAACAGGAATGATTAGTTTGTTCATCATTTTACTTAATATTATTATGAGAATGTTTCTACTTTCTTAACTGGGTTAATGATTAACGGACTTGGGGAAATTTAACGGAAGTTAACGAGTCCGTTAACGTTTTTTAAAGTTAACTTAAAAGTTAATCCGTTAGTAGAAATGTTAACTTCGTTAATTAACGATTAACGAGTTAATGCCCAGCTATGGTTATGAGACACATGTATAAATATTCTGGACACAAAGTCGAGACTTATAACAAAATATGTGGACGACTTATTTGCAATCGTAAAGAAAGAAGAAATTGAAAAGACACTAATAATTAAACACTTTCCACAGAAGGATAAAATTTACATCGGAACTAGAACAAAACCAAAAATTTCCATACTTAGACGCGATTATCATTAGAAAAGACGACAAAATTAAAATTGAATGGTACCAAAAACCTATGTCGACTGGAAGACTCATAAACTTCAACTCCAAGCATCCAAAAAAGACTCTTAAATACTGCCAAAAATTTATAAGACGAGTCTTTAATATCAGCGACAATAGTTTCCATAGAAAGAACGAGAAAATAATTATGAACATTCTTAAGGACAACGGATTCCCAAAACTGACAGTCGAAAATTTAATAATACCAAAATAAACCAAAGACAGTGGACGATACCATAAAAATTTACAAATCCATGACTAACCTACCGGTTTTTCCGAATAATTCAAAAAGTAGACATTTACAACAAAGAAAAATACAGAATAGCTTACAAAACGAACAATACATTAAAACAATTGTCATCGTTATATCGAAATATGGATGATAATAAATTAAAATAGAAAGTTGATTTTAAAGACTGATTATTTTATAATTAAACATTATTTAATCGAACTTACAGTCATTAAGCAAAGACCAATATTATAAATTTTTACTTATTGATCAATGCTATTTTTCAACAAACATGACAAAGATTGTTATCTTTTTTAACCTGGTAATTGGTGACATGTTTCGGCTATTACCAATAGCCTCATCAGACCAGTTTGGTTAATTCTGTACATGGACTCGAACCCCTGACCGTTTATGCATTGCAATTGCATATTTTGTATTCTGTACACCTCATGAGCAGTGCCTCAGTAGCTCAAGTGTTTGAGCGGCAGTCGCAAAATATGCAATTGCAATGCATGAACGGTCAGGAGTTCGAGTCCATGTACAGAATTAACCAAACTGGTCTGATGAGGCTATTGGTAATAGCCGAAACATGTCACCAATTACCAGGTTAAAATTGTTCCATTTGTTATCTTTGTCATGTTTGTTGAAAAATGGCATTGATCAATAAGTAAAAATTTACAATATTGGTCTTTGCTTAGTGACTGTAAGTTCGATTAAATAATGTTTAATAATAAATTAAAATTTAATAAACAATTTTTTAATTTAAAAAATCGACCTGTAGCTTAAAAACAAATAAATAAAATATGTATTACATTTCTAAAAAACTTTCGCTTAACAAAGGAAGCATTCATATATGCTTTGCGTTTGCTTCAGTTACCATCTGGCACAAGGTATGTGCCACCCATTCTTCAATTGGCTGCAACCTTAAATCTTCTTGGCGGTGGTGCTTATCAAGGGTAAGTTGCAGCTGACTGGGCTAAGATAACTGCTAAAGCTATTAAAAAAATGCAGTCAATACTATGTCCACTTATGATAAAGTTTGAAGCGATAGAATCAACAAAAGAATATTTTTTTGAAAATTACAAAATTCCTGGAGGTATTCTTTTATTAAAATTTGGAGTTACTAATCCTAGGATTATATTACTTCTTTTATTTTTCAGTTATAGGGTGCATTGATGGTAGCCATATTATGATTCTTAGACCAACGGAAAATGAGAACATGTTCTTTAATCGAAAAGGTCGACATAGTATAAATGCCATGTTTGTAAGTTTATTATAAACTATCATTAGCAAAATGATTTATAAAGTATAAAGTATTCTAGATATGCAATGAGAGCACTAAAGTTTTGGCTATAAATGCGAGGTATGGTGGGGGTGCTCATGATAGCTTTATTTGGCGCCAAAGTCATGAAAGAAATATATTGGAAACCGATTTCGTATCATGCCAGAGTTCATCACGGCTGCTTGGTAACATAATGTATGCTTTCTATCAACTGTATCTTATTTACATTTTTTTTACATGTGATAGCGGTTATCTACTGGAGCCTTTCCTATTAACACCCTACAGAAATGCCACTGAAAACTCTCGTGAATCACATTTCAACCTAGTGCATTGACAGGCCAGTTATGTATAACTTAATCATAAGAAATTTTATTTGTTCAGCTCGATGGCGTATAATTCTTGAGGAAAGGAAGTGCAGATACAGTCCAAAAAGAGTTGTGGAAATAATAAATGTCTGTCCTGCATTGCACAACATATGCTGCATACAAAATGTTCCGCATCCCGAACGGGAAGTCAACATTTCCCCAAACAATGAACGTCAGGCAATACAATCTGAAGAATTCGTGAGGGTATTAGAGATGATTTATATAATTCTTGAGCTTAAGCTTTATATAAAATTATATAAAAAATAAAAAGAAAGATCACATAACACATTAAAAAGCAAAAGCTTTTATTATTATTATTTTAAAATTACATAATTTCATTATTAAAAACTAAATGGCTTTTCTAAAGGTTTTTTTTTCTCCTCGTGGGAACATTTAAGCAAATCAAATCGAGTTAATCATTCTATATTGTGTAAAAAATTGAAGATTTACTTTGGTTTCTGTGATAATTCTCTCCGTCTATTGAGAAGTTACTTGGGAAATACTAGGTCAAAAAGGTGAAGGTAGGTGAATGTTTCTCTGATTATAAGTCATGCCTTACGGGTATTCCACAGGATTCTGTATTAGGCCCTCTCTTATTTAGTATGTTCATTAATGATATATTTCTGGCCGGCAGTATGGTTAAAATGCATACCTATGCTGATGACATACAAATGTATTTATCTAGACGCACTGGCCTTATGGATGATCTTACTTGTAGGTTCAATGAAGACCTGTCTTTGGTTAATGAGTGAGCTGTTAATAATGATCTTCTCTTGAATCCAAGCAAATGCTTTGTATTAGCGATCTATCGAGCAAGACTAGACTTTGATTCCATTCTCAAACTTTTAATTGGTAGCTCTCAGCTCAAATTGGTTGATAAAGCTACTTGCCTTTAATTTAAACTCTAGCTTATCATGTTGTGACCACATCAACCAGGTAGTTAGTAAAATATATATATATTTCATATAAAATATATATAATTCAACTACAGTATATACTCATTGAATTAGGGACGATGGAAATATTTTGGAAATGTTCTATTTAGTATCGAATAAAATTAAAACCTCTGAATTTTTAATTATTTTTTTATTAAAACATGTATTGGGGGTGTTAACCGTTATTATAAAACCTAAATTTGGTATCTACATAACGTCTATGTGAATGTGGCAGCTGCCAAAGTAGTATATATCAAAATAATGTTGTAATTGTAATTTAACATAATTGAATATTTGTGCACTTTTCTCTTTTGAATTTTGTTTTTGTATGTGTTATGATTCTTAACATGTTTAGAAAACAAGGTGAAGAAAAGTCACTTGATAACTTCTTCAAAATTACACCACTATGCCACCAAAACAGCCATTTTATAAGCGAGAACCGTTATTTTTGAAAAACCGACACTCTGGGTAAAATAAAAGACATTTATGATGTTCAAAGGTCACGGGTGGCTGTCGAAAAAAGTCAAGCTACACCGTAATATCTAAAATTATTGAAATATCGAAGTCCTCTGTGATAAACATCGCTAAAAGTGTGAATATGTCCACTGTTTTTTAAATGTTCCCATAAAAAATCGTCAAAATTGTCCAAGAAAACAAAAAAAAACTTCAAAAAATGACGAAAGAATTGTGCAGAAAACCATAATGGAACGAAGTGCATCAACGCAATCAGTACTGAACGACCTCAACGAAGCTGGAGTCGACATTTCGCTCAATAAATTGTGACGCCGATTTAAAGAAAATGGCTTGATATGCCGACGTCCTGCAAAAAAGCTAAAACTTACAAATGCTATGTGCAAACGGAGGCTGTATTGGGCTCAAATTCCGCGTAACACTCCCAACGACTACTGGAATATAGTGACTTACTTTAATTCAGTTATATTCAGTGACGTCTATGTAAAATTCTTAGAAATTTTCTTTTGAATAATTTCTTATGCTTTTATTTTTTTAAAGGTAATTTTTAGTGATGAGTGTCTGCTGGAAGCAGTATCCCAAAGGGTCAGATTTGCTGGCAGAAGGCCTCAAGAGAGATACTTAGCCAGCTGTCTAGTTCCAACTACTAAAAACCCACCGTCTGTTATTATTTGGAACCTCCGAAAGATCAGGGCCGATATAGTTTTTTGATAAAACAATAAGCTCCGAACAGTACATTAACAGGGTTGTCGCAGTCACTTCAATCGCAGTGTTTCACTGCGATTCAAAGCACGACACTGCGACACTGCATCTTTTATGAAAACACTGAACTTTTAGAAAAAAAAAATGTCGCAAAAGTAATCTAGCAAAAAATTTTCAAATTATAAATTCTTGCAATCACTCCTGGATTATTAACGGTTTGGAGTTGACAACGCAGAGTTTTTAATTAATTTTACTATAACATTATTGACAGTTCATCAGCTTTTGACATTTTGATTTAACTTTTCTTTTTACTGCTTTTCATGCAAAGCAATGAACGGGCCCGTTCAACGTTCAAAGCTAAAAAGAATAAATTTAATAGATCCTGTTTTGAAAGCGGTTCAATTGTTAAGTCCGATTTCTCTTGGCGAAAATTTTTTGCTACTGATTCTGATTTTTCCTAACCTGGTAAATAATGATGACATACTATAGGTGATGTCGAAGCCATGTGGTTTAATGCAGAAGCCAGAAAAAGCAAAAGAAAAAAATTTGGAAGAACTTTGGCAAATGGAATTTTTTTGATTTAAAAACGCTTTAGGCGAAACTTGGTATCCTGGCTTAAAACAATTTTTTGGCGCATTATTATGCCTACCTCACAGTATCGTATCAACCGAACGCATTTTTTCACTTAAAAAAACGGTTTCTAATGAAGGCTTTAAAAATTGTGTGTCTTCAAAATAATTACTAGCAAAATACTACCAATAGTCGTGTGTCGTATTTTTATTTTTTTTCTTAGTTTATTTTAAACTATATAAACAAAGTACATACAAATATATATATCGGTCATTTTTTCATTAAACGCACACTTTGTATTTTTTGACGTTTTGAACATTTTTTGAAACCAAATATCTCACAAACTATAGGAGATAGGATGAAAAACTATTTAATTATTTTTGTTTAGAAATACTATAACTTTATAAAAAAAATTGAAAAAATTTAAATAAATTTATTTAAACATTAATTTTTTTAATTAAAAAAATTTTTCTCAAAATATTTTCAATATAACACTTTTTGTTTTTTTTTATTTTTTTATGTTATTCCTCAATTGATCCTAGGAATGCATGTGCTTTCATGTCGAAATTCCCGCCATAACTTTGGAAACTACAAATTTTTTACTGATGAGGCGCATGGTGCGTTTTTCAACATAAAATTCGACATAAAATTTTTTTTTGTTTATTTTTTTTTTTTGTAATGTTATTTGCAATCAATCCTTAGAATGTATCTGCATTCAAAATGAAATTCCCGACATAACTTTGGGAAATATGATACAGTTCATACAATTAGACTGAAACGCGCCTTCATAAAAAGCTCATATTTTCCAAAGCTATGGCAAGAATTTTGAATTGAATGCAGATTCATTCTTAAGATTGATTGAAAATAACATTACCAAAAAAAAAACAAAAAAAAAAAATTTTTGTCGAATTTTATGTTGAAAAAACATAGTGCGCGTCATCAGTAAAAAATTCGTAGTTTCCAAAGTTATGGCGGGAATTCCGATATGAAAACACATGTATTCTTAGGATTGATTGAGGAATAACATAAAAAAACAAAAAAAAAAAAACAAAACGTGTTATATTGAAAATATTTTGACAAAAATATTTTTAATTAAAAAAATTAATGTTTTAACAAATTTATTTTAATTTTTTTAATTTTTTTTATAAAGTTATAGTATTTCTTAACAAAAATGATCAAATCGTTTTTCATCCTATCTCTTATAGTTTTTGAGATATTTCGTTTCAAAAAATGTTCAAAAACGTCAAAAAAAACAAAGTGTGCGTTTATTAAAAGAATGACCGATATGTACTTTTATAATTATTATTTTTACAAAATGCCACAATTTGATTTATTTAATTTTTACTTTATTTAATTTTAACGAATAATTAAATTTTATTCATAATTTATCGAAAAAATCTGTTGTTATTATGTTACTGAAAAAAATAGTCGAATACAATGAAATTCTTGATGTGATGAAATGCTACAAAGTCATCTCTGGCAAAATGCTTCAAACGGGGAACTTGCTTCAATGCCTCATCATATGAAGTTATGGGGTCAGCAATTTTCTTCAGACTCGCTTATCTCTGGAGTGGCGCTTTGGTTTTCAAATTGTACTTCAATATTGTTGACTGCAGTTAATAAACTTTGATCGATTTTCGAAAATTCGTCAAAACCAGCAAACCAGTATGAACGAAAAAGACCAACACTACTCAACACTTCTGACATTAGCATTATTGGGGAAACCACCAAATTCGTTACTTTCAAAACAAAAACGAATTAGAATTTGTAAAAAAAGGGAAGTTGTACAAACTTAATAGAATTCTTATTTGATTCTGTCCGTTTAAAAGAGATATTTTGACTTAGAATATAGTGTCCGCGTCCGGTCATTGGAACGTCCGGCTATCGGAATTAATTTTGTGTGGAAAAGTTAATGAAAAGTGAGTGTCGCCGAAATGTGTCCGGTTATAGGAGCTGTACGGTTATGGGGGCTGTCCGTAATAGGGAATTTCACTGTACATGTACATATGTATCTTTTTCTTATAAAATTGCGAAATTCACTGCACTTTTGTTTTTAAAACACTGCGAACAGTTCACTTTCCAACAATTTTTTGGAATTTTCACTGCGGTCAAAAATTCCAAAACGACATCCCTGATGCTTATTCGTTTATTTTCAAAAATTCAGTCTATGAAAAGTTACTTACAGACTAACAAAAATTACATATTATATATAGTTAAAACTAAAATTATGTAGAAAAAAAATTTTTTACAATGCAAATAAAACATTAAGAATAAAAAGCAAACAGGAGATTTTTAAATACATTTCTGGATACAGAAAAATCAATTTCAAAACTAGTACTAATAATCTGCGTTACCTACTAAACCGCAGAATATCCGGTGAGGAGCCCCTTAAACGAATAGTCCCTGTGCAGTGCACAAACTGTCAGGAATTTGACCACACCAAATCTTATTGTACCCTTCGTACTATTTGTGTTGCTTGTGCCGACTTTCACCCCTCGTCAGCATGTTCTACTGACAAAAAAGAAGCTACTACAAAAAAATGCAACAGTTGCGGAGGCAACCACACAGCTACCTACAGGGGGTGCCCAGTATATGCTGAATTGAAGAACAAAATGCGCTTAC